>CM039681.1:47441276-47572739 GCA_022537955.1 Schmidtea mediterranea
AGAAGAGATATTAATTGATAAAATTAAATTGATTGGTAAAAGTAAGTGTTTTATGGCTAAAAATTAGGTAATATAGAGTAACAGATAATTTAAAATGCTCGTAAGATGGTTGATTAGGGTAATGGACAAAATAATTCCATCAGTTAATTCATTATATACCATTTCAATAAAACAATCTGACTTTGGTAAGAAACGAGTAAGGTACCAACAACCCCCGATAAAAAATGGAACAAATAAGAATGATTCATTGATTTTAAAATACAAGACCAGTATCATTAAAGGTAAAACGATTTTCGAATAACAGTATGAAATCCCTTAATTAAATTGTTGACTAAAATTTAATGTCATCCCACATAATCCACCGTTAATTTAATTTTGATAAATGAAGAAGATTGAGTAAATTCAAGTGCTTTGATTAATTAATTGATTAAAAATAAAACGAAAAAAATAAATATATGTTTATTAATGTAACCATTTATTGCATAGCCGAAAATAATTAAACGTAGTGCAATAACTATTAAGAAACCCCAAATAATCTAGTTGGTAAAAGTAAAATATTGAATAAGGATAAACACCAATAAGTTCCGTAACAGCTACGATTAGTGGATTAAAGTAACTCAAGATTAATTAAGAGATGAATTGAATAGCATAAACTGGATCACAGATTTAAACGATTACATTAAAATAACTTTGTGGTAATAGTTGAAACCAAACAGCCTTAGGGAAGACTATTAGAAATCGGAATAACAGACTGTCGATATTAATTACTGATCATATAACTCTTAACTGAATTTAGAATAATCACAATCATAAAATACGGTTTCTTCAATTATCGTAATTCAGGATTTATGCAAACTAATTGCGTAAAGGGATGACTATTTACCGTAAATTAAATCAAATATAATGAAAACAACCAAGTTTAAGACAAGCGAAAATTTGTAATTGAACAAACAAAATTCCCTAGCAAAGTTATTCAATAAAAGGGGTATCGCATCCTATTTAGGAAACCTCAATAAAGCGTAGAAGTCTTTTTCCTAAAAATGCTAATAAAGTACATCTAAACTAGTCAACGATAATCCACCGGAATTGAGATAATCAGGTGTAGGCGAACATTTGACAGTAATTCTGAAAATACGACACAAATCATACAATCACCGGATGTCAGACAACGTAATTCACCTTTAGTCAAATCGCTTAAGTTGTAATGGTAACACCGCCGAAATCATTCGCCACCAGGATAACACTACACGCGACCCAAGTTACTCTCGGATCAACGTCGGCCTAAATCTTAAAATGCGAGAACTGTAATTAAAGCTAGTAAACAACTTTAAATCAAGTGTCAAATTCCCCTTACAGCCAACGTACGAGTATCCGCCTACAGAAAAACTTTTATGTTAAGACGCATATATCAGAATAAGTAAAAATCAGGTTACCACATCCATGCGATTAATCAATATAGTTTCCCTATAAAGGGATGCACCTTAAGGAACCAGCCAAAAGTGACCACCTGCAATGATATAGTAACCTGTAGTGATGAATTGTACCCAACTCGGGAGATTATCGAAATGAAAATGTTTTCTCATTATATACGCCGTGTTTACACGTAGATATTATTATGAGTACCCGCGTCGCAACTTTAAGTCATCTCTCACATTCGGTCGTAAATTTACTTCATAGGGACAGAGCTAAGCGAGCACAGGTCTTCTAATCGACAGCTCGTGAAACCCGAGGGTTGCCGAGCAACTATAGTACTAGCCATGTAGGTGTTTGTTCCATGTTTTGCGGGCAATCCACCACTTGAACACATTACCGAACGTTGCCTAGCAACGGGTCCAAGAGGTGCGGTTAGTATCATTTGTAATGGCGTTACGAGGGCAACCACCGATTAGTTCAAACAAACCATGAACACCTGTAACCCACATACAAATTTGGGGCTCAGCCCGGATTAAGCTTTGTTATTTTGGAAAGGACCAAAACCATCAAGTTAAGAACCAACAGAGAATGATGCTCCAAGTACACCTCAGCCGGGATTGAAGCTTTGTTATTTGAAAGACCAAAACCATCAAGTTAGAAACAACAGAGAAATGATTAGTACACCCTCAGCCGGGATTCGAATGATTCCGGTGCAAACAATGAGAGGGGAACAGGTTGCAGATACTATCTTTGCAAATAGAAATGCGGGACGACATGTACCATAACCCCCGGCGAGATAGGAATATGTGGAACTTAAAATTGTAAGAGCGATTGTAAAGGATCGATGAGCAAAGTGGTTAAGATCGAGGAGAAATTGAAACAGCAATACAAAACGACTCAACCTTTGACGCTATAGCAAATTTGGGGTCTCATATAAGGACTGTTTTACAAAGCCCAAGGAAATATAGCAAATTTTAAGTTTAACAGAGATGTTGGATCGATATGTGCAACCCCAGAGAGAGAAACTGCATGAAACAAAAACCAGAGAAAACTGTTGAAAACGACAACCACACAAATTAACACGCCAAGACACTCAGACATCCATCCAATACTTGACGACATGAACCTTGTAAGACACAACAACAATGACAAGACGCATAAGAATAAAAGGGCAAAATGCGGAGTAAAATAAATGGTCAAGTATAGGGAGTAAATGATGAACAAGAGAAATGCAACGGAACCAAATAGAGGAAGCCAACGGTATAGAATAAAAGCACAACAGGTAATGAGTAATAGTCAGTAGATAGATCGAATCAAATCATATTAAAGAGGTGATGAATTTAGTTAATTATTTTAGATAATTTAAAGGGTATTTGAATTTAGATGGAACCAACAAACAATTATAGAAAACTAAGGCATCCTAAGCATCGAAATGTAATCTCCGAGGACGGAATTTAACAAAAGTTAATTAAGAGAGCTAAGAGGATATATCAACGATTTCCAGACCTGTACTCCGACGAACTTGCATATTAATAAAATTCATGCGATATTTGATAAATGTAACAACTGAAAGAATATATGAATTCTATCTACTGAGATTAGAGATACCAATATTTGGGAAAGCTGGAACAAAGTTAATGGAAAAAGTCAACAACATTCGAAGACGAGGTTGCAACAAAATGAAAGAGCAAACTAAGCTTATTCAAAATGTTATGCGTGCAAACAGAGGAGCACGAGCTAATGGTGATACCTTGCCGACACCTGATTATTGTCATCGGATGCGCACAAGAGTCGCACTGTATGTTACCAGCGAAGATAAAAGGAAAGACTAACGGTTTACGTTCCATGAATTGTTATGATGAAATGAAATAAATTGCATATGCATTCTTGATTATTATTAGATATAAGACGAATATAAAACGAAATATGCAATGTTTTAATAAATATAAACCACCTGACCAACGATACAAATAAAGTATACAAATACATGAAAGCCGAATTAGGGGAAATAATTAAAACACACGCACAGAGACACAAAATATTGGACGGAAAGAAATTTCGACAACTCGATTTTTCCTAGTGATATCTCTTTTTGTTTTATTGTATTATATTTATATGATAGTATATTGAGATAGGGAACGAGGAAAATGGTTAAACGCCGAGCTATCTGAAGATAGTACGCTCACCCAAGGGAAACCCTGATCAACCCCCTACTGAGAAAGGAACTGGTAGCCAAGTCGCGTAATGTCAGCAAGTAAATCCGCGAGAGATTGATCACCTCTTTTGGGGAGCCTTGTTGATGCGATTACCACAAATTTGTGAAGGGGGAGTGAAGAAGATAGACCGTGAGAGGTGAGAGAAAGAGTGCCACGGAACAGAATTGGAATAGTTAGATTAAGGTACCGCATACCTGAGATGACTTCTTTTTCCATACTGGTAGGTGAGCACCCAGAGGACACTTACGGACTTTGTCTGCTCAGGTTGTTATCAGCCAAGGGACGATGGCACTGAGCCGTTCGAAGTACAAAAACCCGGATCACACCACCGAGTATGCGAACGATTCTTTTTCCGCTAAGGAGGAACTCGATAGCAACAACACCGGATCCACGCCGAGTATCCGGCAAACGTAGGTGAGAAATGTGAACTAACCGGTAAATGGTTCATCACCAAATGTCCTAAGCCTAAAGCGCAGACCTGAGAGCGCCTGAACGGAGCCGAGAAATCTGATGGAAGGAGCGGGCAGAGATTTGATTGTTTATTTCCGCTCCCACCCTTTTTGATCGCATTTCCTTTTCTTTCACTATTCGGGAATCAGTAAACCGCTTTTGGACTTGATTGGAACGTCTAGCATTTCATACTTTATATTCTTCGAGGTAGCCAGCAACCCGGCATCGCACACGCGAGTACGCGAGGGGAATGTTTTTTTATTGGCCCAGCGAGGAGTTTGGTACAATAACTCCGGATCCCAGCACCGAGTACCGTCAAAGCATATCAAGAATGGCGGTTGAGTCAATAGCGCTAACCGGAAACATGCGCGGCCCAGCAAGACGCATGGCTGAGTAGTACCCAGTGTGAGGCCCAACATACCAAAAGCTAACTGTCTAGCTTCAAGTCCGATGAACAATAAGAGATAATACGAGAGGCCGGATGATTATGATCCCAGATACTAGGAGGCAACAGAGGGGGCGATGCTATGATCCAGGATACTAGAGGCCCCCAATAGAGGGCCCGGATGATTAATGATGCAGATAACTAGACCGGCATAGAGGGCCGGATGATTTATGATTCGAGATACTACGAGGTTCATAGAGGTTGTCGGAGATTAGGATCAGCATACTATGAGGGCAATAGAGGGCCGGATGATTATGATCCAGTATAACTAGAGGCAATAAGGGGCAGCGGTATGATTATGATTCAGATACTGTAGAGGCCAATAGAGGGCCGGGATGATTATGATTCAGATACTAAGGTCGCAAATATGAGGCCGGAATGATTATTATGTCAGATACTAGAGTCAATAGAGGGCCGGATGATATGATCAGCAATACTAGAGGCATAGAAGGGCCCCCCGGATGATTAGAATCAGATACGCTAGAGTCATATCCAGATAAGATATGGATTATGAGTAAAGATGAAATTAGATATGAATAGACTATTATAGGTCACGAGAATGCCGAGTAAAGAGTTACAAGCCGAAGGCCGATAGAAGCCATGGATCATAAGGGGCTAGAGCGGCCAGCGATTGAGGGTATTAATGTAGATGATGAATCTTTTGGGGGAATTAGGAAACAACAATTAAATGGATGAATTGAAAGTATGAGTACATGAATGAGTTTATAATTATGATATTAGACTAATCGATACGACTATATACGTCAGATACACTGATAAACTATATACTTCGATGAATTGATACGAGATTCAGAATAGATAATTATTACGAGGTATCAGATAATTACAAAAATGGACTTAAAATGAGGGGGGTATGCAGATAAAGAACGACCACCCACGATAAACTGCCGAAGCAGGGGGATGATAACAAATATACGTCATCCGGTAACACGGAGGAGAAATTAGTATAGAGTATGACGACATTGGATGTTATTTTTTTTAGGATCGATAGTCAAGCAAAGCAATCCAAGTCAAGTGCAAAGCAAAGCAAAGGAGAAAATATTTCAAGCAAACGACAAAGCAAAGTGATGAGGCCAAAGGAATTTTGAATATAACGAGCAGAAAAGATTTTGGAATAAACGTCAGAGTAGTTACCAAGCAGATAAGCAACCAGAAATTTCCAAAGCAACCAAAGCAAGAGAAGCAGAAATGCCAGTCACGCCGACGAACAACCGTAACATTGATAGCACAGCAACGCACACGAGAGTAGCAAAAGCCAAGAGAATCAGAGAAAAGATTTGTAAAGCGGAGAAAAGAAAAAAGTTCGCACAGTAGATGTTAATACGCTAAAGTATCAACCTGCAACCGAAACCCGGGCACAGGATAGCGGATTGACCGATTTTGAATTTAATACGCAAGTGAAGAGAAGGAATTAAAGTAACTATCGAAAACCCAGTTGACAACGAGAGATCGTAACACGAAGAAGATCCTGGACACAACAATCCAAAACATGACGACTTTAATAAAACTTTCAATTCCGGATGGCAAATACGCTATTCGTGTGAATAACAATAATGTGATGATAGGAGAATTCAGAGAAACCAGGTTCAGAGGAGAACCCGTTTTGACGTAGTCTCAACAAATGGATAGCATTTATACAAGGAAATCCGCACCAGTGTATACCCCAAAATATCTGTCACTGGACCACGAGTCAAAAAGTAACATAGAAGCGACCTACCCTTGGTATCTGGAGGGGAGCGCCACAAGATTATTTGTAGAAGAAGCGAGAGATGTAATGAAACTGACAACGTGGACAGAGATTAAAGAGTTCTTAATAAAATATCGGAATAGAGAAAAAGGAAATAGGAACGATGTTGGGACTTCCTACACCCGAAAACAAAGACGAGATGAATCAATATGCAGTGTAGCGCATGCGAATAAAGAATTGTTAAAGAAGCCTTCGGAGAAAACCAGATTTAGCTGAACGACTAAATGTAGACCGTCTCATAAGAGGAATCAAAAGACGAAGACATACGAGCCAACCCGTTGGATGCTTTGCACCAGAAACACCTAAGATACGATGAGCAGTAGCAATCGCAAATAGATGTGGACAGCCCATCTAGGACTGGGATATCAAGTGGCAGTCTTCAGGCCACGGAAGCGAACAACATTCCAACAGTCAAATGCCAACAACTCAAAAGCAACATCAGCCAATCCAGGCTATGAATCAATTCATTCCAAGGAGCCGCGCCAGATGTTTCAAGCCAGCCAGTAAGAGAACTCCGCGAAGATAAAAGGTAATACCAAGTAAGTTATAATAATACATGTTCTAGGAACCAACCAATGCAAATGAAAAATGCTCCACATGTCAAAGATACGGACATCGATCAGCAAATTGTTTTCGGAAATCTACTACTTGTCGCCAAAAATGTGGTAAGACCAGAGGGCCATACTGAGAAAATATGACGCATGCAACCTATAAAAGCATGTTACAATGTGTGGTCAACAAGGAGCACCTCGCAAGGCAGATGTAACAAAGAAACCGCAACCAAACCAATCAAGCTAAACAACTCTATGCGAAATCGCACAAATTAAACGTGATGCGCAAGAAATACGACATGGCTAAGCGCAGAAAACTACACACGAATGCCATGGAAATTAAAAGAGATGATGCATACAGAATGCCCACCATATACAACACAACAACGAATCAACGTAATGAGAAGCAAGTGAGGAGATTCAAGAGCTGGCGAACCAGAAGACATTCACGAGGCAACAACAAGCTGAATGGCAAAGACTACAAACAGAGGAAGCCCAAGAAATCCAGCAAAGATGGGAAAATCGAAAACAAACCCCGAAAAGAATTAATATGATGAGAGTGGAAATTCCAGATGAAACTCACACTGCGGAGCAGTGTGTTGAGAACGAAGGGGGAGGAAACATGATAACTGATAACGAGAAAACAGTTGAATTAAATACGATGGAGAAAAATAGAGGCCATCAAAGAATTTGCAGAGGAGGAAAAACAGAGACGTCGACAATTAAAAGAAATGACAATTGAGAAATCAGACGAACCAGAAACTCAAGAGAGTAATCGAGCAGAGATGATGATAACGGAAGATCAAAACGAGGGAACACTAATGTACGAGATAGACGAACTCGAAAACGAAATTATGACACAAACAATAGAGAGTACACTCGAGAAAATAAAGCAAGAGGAAGCTTTAGAACAAGAGGAGGATCAATTAAAAGAAAAAGAAGCAATACGAATCGGAGATAGAAAGGAACAACTATTGATGATAATACATAGATGGCATCGAAAGCAAATAAGATTTCAAGCGAGTAAACAAGAAATAAAAGAGATGGACGATATAAAAGCGAGAATAATAAAAGTATACGAGGAAATAATTGAAATAATAAATGTCGAGGACGACATTTCAAAGGAAACCCCGGATGGAAATAATAATGGAGGAGGAAGTGATGACAACAACAAAAACCAAGAGGATCAAAATGCTAGAGAAGAAAACAAATCCGCACAACAAGAGAAAAAGGAATCATCCAACGAGGAACGTCAAGAAACGAGCAACAGCAATAACGAGGGAAAACGAAACAAAGGGATGATGTTACTACAACAAAGGAAAAATCAAAACCGACCGACCCTGCTACAAAAAATAATGATATTAATCACGTCCATCAAGTTAACGGAAGCTGAGGAAAACATCACAAAGGAAATAAAATCGTTCAGAATACGAACAATAAATGAGAAAGGAAGCGCAAGCAAAGGGATATGCTTACAATTGACGATGAATACAAGCATAAGTTGTCAATTCGACTCAATAGGAAAACCAGGAAAGATGGAAATACGATCAGAAAACTCATCATTATGTCAAACCACCAAAGATGTATGTAGAGATGCTACAGAAGATAGAAACGTAAAAATCCAAGTAAAGCCAGGAATAGGCAAATTGCGAATAATAAACAGAGGAATAGAAACCATTGAACAAGTATGTATACAAAATAAAATTATCGATTGTTGGAAAATGAATATGAAAGCAGGAAAGAAAGGTGAATGGGATAGCCTAGAAGGAAATGCGGAATACATAATATGTGCCAACAACGATATAATAATAACCTGCACATTAGCCAAAACCCTGGGAGAAAAATTCACAACACCAAAAGAAGAGCCTTATCAACGTCGAGTACGAGAAAATAAAGAAATAATAATAAAAGTAGAATCAGACCCAAAGAGCGGAGAAGAGATAATAGTCGAAAATACGGGTAAAGAACCTATCACAAAAGTTTGTGTATTCGAAACCAAAAAGAACGGAACGATGAACGAAAGAATCAAATGTCAGGTAAATGAAGATATCAAAAATCAAAAAAATACCGTATTCCAACTAAAAGAAAGCGTGGAAAGTATATAGTACACGTTCAGAAAGGAAGAGATTATTACTGGAAACCAATAACAAGAAAGTTATTGGAATCAACTACGACAAAGCACCCAGAAAAGGAAACAAAAGAGGAACCGTATCAACGACAGATCAGAGAAAGTAAAGCAGTAATAATAAACATAGAGTCAAATGCAGCAAATGAAGAAGAAATAGTAATTGAGAACACAGGTGAAAAACCTATCACAAAAATCTGTGTATACGAACCTAAAAGAAACGAACCAGTAAACAAAAGAATACAATGCGAAACAAGCAAAACGATAACGAATCGAAAGTATCGCATACCGACGAAAAGAAAACTCGGAAAATATGTAATAAACATTCAAAAGGGAACTCATGAGCATTGGAGAACGATAACAAGGAAACCACTCAAGTCAAATGCGACAGATCAACCTATAATAAAACAATCCGAGAGAAAACCAAGAAACGAAACATGGAAAAAAGGAATGATCATGGACGACAGCCACCTTTCAATCCACGAAGCATTACAACTCCAGAAAGCACTTAAAAATGTACAACCAAAAGAAGGAATAATGGAGACAACCAATGCAAGGGAAAGCACAACCATGCAGCCTAACGAAAAGAACTATATGATTAAAATGATTTGGATAACAACAGCAATAGTAAGCAGCGTAGTAATGCTGATAATAATTCAACTAGCAAGAACTACCAAATGCAAAAAGAAGCCAGCGAAGAAAAGATTATGGCCAGCGGTGGAAAAATTCAATTATGACATCGAATTAGGACAATTTGATGCAGAAAAAACCGAGGAATATGAAATCATAGGAAATTCTAGCACAAGCGGACTCTGGTTAAAAGAACCGCCCATTATCGAAGCACAACAATGGTCAAATGAGTTTGATGTATACCAGATAACGAATGAGAAATATGGGGATATACGGACATTGCGTATAGAGTCCCCGGAGACGATGGTGTAAAACGAGAAAGGGATGTTGTATATAGTGTAAAATATTATGTAGTATATTAGTAGTAATATGTATATCTATATGTAAATATCGTACAAAATGCGTTAGAGACAGTAAGCAAACAGAAATGAATGCGATGAATTAATGATGTATTATAACCAACAGATGAATCCGAATAATGCAAATCAACAAAATCAAGTTAGAATACCACCGTTCACGGAAGGAAGTCAACAACCAGCAGCTGCCAATGTACCCATAGAGATTGTAGAATTAAATCAAGGAATATACCAAGATCAAGGAGTCGAGGCAACGTGGAGACGACAATGTGAATTAATGACATTAATAACAAACAATGCGCAAACTCAGTGGACAAACACTCACCTAGTATTAACGGAAAGTGTGAACAGAGGGCTACAACAAGCCATAAGACTAGAAGAGCAACAGAGAACAATACTACAATTGCAGAGAATGAATGAACAATTAGCAGATCAAGTTAGATGGCAAGCTGACGAAATTAGAAGACTACGTAGTAATCAACATCGCGTAGATCCAGCAAGTTGGGTGGAATGGATAGCATCGATGCCAGAATTCACCCCAGAACCGGATTCAACAGTAGAGTAAAAATAAAGCGTACCGTGTAAATATGTAAAAATAAAACGATAGAAGTAAAGCAACGTCAAGTAATTGAAATTTTTGTAGATATGCAGACAATTATCGAGAGAATAAGAGGAAGCGAGAATCCATCCGAAGATACGAGACGAATAATGAAAGATAAAATTAGAGTGGTGAACGATATCAAAGAAAGATTAAAGTGTTGTAAATGTAAAGAATTATTAATTGGAGCGAGACAGACGAAATGTGGATGCAGAATATGTACAGATTGCACGATAGAAGTGATAGAAACAAAAACAATAAAATGCCCTGGATGCGACGAAATATTGGAAAGAGATGAAGATCCGACAACAATGGATAAAGCCACTAACAAAGAAATCAATAATCTATTAGTTCAATGCCAAGTAAAAGAATGCGAATGGAAAGGACTGATGAAGGAAGCCGAAAGTCACGCAAACGAATGTGAATATAACGAGATACTATGCGAAAAATGCCAAACGACCACGACAAAAAAGACGATGAAAGAACATCACCAAGTGTGTACCAAGAGAGAAGAGAAATGCGAATTCTGTGGAGTCATCGACGAATGGATAAAAATAGAAATGGAACATCGGAATCCAAAAGAGGAACAAATATGTGATCTATATGAAGGGATATGCGTAAACAACTGTGACAAAAAAGATAAAGTCAAACTAAAAGAACATTGGAACGAATGTAGCGGCAAACCAGTCAAATGTCCGTTAGAACTATTCAATTGCCTAGCACAATTACCAATTGCAGAAATGCAAAAGCATATGATAGAAAATAGTATCGAACATACCGAAATCATGATGAAAACGATAGGAATGTTGGCATGGGAAGTAAAAAGCCTACGAACAGAAAATGATACACAAAAGGCACTAATAAGAGAAATATTAGAATCCAGAAAGAATTTCGAGAAAAGTCAAGGAAATACCCTCAAGAAAATGGATGAAATGGAAAAGAAAATGCAACAGATGACCAACAGCCTAAAAGAATTAGAAACCAACAGCTCGATAGCCAGAAAACATCTTACAGCACCATTTATATGGAAAATAACCGAATTCGCAGAAAAACTCCAGAGAGCAAAAGATGGAACACAAAGAATTCTAGATAGTCCACCAATATACAGTTGGGAAAATGGATACAAATTGGGCATTAGATTATATCCAAATGGAGATGGGAATGCAACAGGTACCCATATCAGTGTCTTCATCAAAGTAGGAAGAGGAGATTACGACGAGCTATTAACATGGCCTTTTAAACAAAATATGATATTAACGATGAAAGGACAAGAGGATTACCGTAACCCAATCAGAACAGGAAATGAACCACAAATGGGAAGACCAACAACTGACTGGAATACAGCAATAGGTACACCACGTTTTTATCCACAACAACGATTGAGAGGAGAAGGATTCTTGCGAGAAGATAATCTGTATATAAAATTAGAAGTGGAGAAGTCAGACAAGACGTTGTAAAAAGGAAAAGAAAGTGTAAATAAATGTAAATAAAATAATAAAAACCAAATAAAAATCAAAAAATTACAAATAACCAGAAAAATCAGAAAAACAAAAAAAATTCAAAAATAATGACGATATTTAGATGGCAAGCGGAATCAGCGAAGAGATAACGGTACAGATGAGAGAAGGACCAGATTCGATATGGACGAGACTATGGAAAAAACCGGAAGAGGAAGAGAAAGTTAATACACTAGCAGCATCAATTATATACTATAAAGACTACGACGGAACAAGACGGCCAACGCAAATCATAAAAGCGATATACTCACAAAGGAGAGTGAGAGACGAGGAACTGAGAAAAGAGGAACAGAGATATCTAACGTTTAAAGATAATAAAGTGTTTACCGACCGGCAAAGCAAAGAAATGGCTGCAGAAGGATTTTATTTTACGGGAACACCAGAACTACCAGATGAAGTTACCTGTATCTATTGTAAAAGAAAACTCGCAAAATGGGAAAAGGGAGAGACAGCAAAACGAGAACACCTGAGAAAATTTTCAACCTGTCCATTTAGAATCAATATTGATGTAAGAAACCAAGCGATGAACAGATTAGAAGGACTCAGACAATCAGAAATAGACAGTGATGAAAAGGGAGGCGAGAAAAAGTAACGATAATAAAGAATTTCGAAGATCCAGCAGAATTAATCTGGGAAAAAGAAACTATAAATAGAACATTCGAAGAGAGAATTAAAACCTTCAAAGGAAACCCAAGAGCAGCAGAATTTGCAAGTCAAGGATATTGCCAAACAGCCAGAGGAATAATGTGCGAAGGATGTAAAAATCAACAGCCAATACCAGATCAGAACGTCACAAAACTAAAACATAAAAGACAATGTATGTATAAACCAGAAAAGGAGTCAAAGAATATCGAAATAATAATTACCAATCAGCAAGTGGAAGATATATTAGATCGACCAAAAACGAGAACCATAATGCTATTATCAGGAGTAGATACTCAAAAAATGAGGAAAATAATCAAAGAAAGGTTAGCTAATAATTTAGAATGGTACGACTCGACACAAGCAATAATTCGAGCAATCAAGCGATACCAAGAGAAACCTAAAGAAAATCGCGACAAATCAATAATAAAAGAAGCTATTTTGGAGCAGTATCAATGTGTGACATGTTGGCAGAAACATGTCGAAATAATTTATATTCCTTGTGGACACATGGTCACCTGTGAAGCATGTGGGTTAAAAGTCGATATATGTCCAGTATGTAGAAAGCCGATCAACGGGCGGATCAAAGGATTCCGTTTCGCTGATCAGTAGATAGAAAACGAAAACAATGTGTAAAGTGTAAATAAAGATAAACGTAAAACAAAAAAAAAAAAAAAAAAAAAATTATAAAAACTCAAAACCACAAAAATACGAGACGATGTAAATTATGATAAAATTTTGAGATGATTGAAAAGAGAAAATAATCAATTATTAATATTCAGAATTACAATGAACCAAAACGAGATGATAAACCAAAAGATAGAGAAAACTGTAACAGAGGACAAAGAGTCAAAAACCGAAAACCAATCCGAACAGCTAAAAGAGATTAAAGATGGATGGCAACAAAGGTCGATGAGATTAAAAGAGATATTAACATCAGTAGAAGGAGAGCTACTGAGAGATACGTTAAAGATAAAGATGATAAGAGAAGAATTAGAACAACAGACAAAAAATCCCGAAGGAAGTAATGAACCATATCAAAGACAAGAAGAGGAGCTAGTAAAGGAATCCATGCAGAACCAAACTAGAATCATAAACCAATTCAAGAAATTCAAAGAATCGTCCTAGCAATCAAAAAGCAACAAGGAAAACAAGTGGGACAGAAAAATGAACCCAGTACAACAAGTCTATCAATCGAACTTATACTACCGATTAGTATAACCTCTAACATGATACTCCTAATATGCTGCCTCATCATCGGCCTAACAAAAAACAAGCAAAGGCAAAATACCCCAATTCAGAAACTCAGAAGAATGTTCAACCCAACCCAAAATACCAATCAAGTTAGCAAAACTTCAAGACTCTCGCAGATTTCCATCAATCACCCTTCAAGATCAACCCAGCTCGAAAGCGAAACTCAAGCCGTCAGCGATTCATTCGAAGCCAAATGTAACTGATTTACACTGATTGATTAATTCAGACTGATCTATAGTGATTTGAACTGATCTTATAAAAACTTGCATTGATATTAAAACTGAACTATCCAATTTTGATTATGTATCGTAGCCGGACCTTAAGTCCATCTTTGCCTTGATGATTTAACTTTACCGTAGAAATTTTTATGAATGTGAATATTGAAAATGAAAATGTATGTATCATTTTGAAATCAATTGAAATTGCGGGTCGCAATTTTACGGACCCCCGAGTGTTTTATGTTGGGCCAGAACGTAAACGGCCTTGAAGAATGTTTAAATGGATCAGAAACACACACGCAGATACAACACGCAATTTAAAATAAACCTGAAAAACACCAATTAAACCATATAAAATCTGAGAAATAGAAGAATTAAATATAAATTAACAAACATAAAAATAAAATAAAATAATAACAAAATGCACCAAGATCCGCACGATACTTACACAAATATAACAAGAAAACACAACAAATTCGACGAAATTGAGAAAATCAATTAAAGTTCATTAAAATGAAATTTAAATCGAAAATTTTGAATTAGTAATAATTCAATAAAAATTATAAATAAAAAATTATAAAAATAAATCGAAAAATAATAAAAATAAATAATAGAATTTGCTAGAAAATAACAAGGTCGAATTTTGTTTTACTGCATCAAATTTCACACGTCATACAAATAGGTATAAATACTGATCCATTTTCACATTTAACTTAACCAATTTTGAAAATTGTGAACCATTTTGAACCATTTTTCAAAGTCCAAAACCCTATTTTCAATTTGATTAAAACCATTTTTAGAAACTATTTTAAAACTATTTGAAATCTATTTTGAAATCTTATTTTCCAATTGTTGTGAAGCTATTTTAGAACCTTATTTTCAAGCTATTGGAGCTAATTCAATTGATTTTAGACTATTTTGAAATCTTATTTTCCAATTGTTGTGAAGCTATTTTAGAACCTTATTTTCAAGCTATTGGAGCTAATTCAATTGATTTTAGACTATTTTGAAATCTTATTTTCCAATCATTGTGAAGCTATTTTAGAACCTTATTTTTCAAGCTATTTGAGCTAATTCAATTGATTTTAGGTGAGAAATATTTTGGTTGGAGCCCTCTTTTCACGGCGACGTGGGGAGAGAGGCATTTATGCTTTTTGTTATGATATTTTATGATATTGTTTGAAATATTTGGAATGGTTATGACGGGTAATTCTGTTATTTTGTCCTAATTAATAAATATTATTAATATACATGGATTATTTGATATATATTTTTTCATAAACTAAATTGAAATGTCGAAATTTTTCCGGCCCACAGCCGACACATCACGCAAGATAGTAAAATCAACATAGTACAGATGCATGTAAGTGCGTGGAAAATCGCCAATGATATGTACCCGTGAAGACTCGGCGTTGAGAAACGCAGGGGTCGGAACGTCAATATTATCCCTATAGCTGAAGCGAGAAATAAGGAAGAAGTCTCTGGCTGCTTCCTCGTTTCTCAATTCTGTAAAATCGACCTAAAATTATGTTACATACGGCTTAAAATTATCACACCGAGTAGTCCAGTGGGCACTCAATAAATATAATATGAACACAATATGCGTCTAAGGCCTATTAAAGGGAAAGGGTACTTGGGTTAAACTAACTGAAATCGTTGTTATAACTATTTTGGATTAACATTTTGAAATGAATAAAAATTTATTGGGAATCATTGAATTCGATTAAATTGAAATTATTGATAAAAATTAAATTGATTGTAAAAGTAAAGTGTTTTATGGCTAAAAATTAAGGTAACTATAGGGTAAAGATAATTTAAATGCTCGTAAATGGTTGATTAGGGTAATGACAAATAATTTCATCAGTTAATTCATTATAATCCATTTCAATAAAAGCAATCTGATCTTTGGGTAAGAACGAGTAAGGTGTTGATCTAATCAACCCCCGATAAAAAATGGAAGCAAATAAGAATCGAATTCATTGATTTTAAATAAAGACGCGTATCAATTAAAGGTAAAACGATTTTCGAATAACAGTATGAAATCCCTTAATTAAATTGTTGACTAAAATTTAATGTCATCCCACATAATCCACCGTTAATTTATTTTGATAAAATTGAAGAAGTAATTGAGTAAATTCAAGTGCTTTGATTGAATTATTGATTAAAAATGAAACGAATAAAAATAAATATATCGTTTATTAAATTGTAACCATTTATTGATAGCCGAAAATAATTAAAGTAGTGCAATAACTATTAAGAGAAAACCCAAATAATCTAGTTTTGGTAAAGTAAAATATTGAATAAGGATAAACACAATAAGTTCCGTAACGAGCTACGATTAGTGGATTAAAGTAACTCATAGATTAAGGTTAGAGATGAATTGAATAGCAAAACTGGATTCACAGATTTAAAACGATTAGCATTAAAATAACTTTGTGGTAATAGTTGAACCAAACAGCCTTAGGGAAGACTATTAGAAATCGGAATAACAGATGTCGATATTAATTACTGATCATATAATCTCTTAACTAGAATTAGAATAATTCACAAATCTATAAAATAGGTTTCTTCAATTATCGTAAATTCAGGATTTATAGCAAACTAATTAGCCGTAAAGGGAATGACTATTTACGTAAATTAAATCAATATAATTGAAAACCACCAAAGTTTAAGACAAGCGAAAATTTGTATTGAACAAACAAAATTCCACCTAGCAAAGTTATTCCAATAAAAGGGTATCGCATCTATTTAGAAACCTCAATAAGCGTAGAAGATTTTCCTAAAAATTGCTAATAAAGTACATCTAAACTAGTCAACGAAATAATCCACCGGAAATTGAGATAATCAGGTGTAGGCGAACATTTGACCAGTAATTCTGAAAATACGACACAAATCATACAATCACCGGATGTAGACAACGTAATTCACCTTTAGTCAACCGCTTAAGTTGTAATGGTAAAACCCGCCGGAAATCATTCGCCCACCAGGATACACCTACACGCGACCAAGTTATCTCGGATCAACGTCCGGCCTAAATCTTAAAATGCGAGCAACTGTAATTAAAGCTAGTAAACAAGCTTTAAATCAATGTCCAAATTCCCTTAAGCCAACGTACGAGTATCCGCCTACATGAAAAACTTTTATGTTAAGACGCATATATCGAATAAGTTAAACATCAGGTTACCACATCCATGCGATTAATCATATAGTTTCCCTATAAAGGAGTGCACCTTAAGGAACCAGCCCCACAAAGTGACCCAACCTGCATGATAATAGTAACCTGGTAGTGAGTGAATTGGATACCCAACTCGGGAGATTATCGAAATGAAAATGTTTTCTCATTATATACGCCGTGTTTACACGTAGATATTATTATGAGTACCCGCGTCGCAACTTTAAGTCATCTCTCCACATTCGATCGTAAATTTACTTCCATAGGGACAGAGCTAAGCGAGCACAGGTCTTCTATCGACAGCTCGTGAACCCGAGGGTTGTCCGAGCAACTATAGTACTAGCACATGGTACTCAATGTTTGCGGGCAATCCACCACTTGAACACATTACCAACGTTGCCTAGCAACGGGTGCCAAGTGGCGATTAGTATCATTTTGTATGGCGTTACGAGGGCAACCACCGATTAGTTCAAACAAACCATGAAACCCTGTAACCCACCATTATGTTATTTTTTATGTAAATTTCGTGCGGTTCTTGATGCATTTTGTATTTATTTTATTTTACTTTTATGTTTTTTAATTTTATATTTATTTATGTTCTCTCAAATTTTAAAGTGTTTAGTTGATGTTTTATGTTGTATTTTAAGTTATCTTGGTGCTGGGTTTTTCGTCTGTATTACTGATGCATTTAAACAATTTTCAAGGCTATATGTGTTCTGGCCCAACAAACATAACGAATTGACACTTTACTCATAGATAATTATACTTATGGTAGTTTGTATTATACTTGTACGATGGACTTTGCATATGACACCTTGGTAATGAGAAATTCTATTCTACTCGCAATCTTGTCCTCAACTTTATCCTAAATGCAAAGTTGTTGATTTATGTCACCTAACTTACTTAAGTGGTCACCCTACAGAAAACTGAAGTCTAAGTTTTTGCCAAAATGTTTCTACATTACAACGATTTCAATAGACTCTATCACTTCCCATTTGAAATTTCTCTCAAGACGTTTTATGAAATTTTAAAAAATGTCTTAATTTGGTAAAGTTTCTTTAACTACACAATCAAATTTAATGATTTTTTTATGAGCACTTTATGGTGTAAAGTGCGCATTGACTTTCAAAACAATGCATATATTTGCTGTAGAAAAAGAGTTTATATCGATGATTAAAAACAATTCAACTCTCAGAAGTATATAAATCTATTGAATGTGTTGAGTTCGTTAGTGGGTGTAACGATCAACAAAAGATTTACACGTAAATAACTGAAAGAACTCAACTAGTTTGAAATATTTATTTATATAAACATACAAAGATATAGTTTATTGATTTTCACAAGAATTGTTTAAACAAATTACCCAAAAAAATGCCACAAACTAGCAAAAGCAAATATATCGGTTTTTTCCAACCGTCCTAACTTATTTCTAAACAGGCGAAAACTGGATCCTAATAGTATCTACAGCAGTGTTTCTCAAGCTTCTTTTTGACCATCGCCCTCTTAAGACACAACTTTGTTTGGACACCGGCCCCTAAAGATTATTTAATTGTATAATATACAAAATGCATTAGATGTAAATAAATTTTAATGGTATAGAACAATTGCTACCGGATTGCTCCAATAGCTTATTTAACAGAAACTTGTTACCACTTGATTGCGTACGGCATGCGGGCTATCCTACGAAATCTATGTTAAGTATTTAAAGTTTTTATACCATCATACAGGGTAGAAATATAAACTAATTATTCGTTATTCTGTAGTAGTTAGGTTTTAATTTTAGTGAAATTCAAAATATAAAGTAAATGAAATTACAAATCTAACATCGCTCTCTTAACCCACGTCAACGCCCGCATTTTTTTATGGGCCCTTTAACGCCCCTTTTAGGTCTCAAAGCCGACAAAGGAGCGTTATCGCCCACTTTGAGAAAGATCTACAGCTTCGATCTAAGCTGAAAGTTAAAAGATGAAGGGATAACTTGCCACCATGACTTGGCGAGAACTTTCCTTAAAATACTACCCTCTCAAACTTTAAATAATAGTAAGACAATGCAGTTTCCCTAGATCACGTAACGTGGTATCTCTATTAATCAACTATTTTCTTTAGTATTCTAACAATGGTATGATTAAATTCAATTTTTGGCATTAAATTATTTATTGATAAATTATTTTTGTACAATCATCTAAAAATTCTAACTGAATTTATACCAAATCAAACACTTGATTAAATTATTTATTTTTAATAATTTTATATTTATATTAAGTAGATGGTTATGTCACCCCTAGACCATGCCACCGCTGGACCACATACCCCATCGGGATAAAAAAAATTTCTAAGTCTAAAAGTACAACATTTTTCTAAGACAAAGACAGTGAATCATTCAAGGTCGTTGAAACAAAGATCATGACTCATTAAATGCTATTGGATGACTCATCATATTTTCCAGCGCCATTTAAACAAAGAACATGACTCATTCAAGGCCATTGGATGACTCATCATATTTTCCAAGGTCATTTAAACAAAGTTCATGACTCATTCAATGTCATTTTTAAGTAGGTCAAGGTCATTCAAATTTTCTCAAGGTCATAGTTTTTTGAAACATTTTAAAATTTAAATTTACTACATATTTTTATAAGTAGTGTTTTATTGTTTTTTTAATGTTTTTTGAAATTTGTATTCTATTATTATTTTTGTTCTATTATTATTTTTATTCAATTATTATTTTTATTCTATTATTATTATTATTATTATTATTATTATTATTATTATTACAAGTTTTTATTATTATAATTTTCATTATTATTTTATATAAATTTTCAACAAAGTATATAAAAGTTATAAAATTATTTCAATAGAAAAATTTTGTACAATGTAATAATAAAATCGATATACAATATATTTGATATGATATTCATGTTATGGCTCAAAATATGAGAAAAGTTTTAATAATAAAAATCACATTAATGAAAAATCACAACCATAAAATAAATCGATAAAAATATATTCACATAAATAAATCACTCTGACAAAATTAAATCGTCAATGTCTCGACTGAAACCACTGTAGGAGCTGTTATAGCTTGGGCTGTGAGTACTTTGATGGCTGAGGCTGTGCGATACTTGGTCATCATCAATGGCATCGATTCCTAAATAATGGCCAAATGCGAGACTAGAATTTCTACCCACCCAATTACGCTTATCGTCTTTATTGGTAAGCGCAATTTTATTGTTCTTAAATGTAAACAATTGGTGGTTCCGCGTCCCTATCCTACTTTGAAGCACCGTGAATATTGTGTCATTATTAAAACAATCTAAATATGACTGGTGCTAAATCTCTGTCCCCAACAACTTCACCCCCTTAGCCCTCATTGTATCTTTAGTACCTAAAAGACTATAGCACTTGGGCCTTAAGAAAACCCACTCCTTATACCCGAGACCTTTACTTTCGTCTTTAAATTTTCCTATCACTGAATCTAGTTTCCTCGAATACAAGGGATGTGCCGAGTTGTAATTAGACGTATCTAAAAGGTTGTCTTTTATCATTGCCATCAAAAGAGTGTCTAGCCTACAGTGCTTAACCTCAAGGAAAAATGAATCCGTGTCGCCGGCAACGATATTTATTTCGCAATTAAATTCATTATGGTATTTAGCTAATTCCTTATATTGTAGTTCGTACATTCTAAGTTTAGACAAACCTAGAACTGATTGTCCGATGTAACTAGGTCTGTCTAAACATATCGAATCCTTATTCAGATGAGCAGCAATCAGATTATCATCAATTACGATAGATTTTCTGAAAGTCGGCTTTGAGGCATATACAATCATCTTTTCATCAGAATTGCATAGCCTCAAATTCATCCGTTTTTTAAG
The DNA here is from genome assembly GCA_022537955.1 of Schmidtea mediterranea. Taxonomy (NCBI): domain Eukaryota; kingdom Metazoa; phylum Platyhelminthes; order Tricladida; family Dugesiidae; genus Schmidtea; species Schmidtea mediterranea. The sequence goes on from CM039681.1 coordinate 47,462,501, forward strand.
GTTTTCGACAGACTTTCCATACAAACTATTATTATAAAGTTTAAACAAGTCCCTATATAGCTCGCTAGTACTTTGAGCTCTTAATTTTGTGTTTTTGTCAATGTATGCATGAAATATAGGTGCTTGCTTAAATTTAATTGCGCGATGAACTTTAACAACCTTCACACCGAGAGAAAGATAAAGCTTGTGAAGCCTCCAATGAAGAACATGGTTCTTCTTAGGCCAATTCGTGAGCATCAACTTCTCAACTTTAGAATTCGGTGGACACATCTTTTCCGGACCAATCGGAAAATCATTCAAAAAATCATGCACACAATGGGGAATCTCGATATCAACCTCCATTGTATAACCATATGGAAGGGTTTCAATATCCTCAACATTCATTCACTCATTCAACACATCATCCAAACCATCATACACCCAAACAAATCTGCATACGAAAGATATTGGCTAAGAGCCCAACCATACAAATTATTTATATCTATATACAAGAGTTCTGTATCCTCAGAACTTGCAACATAATGCTTGTTAACAAATGTTAACCCACCCCATATTCCTCCCTCGTAGAAATTAAACATTTCCATGTCCTGCAGAAGTTCTATAGGTTCCTGTAATGTCATGAGAGCTGACGCCCATGACATACCAAAAATTCCATAAAAATTAAGAGGTTCTAGACTATTATAAGCAATTGCTTTTGCGCGAAATTGCTGAAAATAATCTGCAAAGAGGAATACGTCTAATTTTAAGTAGGTTAACATATAATCTAACATTGTCTCGCAATTTTGCTGTGTCCATATTTGTTGGGCTGTAGCGTATTCATCAGCAGATAATGAACCCCAAATAGGAGGCAATTCAGTCATCGATTCAAGAACCTCAAGAGATATCGCAAAGTCATAAGGGAAAATAGCCTTCGCTCTAACAATTGCGCCATCAAAAACAGAATCAGTTAAAGGCAAATCGGTAAGTGTCTTAACCGCTTTTGCTAAAGATGAATTAACAAATTGCATGCTGTCTAAAAAACGAACAGGCAATTTATAAATGTACGCGATGAGGGAGATAAATTTTTCAGAAGTGGTCGGAATAATATTTAATTCCCAAGACGAAAAATTGTTTCTGGATTTGTCGAGAAACATTACACTTCCTACAAGCAGCCCCTAAATACTTACCTAAGAAATGACAATGATCCTTAACTTTATCCCTAATAAACCTTTTACACAAATAACAAGTGCGACATTCCTTGAACTCCCGTTCCTCATTGAAAGATAGTGGTCATAAAGTGTTTTGACAATGAACCTCGTAATATGGCAAGACAATCGAAAGAGCGATTTAATCAATCTTTTTCAAAAACGCCAAAACGCCAAAACGCAATCATTGCCAATAAAATTATAATATTGTTTTGTATTTATATAGTTATTAATTAATAGTATACCTGCTGCTATCGGCATGTGTATTTGATGATGCATTATATCCAGTGGTAAAATTTATTCAAAATCCGCAAAAATTACGAATGGCGGGGTAATAGTTTTTGCATAATTAGAAAATTTTAAATATTTATTTTTAGGCAACGTATAAAGGGAAGTGCCTGTTTGATTTTTAATGCACAAGGAAACATGGGTGTCAAATGCCAGTTTTATTGCAAGATGTAGTCGCATGGCAGTTCATTAATTTATCCAAATCAAAAACAGTCGAAGTGATTATTATCGCCGTCCTCCAAAAGAAGTAAATAAATAGGTGTACCGTCAGTAACCTTGGAGCAGTGAATTATATCTAAATGTGGATGATGGGGGATATAATTTATATCATCATTTTGAGGAATTTTAGACGGTTTTACGTTATACGTCAAAACATTTATAGCAAGGTTTAAGTCCTTGTTCTTTCTCTCGATCTTGGGAATATTACAGAGTCTCGTAGGACAATCGTCAATGGGGTCAAAATTCAATTCGTTCAAATAATTTTCGTAAGAAGTAACTCTGTTTCTATGGGTACAAACTACATTACGTTTTAAAAGTGCTAATATGCTATATATAAAAAAATGATGGTCATTGTTTTGAACATTAACTATAGCTTTTTGCCAGATAAAGATCTTGGTGTGGAGATATAACTATGGCCAGCTAGTCTATTTATGGGATAATATTTAGTTAATATAAAATCAATTTCTTTGATTTTAACAACCCGCCATCCACTCACTAAATATGTGAAACGTTCTATTTTATTATTTAATTTAGTAATCCCATCAAGCAGAAAATTATCAGAAAAAAGTTCTGCCTTATTACTAAAAACGTTATTTTTAATTTCACCATCTTTTTCGAATTGTATAAGAATGGCGAATTGTATTTTAACTGACCCATTTTGTTTATTTCAGATTTTAATTTATTAATTATTTTATTTGTTAGAGAGATTTGAATTGGATTTTCGTGTTCAACATCGAATCTAATACTTTTATGGGTTCCATTTAAATCTAACCTTATTTCAGGTTCATTATCAACATTAATTGAACCACCTATTTGATTATTATCATCATCATCATCGCTAATGATGATTTCAGCTCTTTTAATTTTAGAGGGAACACACCGAATATTTACAGCAGGTCGTTTATTATTATGTCTCGATGTATTATTTCGTTTATTATTATTATTATGTCTCGATGTATCATTTCGTTCATTATTATTATTGTTTTTATTATTTCGTTTATTTATTTTTCGAAAAAGATATTTTTTATTTAAAGTAAATTGATTTAAGTGGGTAGAGTGTCCCTTATAAAACTCTAAATATTTTATATCTTGGGCAGTCTCGTATTTGGGGCATATGAAAAAATTGATGCCAAAGAATTTATGGCCGTAGTATCGCTTCATTTCAACATGAAATTTTACCGAATGGCATGTTGAAGCGATGCAATATTTCGGATATAATTGGCCTGATAAAATATATACTTTAAATATCGATAAATATAACTTTTCAATACTTTTTTCAATAAATATAACAAATTTAAATAAATATAACAAGTTTAAATAAATTTTTCACAAAATATAAATTTTTCAATAACAAATATATCACAAATTTCGGATATAATCGGCATGATAAAATATATATTATTTTAAATATCGATAAATATAACTTTTCAATACTTTTTTCAATAAATATAACAAATTTAAATAAATATAACAAGTTTAAATAAATTTTTCACAAAATATAAATTTTTCAATAACAAATATATCACAAATTTCGGATATAATCGGTATGATAAAATATATATTATTTTAAATATCGATAAATATAACTTTTCAATAACTTTATCAATAAATATTACAATTATTAGGTTTTCAATATCATAAATGTAGGTTTTCAATAATTATCATAAGTTTAAATATTTCATTAACTCTAACATTATCACAAATTTAAATAAATATAACAAATATATCACAAATTTCGGATATAATCGGCATGATAAAATATATATTATTTTAAATATCGATAAATATAACTTTTCAATAACTTTTTCAATAAATATTATTATTATTAGGTTTTCAATAATTATCATAAATATAAATTTTTCCATCAATATAATTTTTTAAACAATTATTAGGTTTTCAATATCATAAAAATAGGTTTTCAATAACAAATATATTACAAGTTCAAATAAATTTTTCACAAAATATAAATTTTTCAAAAACTTTTCAATATCACAAATTTTGCATATAAACGGCACGATAAAATATATATTATTTTAAATATCGATAAATATAACTTTTCAATAACTTTTTTAATAAATATTACAATTATTAAGTTTTCAATAATTATCATAAATATAATTTTTTCCATTAATATAATTTTTTCAAACAATTATTAGGTTTTCAATATCATGAATATAGGTTTTCAATAATTATCACAAGTTTAAATATTTCATTAATTCTAACATTATCACAAATTTAAATAAATATTACAAATATATCAAAAATTTAGGTTTTCAATTACAAATATATCATAAATATATCAATAACTTTTCATTAACACAAATTTAAATAAGTTTTCCATCAATATAAATTTCAATAAATTATTTATATTTGTTTTTATTTAATCCAAATGGATTAAATAATAATAAATGTTAATAATAATATTATAATAATAAGTGTTAATAATATTAAAATATTAATAATAAAAAACTAATATTTATCATAGCTTTCCCCAGAAAAATCATTATTCCACGAAATATCATCATCCACATCAATGTGGGCATCTCAAGAAAAATCTAATTATTTCTTTATCTAAAAATTCATAATAATTTTTAAAAATTAAATAAATTTAGCATCATCGTCGATTACTTCATTTTCTAAAATTAACCTAAATAAGTCGAAATTAATTTAAAATTTACCTCTTTCAAATTCATTGACTCCATAGTAGTAGGACGTGAGCCCGTCAGATACAACCCCCCCACTAGCTTACGTAATTATTACGTACCATTTGACCTCTGTACGCGCTGTTGCTACCTGGAGATTGACCTTTGTCCATTAGTTGCTACCTAGTAATTGACCTTCGGTGACCTCATGATTACATCACTTGACCACTGGTCACTTATTAAGTCACTGGTCACACTTATTATGTCACTGGTCACTACTCGGAGACTAGTTACCTAACTGTTATTATGTCACGTAGTTGTGGACCAACACACCTACCTTCTAGAACCTTCCACACACACATACCAACTTCCACACACCTACCTTCTAGAACCTTCCACATACCTACCTTCTAGAACCTTTGGTTCTTAAACATTTCACACATACACACACACATACCAACCAACGATCCGCACAGATCCGCACAGATCCGCACAGATCCTCACAGATCCACACCCATCCACACCTATCCACACCCATCCGCACCCAACAGCGCCCAACACGCCTACAACTACGTCTACGACTAAGTAGACTTAACAAAATCACTGACTATTACTATTGGTATTATTATTATACTTTTTACTTCATATAAAAGTATGAGTTTCGTTTACCTCATTGATTCATGTTACTTACATGTGATATATTAAAAAATTATATTTACATGAAATTTTCAATTGTTAATTATATTATTACATAAAAAATTATAAAATAATCATTAAACATAATAAATTAAGATCAAACTCGTCTTAAAAATAAATGTTCAATTCTAAATTATTTAGCTTACTGACTATTTTGTTAGTAGTATATTACATAACAATTTTATCAAAATAATCATAAAACTTTAATAATTTTCATGAAAATTTAAGTTTAAAATCACTATACTATATTGATAGTTTATTTAATTAAAATCAAGTCACTCAAAACTTAAATTTGAACACTGGATTTACAATATTTTAAGAAAATTATTCAACAAGTTTAAAATTTCAACTAAATATAAAAAATTATACAAGACTTACTTTACCAATTTCTATAAAATTTTAAATTTACATCAAATAAAATATATAGATTTATATTCTATTAAAAAAAAATTTAATTATTAAAATAAAAAATAATTCGCCCACGATAGGAGTTGAACCCCCAAACGAATTATTACCGACACCGCTGATGTAAGAATTTTGAAAATAACTCATTCAAGATAGGATTTAAACATTGGATTAGTTTATGAAAATAATTAATAGGATATTTACATGTAAATACTTAACCAAATTCTATAAATTTATAGCAAATATACCGTTTCTAATGAAAATTCAATATTTTGATAATAATTCACGTTGTTAGTCGGATACTAATTTACAAGTTCATTCGTCTCTATAAATTATTAGCGATACCATCAACTAAATTCGTTGTGTTTTTAGTGTTTTTATGAAAATAAGTCACTGGGTTTACAAATGAAAGTAACCGATAATTTCGGACATTAAAGCTTTATGTAGCCAAAACTGATTAAATAACCATTAAAAAATTCATCAGGTGATACCTATTAAATATTTCAATAATTTATGATTCAAACTATGTATATTATAATACTTTTCGATAAATTTATGGATAAACTATTACATGATTCGTTATAAAGTTATTTAAAAGGTTAAGAATTTTAACCCTAAATAACGAAAGATAACTTTTAACCCTAAAAGATGAAATATAACTTTTAACCCTATGTGATTAAAAGTTATAACATTATGTAAACCAATAATTACTAAATACCAAGTAAACACATGTCTTTAATAAAGAGTAGTTGGTAAAAAGCATACATATATTTAAAAATCGTTGACAATTTTTAAGTACCTGTTAAAAATGGTTTGAAAATATGAATAAATATTTGAATATTAAATTGAAAATCTCTATTGAAATTAAAAAGTATATAAATTTGTTAATCGTCAATAAACTCGTAAAATTATTGATTGATTAAATGCAATTGTTAATTAGAAATATTATTGACTGGACTTATTTTTTAATAGAAAGTTATTCTTGAAACAACATAAAAATCATATTTCAATAAGTTTTCTTTAAATTAATTTTGAAAAAGTAGAAACCACATACTTTATTTTGATTGGCTGTTACTATTGACAACGACATTATTTTGCGATAAATTTAATCGCTAAACTCAAAATACTAATAAATTTATTAAATTATTACAGTTTTCTTGAAAATAATTTGAAAAAGTAGAAACAAAATACTTGATTTTGATTGGCTGTTACTTTTGATAACGACATTATTTTTCGATAAATTTAATCGCTAAACTCAAAATACTAATAAATATATTAAAATTATTACAGTTTTCTTGAAAATAATTTGAAAACATACAAACTATTTTTCAATAAACTTATTATTATTTAACTAAAACCGGTTGTTGAAAATACTAATAAATTTATCAATTAAAATTTTAATGAAAATAATAATTTGAAAATGAAATTATAGAATACTTGATTTTGATTGGTTAATTCTATTGATTACCAATGACAACGACTCAAATTAATTCAAATTTTAATGTTCAAATTATTTTCTAAATATTATTGGTACCGCATTGATAGGAAATCTTGCTATTCAATCGAACATAATTTCATTAATCTTTTTAAATAAATCAACAAAAGTCATTTAAAATTATTATAATGTTGAACTTGTTGCTAATCACCGACTTATTTAACACTTATCCTAATCTAATTATATGCATTGTAAAACGCTACCACAATTCATTACTCTAAAGTTTCCTTATAAAGAATACCTCACCAATGTTTCAAATCTAAAAAAGTTGTAATTCTAACGATTCAAGCAAATAGATTGACTAGAAAATTTTCATGTACAACAAATATTGGTTAAATTGACTATCAAATGTCGTAATTTATGGTTACCGTTCAATAAGAATTTGCCTCTATAAAAATATACTAATTATCTCTATTAAAAGTTTAACAATTTATTGAACTACACATACTTTTCTTCAATACAAAATGAATTTAACAGTATAAGAAAAACAATATTTGTTAGCATTTTGATAAAAATTGATATACTTTAATGTCCAAATGGATATCCAACCACCTTAAAATCTTCGATAAAATTTTAATGAATTTCTATTATAGTATCAATAAATACCACAAATCATCGACAAAAAGGATAAATCTACTCAATCCTTGAATTCATCTTCGATTCACCTAAAATCTATCATGTTACCAGTAAAGATTGCATTAATAAGCTACAATTTACTGACAATAATTCTACATATAAAGCTAATTATTGATTTCTCTACTTTACATTGGATTTAACCCCTAAAGTTACTGTAATTTAATGAATTACCACATTGAAATTTGTTTACATAAATCCTGCAATAGCTAGATTTATTAAAATGCAGTAAGAATCTTTAATGAATTTCTCTTACATGCAATAGCAAGACCCTAATATCCCAACAAATATTTGATTAAGACTCCTCAATCGTAACCAATTATTAAACTTATCACATTTATTTGGTAAATTACCGATCATTTCACGTAAAACTCTACTTTTATCTGTACATACTTAATATTTAACCATAATATTCTCCTTAAAATTGATATATTACTGACCATTTCGTGTAAAACTCTACATTTATCTGCACATACACAATATTTAGCCATTATTTATCCCTTAAAATTGATATATTACTGATCATTTTCATTAAAAACCCTATATTTATCGACACAAACTCAATATTTAGCGACAAGATCTCACTTTAAAATTTATATATTAGTGACCATTCTCATTAAAATCCCTATATTTATCTGCACATACTCAATATTTAGCCATAATTTATCCCTTAAAATTGATATATTACTGATAATTTTCATGTAAAATGTAACATTAAATGATTATTTCTACTCAATATTTACCTTTGATTAATTTCTTTTAACACTGTATAATATGATATCCAAATTATTATGACGTCATAATTAATCGATTAAATTTCTCACTCAATATTTCCACTAGTAACTTACTACATCTAAACTCGATATTCCAACTTGTAAAGCATACTAGAATTTATCAAAATTCCAATCCATGGTGATAAACCTAACCTTTCCATTATATCTAACACTCTGAAATATTCATAAGTTGGAATACTCTCTCTAAAATTGATACAGTTCTCTTAAAAGTTTACGTCAAATTCTCAATAAATTCTTCAATTGAACTTCGATTAGATATAAAATTCATGAAAACTATATCGAGAATCCTAAATTTAAACTAAAATATTTAACAGGCTCTATATTATACTAAGTGGACATATATGATAAATTAATATACTTGCTATTATTCAATACCTTATTACAAGTTTTAGTCTAATTAAACACAAATTCCATATTGAAGCCAATTTAACAATAAAAAATATTTAATCGAATATCAAAAGTTGATAACTAACTCTTAAATAACCAAAGACGTAGTATTTTCAAATTGAATACTAGTATTAATTCTGAAATATAATTTTTTAATAGTTTAAATGTCAAAACTTTGGTTCATTTAATTTTCTTAATCAAATTTTCCCTCTAAATGATTACTCAAATTTCTAAATAAGTAGTATTTGCGTATATTTACCCAAAAAATTATTTAAAATCTGTACAATTATTGTTATCGACCTAGATCAATAACATTTCTTATTATATAAGTAGTTTAAATGAAGTTGGGATTAATTTTAAGTAAGATGCCGCACAATTCTTAGACAGTTTATTTATACAACTCCACTGAAAATGGTGGAGCTTCGTGTGTCGATTTGCTTGATGAATATCATACTCAAACAATTGTGCACTTTTTCCGACTCTTAACTTCCAATTGCGATTACTCGAGAAAAGTTAAAATTAACTCTCTAAAGTTTGTAACGGGTCCTCGTCTTGGAATCAAAGAGCCTACATTACAACAAAGTTTTGATTGGATTAATGGTGATGAAACTAAATTGAATCATGGTGGAAGGAAAACGAGATTTCAACGTGCACGTACTTCAATAATTTACTTTAAAAGAGAACACTCAATTTCCGTATCTTTTCATATTGTTAAAGAGCAAGTTTTTTTATATCTGATAACAAAGAGTCATGGAACTTTCATACTTACGACTAAGTTTCGAAAAGCAATTTCTAAGATATTTCACTCTGCATTATTCGACTCATATATGCAAAAGTGGCAACTTAGTAATAAAAGCAACATGATTGCAGCGGCTATAAAATTATCTCCTCAAATAAATAAAGCAATTTTAAAAGTAAACTTGGCGAATTTGCATGGAACTTTATACATCGAGCGCGAACTAATACACTTAACATCAATGCAAAGCCTAATAGAAAAGGGGATTATAGACTTTGTAGACGTTGTGAGAAAGAGGATGAAACTATGTCTCATGCCTTACAGTCATGTAAGATTCACCAAATACTGACATTAGAGAGACACAATGACTGCCTAAAAATAATAACGAATACAGGTAGTCCTCGACTTACGACCAAGATAGGTTCCTATTCATCGGTCGTAAGTCGATTAAGTCCTAAGTCGAGTTTCATCATGAATAACTAAAGAAAAATATTAGATACTGTACTTCTAACTTTTAGGATCAGGAGAAATGAAACTACCGAAAATTCATATAATGAAAACTTTATTAAAATTTATAAAATGAAATAATAACCCAAAAATATATATTAAATGTGTACTAATAACACATATTATATATGTAGCAAAACAAAAATACATAATAAGAAATATATATAATTATAATCATTTATAATCAATATATATAATTATACTATTTTAATGATTTTCTATGAAAAAATTGAAAAAAAATTGGTCGTAAGTGCGGATGGTCGTAAGTCGAGCGGTCGTAAGTCGAGCGGTCGTAAGTCAGGGACTACCTGTAATCTAAAAAATACTGATTTTATTGTCGTGGTTGACCATTCTTGTTCTCTTGTCCTGAATTCTAAACAACGCGTCGATCTTATAATAACTGATACTGAAAGAAAAAGAATATTCATGATTGATATTAAGTGTCCAATAGATTCTGTTTCACATTTTGAGTTGACTGATAAGGCAAATATTGAGAAATATAGCTTGCTTCAGAGTGAATTACAGGTAGCCAAACCTGATTATCAGGTAGAGCTTTACACTTGTATTATTGGTGCATTAGGGTCGATTCCTCCATCAACTTATGATCTGATTTGTAAACTTGGCATTGAACCACTTCAAACAGAAGGTCTGCTAAAAGAATGTTCAATGAGCAATATCCTGCACTCAGCTAAAATATGGTATTACCATATGCACGGCATTCTACCAGACTTTTGCAATTAATTTAAAATAATGGATATTTAAACTAACTTAAACTTTTTCATTGAGATCAGAATTATTTTATTTGTTTGAAATGATTCAGACTACATTCGTAATTTATCTTTAAATTCAATATTATTAACCTGACTTTTGCCTTTGTAAAAGTCGTAATTGAATTTAGAAAACTTAGAAAATCAAATCAGAGCTTAGTTCGAATTATTTATTACTGCATAATTTATATTTGCAATGCCGGATGACGACGCCGATGAATCATCATATCAGATCAAGCAAAAGAAAATTCAGAAGACGCCAATTGCAGAAGAGACTGATTGATCAAATACTTGATAACTTACATTTGAATTCATCCTTCTCTACTACGATTGCAGTATGAATTGCATGCTTCATGTTGAGCATATTCTTTTCACTGTGAAACAAACTTGTTATATTTAATAAAATTTTGAATAGTACTAGTGAGTGATTTTGCTAAGTCGTAGACGTAGTTGTAGGCGTGTTGGGCGCTGATGGGTGCGGATTGGTATGGATTGGTACGGATGGGTACAAATTGGTACGGATTGGTACGGATTGGTATGGATTGGTATGGATTGGTATGGATTGGTACGGATTGGTACGGATTGGTACGGATTGGTATGGATTGGTACGGATTGGTACGGATTGGTATGGATTGGTACGGATGGGTAAGGATGGGTGTGTGTGTGTGAAATGTTTAAGAACCAAAGGTTCTAGAGGGTAGGTGTGTGGAATTATCTAGAAGGTAGGTGTGTGGAAGGTTCTAGAAGGTAGGTGTGTGGAAGGTTCTAGAAGATAGGTGTGTTGGTCCACAACTACGTGACATAATAACAGTTAGGTAAACAGTCTCCGAGTAGTGACCAGTGACATAATAAGTGTGTACTGACCAATGATGTGATAGGTGACCAGTGGTCAAGTGACGTAATCATGAGGTCAATGACCAAACGTCAATTACAAGGTAGCAACTAGTGGACAATGGTTAATCTCCAGGTAGCAACAATGTATGCAGAGGACAAAAAAAAAACAAAAGGGGGGTTGTATCTGACGGGCTCACATCCTACTACTCTCCATCGATCTGATTCTGTATTGTTGAAAACCAGTCTAAAATAATGAATAATAAAAAAAATTAAATTAAAAATCTTTACCGGTTTCGGAAGACAGAAGACTTCTTAAAATATTATTTCGACCTGTGATTTTGAAATTTTGAATTAATTGTGACAAAATTGTCAATGTTTATAAAGAGAATCAGGATTTAGCCAATCAGATTTAGGTAGGTGAGAGATTTTGATGTATGTGTTCTTTGTAAATCACATACAGACAAAAGTATGTATGTGTTTTCTTTGTAAATTACATACAGTCTTGAGTGTGTATGCCTGTTACTAATCACTCACTTATCATGCACTGGCTTTGTGAATCATGATCATGCAGTGTAAATCATGTGATGATTATTCAGTGTCTTTGTGATCACGCATTAGCTTTGTTAAAATTAATAATAATAATAATAATAATAATAATAATAATAATAATAATAATAATAATAATAATAATAATAATAATAACAAACTTTAATAAAACATAACAAAACATTAATACATTTATTATACATCAATACACACATATAGGTGAGAGATTTTTATGCATGCAGCCTATAGTGTGTAGGTATGTTTTTTTTGTAAATCACATACATTGAGTTTGTATGTGTTTTCTTTGTAATTCACATATAGTTTTGTGTTTGTATGCATGCACTTATCACGCACTTATCGTGTGATGATCACGCACTTAACATGCACTGTCTTTGTGACCATTAATTAATTAGTAATAATATTAATAATAATAATAATAAAACATAACAATAAAACATTTATTATACATCAAATCGATTGGATAATAACCAAGCTAAACAATGTTGACCACATGTTAAGGTCCATGGTTTTTGATACATAGTTTTATTATACACAATAGGTTTACCAATTGTTTGCAGTTTCGAAACCATTGAAGCCGGATAATAGAAACCCATAGGATCAAATACAAATATCTTGCAAGGTTTCATATATATTGATAACCAATGTTCTCCAACAAGATGAGACGATTGAGTATTGACGATTATGGCTTGATAATTACGTAAATATTGAATTTTATTAAGAGGAAAAACCCCTAAAAATTCATGTCCTAGTATTTGTTTTCCAATTCGATATACCTGAACAGAACTACATCAATAATATTAATAACACATGAAAAACTTACTCCCTGACAAATTATTATAAATTATCTATACATTTATACCATTCAAACCAACAATTTTAGAACTCTGTTCAAACCAACAAGGTTCTATTTGCAGTTATTTGAACCTCATTTTCAAATACTCCATATATTACAACATGCACTGGTTCATTTGTAGCTTTAGCAAACTTTATATCTAATCGTAAATTTTCATTTTGAGGTAATTGACTCTGATTTAAATTAAAATCGGGTGCCAGAATAAATGTGAAGAATGAATATTTGTTTTTAAAATCATCAAGAGTTATACCACAATTAAGGTTTTTATCCAAATAACCCATATTTCTCACTATACTCTGCAAATATGTAGCACAATAATTATCATTATCGAAATCTTGAGTATATGTTTCTCTATAATCACTATTTTTCGATAAAGTTAGCGATGTTACTCCAAAATATTTGAAAATTAAGCTCGATGTTAAGTATGATCCACTTTATTGAGATTCACTTTGAAATGTTACCAATTTATAGTTGGGAATTCTTCTATCTCCAAATATTTGTTCCTATTAGAAAGAAGCCGAACCTTTAGCAATAGAAAATTGAACAATTTCCTTTGTTTTCAATGGATATATTGCATGCTTAGAATTAAGCCCCAGTTGATGACCGGCTAATACAGAAGGCTCAACAAGAACTCTTCTCACCAATAATTTTGCATCAACTTATTGAAGAATTGGTGCTGTGGTAGCACTTGTTAGTGATAATGCCGACTCAGATCTTTTCAATCTAATGTGTACATTAACACCTGGGAGTAAATATTTCGGTTGGTCCATAAAATCGAGTTGTAATGATGAACACATGGTAAATAATTTTGAACTTTTAATCCACATTTTCCTATCGTCATCACTACCATAACCCATAGGACAGGGGCGGGCAACCTGCGGCCCGCGGCGACGTTTTATGCGGCCCTTTAGACTTTTCACATATTTGAAATTGCCGATATTATCTGTCCAGAAAACAAGAAAAAGTTTAGCATGCGGTCCTTCAAACTACTTTAATTGTTATACGGCCCCCTTCCCAAAAAAGGTTGCCCACCCCTGCCATAGAAGTTAAACATTTTTTAGCATCGCTATTGTAATTTATAATAGTTTCTATTAGAGCTTTGTGAATATATGTACTGTTACCACCCTCAATCTTGATATTATTAAATCCGAGTACTGCATCTTTAAAAAGTGTATGAAACAAGAAATTGTTTGGTATTACATCATTAGGTTCACCCAACAGTTTTCTATCTTTATCTACAACTTTGATCTGAACAGTTAACAATGTATCGTTCAAATCTAAATATTCCGTTTGGGAACCGTTAACATAAAATTATATATCAGTTCTACTATCCATAATAGAATTCATCGGGAATACGTCTTCAAAGGTTAACATTTCAATTACTGCTTGGGGAGATGGTCTATCAAATAAACACAATTCAGATTTACCACAAATCATTTTTGAAATATAGTTCCATGTCCTTTCATTCGTTTGTTTATATGTTTATGATGTCTTTTACGTTTTTGAGCAGGTACTGGTTCTTGTTTTTGAAACATACCTGCAAAACTAGGTAGAACTTTCCCTAACTCGGATAATGCATTTGATTTCAGAGATGGTAATATTTTCTGCTCATTCATTATCACATCTTTAGCGGTTTTCATACCAAAACTACCAAGGCATTTAAGAATAGGAAGTGCAAATCTACCAATAGTTCTCAACCATCCAAATCCATACTGTTTACCAATAAAATATGGTAATTCACCACCACTTTGGCTACCACTTTACATAGTAATAATATCGTTATTGGCCATCTAATTTACGAAAATGTAATGTCAAATGATTTTTTGTATCTTTACTAAATTCAATAAATTTACCGCTATCATCACGAATATTTATTTCTATATTGTTTATATATGATGCTGATACCAGTAAGTACATGGGATTATCGATATTTATATTGACAACTTCATCTTGGTCATGTTTATCAACCCAAAAAGATTTCAATAGAGGAACCAAAGAATCACCAACAATTATAGGATCGATGAAGGTTTATTATTTTTGGTTTGCGTACACCAAAAGCACTTGCCCTATATGTTTGCTTATCTAATCCCAATGTATTAGCCGAATTTTTATCAAATGTAACTTCACAAATGTTATTATTCAAACTGAATTTGCATAATCCATCTTTAAAAAATTCAATAGTTTTAAATATATGTAAACAATTGAATGAAATATATTTATGTAATCCTTCAAGTGTTTCAATATATAAATCTTTAGTAAATGTAAATGTATCTTCCACCTCATTAATATATGATACAGTTATTTTTATTTCTTCTGTCATTACACTGTTTTCTTCAAAAGCATTGAAACGTAATAGGTATTCCTTCCCAGTAACAACAATGTTAAGCTTATCACTACCCATTCGCTTGGCATCATTAATATTTTCAAATATTATTGTAAATGGAGAAAAATCACAAATAATATTTAACCCATCTCTGTAAAACATTTGACAATGCTCATCTAACAATTGATTCGGGATATGATAATATCGTTCAAAATTATTGATTGCGAAAATACCGCTACTTGTTTTGCGAACTTTCCTCTTGTAAACGATTTTACAATGACTATAAAATGGGAATGTATTGTACACAAATGTAAAGTCTTGCAAAGCAACTTCCCAATTTCCATGTAAATAAATAGGATTTCGAAGATCAACCATAAATTTAGTTGCTTGATTTTCAGGATGGATTAGTGGGCAACTATTACTCGGTAAAATTGTATAGAAACTCATTTTACTAGGTCTTTTGATGATATCCATGAGGGTTTTTGATATCCATGCCATTTGACATAGTATTGTTTATCCTTACCCACCATTTTAGTTTTCAGTATTTTCTGAATTCTGAACACTGTAGGTTTGGAAATAACTTGTAATTCCTGTTCATAGAATTTCCCTTGTATTAAATTGTTATCACTATCTTTAATAACATACATTACAGGACTCTGTTTAGTATTAATTTTAGTAATTTGAAATACCTCATCACTCCAATTACTATCGAAATTTTTGATGAAAGATGAAGCAGATATTTTACTAATTCTAACGTGATCACCAACTTTATATCTTGGTTTTGTAATTTTTACAACTTCTTTAGAACGTACTGATTTAGCTAATGTTTTCGAGCTGATATCTACAGGTCTCAAACCATTCAGACCTCGATATAATGAATTATTATAACTAACAAGTATTTTCGGTAATACATTTATCCATATTTTATTACCTTCTTCAGTCTATCCTTCAATGTCCGGTTAAATCTTTCAACATGGACGGCTTTGTATTGAGAATGTACAGAGTAATGATTTACTTTGAGACGATCCAGGATTTGCTTAACTTTACTATTGTAAAACTCCTTACCTATGTTGGGCCAGAACACAAACGGCCTTGTAAATGTTTAAATGAATTGGTAACACACATGCAAATATAACCTACAACTTTAAAATCAAACCCATGAAAACATCAATTAAATTTAGCAAAATATGAGAGAAAAGCAACTACATATAAAATAATAAACATAAAAATAAATTAAAATAATAACAAAAAGCACCAAGATCCGCACGATATAAATATAAACATAACACGAAAAACCAACAAATTCGACCAAAATTTGATAATTTAACAAAAATGAAAATTTCATGAAAATGAAATTTAAATCAAAGAATTTGAATTAGAAATAATTCAATAAAAATTCCAAATAAAGAATTATCAAAATAAATTAGAAAATAATAAAAGTTAAGATTAGAATACACTAGAAAATTCCAAGGTCGAATTTTGTTTTACTAAATCAAAAAGAACACGCGAGGTTAAGGACAGAAAATAGGTATATATACCGATTCATTTTTACACAATTTTAATCGTTTTAATCGTTTTTTAAGCTTAAAACATTGTTTTGAATTTTTGAAATCACTCGATACTTTTAAATCTATTTTAGGTGAGTGAGAGTTTATTTGGAAACTCTCTCTCCACGTCACGTCCTCGCAACCTCATTTGGAGCTCTGCTTGGATGTCGGCGTGGGAGAGTAGTATTTTTTATTTGGTATGATGTTATGCTTTAGCAAGTAATTTGGTATATTGTTTTTAATATTTTAATAAATATTTATAAAACCTAAAATCAGTTTATTTTTCATTAGTTATTTTATTGTCGAAATTTTTCCGGCCCACAGCCAAGACACATCACAAGTTAGTAAAATCCACATATTATTCAGATTCGTGTAAGTGCGTGGAATATCGCCGATGATCTGTGCCCGTGTTAGAATTAATGAAATATTTATTTAAAATTGTGATATATTTGTTATATTGATGGAAAACTTATTTAAATTTGTGTTATTGAAAAGTTATTGAAAACCTAAATTTGTGATATATTTGTTATATTTATTTAAATTTGTGATAATGTTAGAGTTAATGAAATATTTAAACTTATGATAATTATTGAAAACCTACATTTATGATATTGAAAACCTAATAATTGTAATATTTATTGATAAAGTTATTGAAAAGTTATATTTATCGATATTTAAAATAATATATATTTTATCATGCCGATTATATCCGAAATTTGTGATATATTTGTTATTGAAAAATTTATATTTTGTGAAAAATTTATTTAAACTTGTTATATTTATTTAAATTTGTTATATTTATTGAAAAAAGTATTGAAAAGTTATATTTATCGATATTTAAAGTATATATTTTATCAGGCCAATTATATCCGAAATATTGCATCGCTTCAACATGCCATTCGGTAAAATTTCATGTTGAAATGAAGCGATACTACGGCCATAAATTCTTTGGCATCAATTTTTTCATATGCCCCAAATACGAGACTGCCCAAGATATAAAATATTTAGAGTTTTATAAGGGACACTCTACCCACTTAAATCAATTTACTTTAAATAAAAAATATCTTTTTCGAAAAATAAATAAACGAAATAATAAAAACAATAATAATAATGAACGAAATGATACATCGAGACATAATAATAATAATAAACGAAATAATACATCGAGACATAATAATAAACGACCTGCTGTAAATATTCGGTGTGTTCCCTCTAAAATTAAAAGAGCTGAAATCATCATTAGCGATGATGATGATGATAATAATCAAATAGGTGGTTCAATTAATGTTGATAATGAACCTGAAATAAGGTTAGATTTAAATGGAACCCATAAAAGTATTAGATTCGATGTTGAACACGAAAATCCAATTCAAATCTCTCTAACAAATAAAATAATTAATAAATTAAAATCTGAAATAAACAAAATGGGTCAGTTAAAATACAATTCGCCATTCTTATACAATTCGAAAAAGATGGTGAAATTAAAAATAGCGTTTTTAGTAATAAGGCAGAACTTTTTTCTGATAATTTTCTGCTTGATGGGATTACTAAATTAAATAATAAAATAGAACGTTTCACATATTTAGTGAGTGGATGGCGGGTTGTTAAAATCAAAGAAATTGATTTTATATTAACTAAATATTATCCCATAAATAGACTAGCTGGCCATAGTTATATCTCCACACCAAGATCTTTATCTGGCAAAAAGCTATAGTTAATGTTCAAAACAATGACCATCATTTTTTTATATATAGCATATTAGCACTTTTAAAACGTAATGTAGTTTGTACCCATAGAAACAGAGTTACTTCTTACGAAAATTATTTGAACGAATTGAATTTTGACCCCATTGACGATTGTCCTACGAGACTCTGTAATATTCCCAAGATCGAGAGAAAGAACAAGGACTTAAACCTTGCTATAAATGTTTTGACGTATAACGTAAAACCGTCTAAAATTCCTCAAAATGATGATATAAATTATATCCCCCATCATCCACATTTAGATATAATTCACTGCTCCAAGGTTACTGACGGTACACCTATTTATTTACTTCTTTTGGAGGACGGCGATAATAATCACTTCGACTGTTTTTGATTTGGATAAATTAATGAACTGCCATGCGACTACATCTTGCAATAAAACTGGCATTTGACACCCATGTTTCCTTGTGCATTAAAAATCAAACAGGCACTTCCCTTTATACGTTGCCTAAAAATAAATATTTAAAATTTTCTAATTATGCAAAAACTATTACCCCGCCATTCGTAATTTATGCGGATTTTGAATCAATTTTACCACTGGATATAATGCATCATCAAATACACATGCCGATAGCAGCAGGTATACTATTAATTAATAACTATATAAATACAAAACAATATTATAATTTTATTGGCAATGATTGCGTTTTGGCGTTTTGGCGTTTTTGAAAAAGATTGATTAAATCGCTCTTTCGATTGTCTTGCCATATTACGAGGTTCATTGTCAAAACACTTTATGACCACTATCTTTCAATGAGGAACGGGAGTTCAAGGAATGTCGCACTTGTTATTTGTGTAAAAGGTTTATTAGGGATAAAGTTAAGGATCATTGTCATTTCTTAGGTAAGTATTTAGGGGCTGCTTGTAGGAAGTGTAATGTTTCTCGACAAATCCAGAAACAATTTTTCGTCTTGGGAATTAAATATTATTCCGACCACTTCTGAAAAATTTATCTCCCTCATCGCGTACATTTATAAATTGCCTGTTCGTTTTATAGACAGCATGCAATTTGTTAATTCATCTTTAGCAAAAGCGGTTAAGACACTTACCGATTTGCCTTTAACTGATTCTGTTTTTGATGGCGCAATTGTTAGAGCCAAGGCTATTTTCCCTTATGACTTTGCGATATCTCTTGAGGTTCTTGAATCGATGACTGAATTGCCTCCTATTTGGGGTTCATTATCTGCTGATGAATACGCTACAGCCCAACAAATATGGACACAGCAAAATTGCGAGACAATGTTAGATTATATGTTAACCTACTTAAAATTAGACGTATTCCTCTTTGCAGATTATTTTCAGCAATTTCGCGCAAAAGCAATTGCTTATAATAGTCTAGAACCTCTTAATTTTTATGGAATTTTTGGTATGTCATGGGCGTCAGCTCTCATGACATTACAGGAACCTATAGAACTTCTGCAGGACATGGAAATGTTTAATTTCTACGAGGGAGGAATATGGGGTGGGTTAACATTTGTTAACAAGCATTATGTTGCAAGTTCTGAGGATACAGAACTCTTGTATATAGATATAAATAATTTGTATGGTTGGGCTCTTAGCCAATATCTTTCGTATGCAGATTTGTTTGGGTGTATGATGGTTTGGATGATGTGTTGAATGAGTGAATGAATGTTGAGGATATTGAAACCCTTCCATATGGTTATACAATGGAGGTTGATATCGAGATTCCCCATTGTGTGCATGATTTTTTGAATGATTTTCCGATTGGTCCGGAAAAGATGTGTCCACCGAATTCTAAAGTTGAGAAGTTGATGCTCACGAATTGGCCTAAGAAGAACCATGTTCTTCATTGGAGGCTTCACAAGCTTTATCTTTCTCTCGGTGTGAAGGTTGTTAAAGTTCATCGCGCAATTAAATTTAAGCAAGCACCTATATTTCATGCATACATTGACAAAAACACAAAATTAAGAGCTCAAAGTACTAGCGAGCTATATAGGGACTTGTTTAAACTTTATAATAATAGTTTGTATGGAAAGTCTGTCGAAAACCTTAAAAAACGGATGAATTTGAGGCTATGCAATTCTGATGAAAAGATGATTGTATATGCCTCAAAGCCGACTTTCAGAAAATCTATCGTAATTGATGATAATCTGATTGCTGCTCATCTGAATAAGGATTCGATATGTTTAGACAGACCTAGTTACATCGGACAATCAGTTCTAGGTTTGTCTAAACTTAGAATGTACGAACTACAATATAAGGAATTAGCTAAATACCATAATGAATTTAATTGCGAAATAAATATCGTTGCCGGCGACACGGATTCATTTTTCCTTGAGGTTAAGCACTGTAGGCTAGACACTCTTTTGATGGCAATGATAAAAGACAACCTTTTAGATACGTCTAATTACAACTCGGCACATCCCTTGTATTCGAGGAAACTAGATTCAGTGATAGGAAAATTTAAAGACGAAAGTAAAGGTCTCGGGTATAAGGAGTGGGTTTTCTTAAGGCCCAAGTGCTATAGTCTTTTAGGTACTAAAGATACAATGAGGGCTAAGGGGGTGAAGTTGTTGGGGACAGAGATTTAGCACCAGTCATATTTAGATTGTTTTAATAATGACACAATATTCACGGTGCTTCAAAGTAGGATAGGGACGCGGAACCACCAATTGTTTACATTTAAGAACAATAAAATTGCGCTTACCAATAAAGACGATAAGCGTAATTGGGTGGGTAGAAATTCTAGTCTCGCATTTGGCCATTATTTAGGAATCGATGCCATTGATGATGACCAAGTATCGCACAGCCTCAGCCATCAAAGTACTCACAGCCCAAGCTATAACAGCTCCTACAGTGGTTTCAGTCGAGACATTGACGATTTAATTTTGTCAGAGTGATTTATTTATGTGAATATATTTTTATCGATTTATTTTATGGTTGTGATTTTTCATTAATGTGATTTTTATTATTAAAACTTTTCTCATATTTTGAGCCATAACATGAATATCATATCAAATATATTGTATATCGATTTTATTATTACATTGTACAAAATTTTTCTATTGAAATAATTTTATAACTTTTATATACTTTGTTGAAAATTTATATAAAATAATAATGAAAATTATAATAATAAAAACTTGTACTAATAATAATAATAATAATAATAATAATAATAATAATAATAGAATAAAAATAATAATCGAATAAAAATAATAATAGAATAAAAATTTTAAAAAGCATTAAAAAAACATTAAAACACTACTTATAAAAATATGTAGTAAATTTAAATTTTAAAATGTTTAAAAATACTTTGACCTTGAGAAAATTTGAATGACCTTGGCCTACTTAAAAATGACATTGAATGAGTCATGATCTTTGTTTCAATGACCTTGAATGAGTCATTGTCTTTGTCTTAGAAAAAATTTGTATTTTTAGACTTCGAAAAATTTTTATCCCGGTGGGGTATGTGGTCAAGCGGTGACATGGTCTAGCGGTGATATAACCATCTACTATATTACTAATTATATAACATTTAACTCCTAATTTTAGGAATTGTTTATTTATAGTATTTTACTTGTATTTCTTTTTAGTGATAATTAAACACTAATAATAATTTTGATTATAAACCTAATAATAGACCAAGCAGGCCTAAGCCAACCTTAACAAATGTATAAATTATTAAAATCTGCCTTTAGTCAGAATTGCCGCTGCATAGTGTATAGAATATTTTTCTAAGCATTATAAATTTGGGGATATTTTTAATTGAAACATGATAAGATCCATCAATATACCTAATGTTTATTTGTTGGCAAAAGAATATTTTGAGCGCGAATATCATAGTTTAATATATATCTCTTGACAAACAATTATATTTTTCCTAACCTAGATCCTTGTTTAAAAAGTTGTATAATAGGTTGTATGTATATTGAATTGACATATATATATTTCTAATGTAATTTAGGTTGGTTACCATGATTATATGATTTAGTTTTTCGTAATATACTTAATTTCTAAGGGGTTAGTTCAAATGAGACATAGTCTATATGAGACTTTTCCATCTACTATTAAATATGTCTATTTTGCTTTCCAGCCCTCAACTATTTCAGTCGGCAATGCTCAAGAACTCGAGTAAAGAGATGTCGTAACATATAATTTAACAAACAAGATCCAAATCAATTTTCTTTGCATATATGGATGTAAGTTAAATAAAATACATAACATACACTGTTAAAAAAAAAATTTCGGCAAATGTCTTTTTTTCGAATTAGTCCTTAATAATATCATTATTTATTAATGAAAATTTGGCATGTATTAAAACTAACAAGTTCAACATGGTTTATGCTTTTTATTTTCGATATTATAATTGATTTTCTGTTTAAATCTAAAAATTGTATTATATGCCTGGAAAATAAAAATCGGCCGATTTCTACAAACCTCTCAAAAACTTTTCCCGCCAAAAACTAAAATTGTGGAATAATTTATTACCCCTTAATGAGCATAAATGAAACTAAAATTGTACGTGATTCAGAGGTAGTAAGGTTGCTTAAAGAAAACCTCTCGGATTCTGAAATTTCCAAAATACTGGATATTCCAAGGTCTACAATATACAGTATCATAAAGAAATATGAGAAACATGATACTGTATTGAGATTGTCTGGTTCTGGAAGAAAAAAGTCATTGGATGATTCAGATATCCAGATTATTTTAAATGAAATTGAAAAAAATCCCTTTACGTCATCTGAGAGTATCAAAAATGAAATAGAAAAGACTACTAAAAAATCAGTTACAAGCAGAACAGTAAGAAACTATATCAAAGATACCTCTTATAGATCTCGAGTCCCAAGGAAGGTACCGAAATTATCCAAATCCAATATTAAGAGAAGATTGGATTTGGCAAATGAATGGTCTTCTTGGGAAGAAAGTGATTGGGATAAGGTAATTTGGAGCGATGAAACAAAGATTAACCTTTTTTCATCCGATGGGCGGCAGAGAGTCTATAGAAAGAAAGGAAAGGCCTTAGAATCTAAAAATTGTCTTCCAACTATAAAGCATGGAAGGGGTAATATAAAGCTATGGTGATGCATGTCATCTAAAGGTGTCGGTTTTTCAGCAGGATAATGATCCTAAACATACTTCCAGAGTTGTAGGCGAATACTTCATTTTTAAGAATGTAAATGTGCTAGATTGGCCAGCACAATCTCCAGATTTGAATCCCATTGAACATTTATGGGATTACGTGAAGAGAGAAGTAAGGAAAAGAAAGCCGACTAATTTAAGAGAACTTGAGCAGTATGTTATAGAAATATGGGAAAATATCGATTCAGAGCTTTGTAAAAGACTCGTAAAGACTATGAACGATAGAGTTAATTGTGTGATTCGAGCCAAAAGGAAACATATACCTTATTAAATATAATTGCCGAAATTTTTTTTCCAGTCTGTTTTGAAAAAGTATAGATTTTATTGGTTTTAAAAGCATATACTAGACCGTTTTCCTCCTTAATATGTTTAAATAATATAAAAAGAGAATTTACTTTGTTTAATTATGTTTAAAGGTGCTTTTCTTTCGGATTAGCGTACTTTTTAAGAAAATTGGCATTTGCCGAAATTTTTTTTCCAACAGTGTATATGTTACATAATATATATGTTATGTATAAAATAACTTGAATAAATAACAATAAGTAATTGGAATAATTTTTAATTCCGAAATTATGAAATAAGCAAACTTAATGAAACTTCTAAAGAACATCCCATTTAGTCTGTATTTAAATATTTATTTTGTAATTTTCATATTTTTGCGATAAACCTCACTGACAAGGAATTCTTCATTTTGTTCTTGATTACTTTTTTCTAATACCTGTTCTTCGTATTTCACATTTTCAAATATTATCTCTTCTTCGTCTTTTACCTCTACAAATTCGATTGAAATAGGTAAAATCGGTTTATTTGTTTCTTGCCCTTCATTATCGTGCTGTAGATTAGATTCCTCTGTTATGAAATCCGAAGCTCCGTCGTCGTCCCTTGGAATAATTTCGATAACATTATGTTTAGATTTTGAAGTTTCTTTCGATTCTGATTTTGTCTTGTGATATGGCGTCATGCTGCTCTTAAATTTAAGAGTTTTAAATTTTCTAACACAAATATTTCGTGGCACGATACCTAGAATGTAGAGACATTTTGGACAGATATGTAATGTATCTTTTGAGCAGTTAAGAGCACATGGAAACCAAGAACATGGCAAACATAGACTAAAATATAACGTTTTATTTTTTTTTATTTTAAAGATTGTTATCCAAGTAATTAGAATCCGATACAAACCAAAGGTTTATATAAGATCTACCTATAAAAATATAATTTACTTACATACTTAAAATTAAACTGACAACCCAAGTCCATGTACAACATCCAATTCGATATTGAATTTTCGTCCACCCACTGTGGTTGCACCTTGGACATAATTTCTCCACGGGATTTGACCCCCAGTCTACTAATTTAGCCTCGGAGATCGGTTGGGGACCTCTGTCTTCATGTATAGATTAAATCCATAATTCGATTAAAAAAAAGTTAAAGTTTTATTAAATAAAACAAATCACCTCTGTCTTTACATAGTAACTTAAAAAAGCCAAACCAACAATCATTATTTGGAAAAGCTGTAAAATTAAAATGTTCTTACACAAACCCTTCTAATTTATTATCAGTCTAATTGTCTTATTGTTGGTTCTTTGAGGAATTCAATATTATTTTGGTCATAACTCAGAAAAAACAATTTTATCATTATGAATAATTTAATAATTAAATTAATGATTAAAATTTAATCTATATATATTACTTTTATAAGAACTTTTTTTGTTTTTCACCTCTGATTTCTTTATAAGTGACACAAAATTTTCTACAAAATTTGACTGAATCAGATTTATTTAAGGTAATCACGAGTTTTGGCACAGCCATTTTACAATTTATTGTCAAGATTAGTTAATCCTTTCAAATACTTAAATACCTTAAATAAATCTGATTCATAGTCAAATTTTGTAGAAAATATTATATTACTTTTAATTTGTAAGTAAGTTATTTTATCAGAATTGAAAAGTGTTGAAAAAGTGGGTTTATTATTATTATTATATTCGATTAGATAAACCCAAGTTGTTCCGTAGAAGTTTTCATATTAACTGGTGCATTATTGATATTTTTAATCTGTAATAAGAAATAAACTTTGCTATCTGTTTGGTTGTTTTTAAATTCTATTTTGTAATTACTGTATAAATGATTTTTGTCTAATAAATAAAAGTTTTTAGTGTTCTAGAAATATTAGGTTGCTTAAAATTGACAAATTTTATCTATATTCTTTTGTTGTAATTGGTGTTTATTTCGACTACGAGGGAAGCTGAATGATGCTGAAAGTTATGCAAGATCGACTAAACAGGGATCGCAGAGATGGAGACAGAATAAGCAAAAAGAACTAGAAGAAAGCAGATGAAGACAACGACACCGAATGTTAGCTATAAGATGAAATTTTCAATATTAAATAAATTTAAAAACTAAAATTAAAATAAATTAATTGTATATTGCGTGGGATGTTGAAAATTTGCTGAGCGTATTTATATATTAGAAACTCCTTAACCCTAAAAAGCACAACAGAGCCTGTCAGTCTCTATTTGAATTCAAATTACTGATAACTTTATTGATATTTATTAAATTTTTCTAAAATTTCTTGTATTAGTTTATTTTCAATATTTAAGTATAGAAAATCAAAGCAGGCCAAAAAATTTAGCTCGTTAATGTAATATAATTAAATTTCATAAAAAAAATCGCACAAACGCACAACAGTGCTTATAGAGCTCTGCATATTGACAGTGTGAATCACTATATAGATAATTGCAAACCAACGCTATCGCTTGAATCATAGAAGGCTAAGCAGAAGATTTATGGAAATACCAAGATTTATACGTTTTGATAATAAAGATACTAGAAGCAACAGGCGGAAAATTGATAAGTTGGCACCAATCAGATCTATTTGGGAAATGGTAAACCATAAAACAGTAAACACGTTCAACTTTATTTGGTTTTCAAAAAAATATTACTATTGCGTCGCATGTACCCAAGCCAGGTAAAGTAGTAATTTTTTTGTCAACAATGTACCATGACGACAAGATTACCGAAAAAAAAGATGAAGTTATGTCGGAAATAAATAAATATTATGACTTAAACAAAGGAGGTGTTGATACTTTTGATCAACTTATTCACAAATATATGATAAAGAGAAAAACTAATCGTTGACAATTAGCTTTTTTTATGAATATACTAAATGCCACTGGAATAGCTGCATATGTTCTGTGGATGAAAAAATTTCCGTATTGGAACCAAAGGAAACCCAACATACGAAAATAATTCCTGCGAGAATTGGGTGAATCTATTTGAGTCTAATTATTATCAAAATACAATGAAATATGTCATAGAGACTCAGAGGCAAAGGTTGTTCGCTAACACTTGTAAAATAGTTATGCTTTTTAGGGTTATAAAGGTTTTGTTTATTTAGCGTTAACTAACGTTGTTGTTTTTGTAAAATAAATATTTTAGTTTTGCGAATTATTTGGAATTATGGATGTTTTAAACACTAGAAGTTCCTATTAAACGAGTCATACAAAAATAAACTGTCCGATAAAAGGCAAGGTCTCAACATTAAATTTAAAATCTAGTTTGTTATATAAAAAATTTAATAATAGATGGGAAAAAATATTTTGTGAGGCATTGGTGATTACATCACAATTTCTTACAATCAACATTAAATCAACAACAAATTTATTGGGATTATTTTATTAAATCATAACTTTTACATCATTATTGTTTACGTAAATAAGATTTGACACAGATTACCATGTGGACTGATTATGAGGAAAATTTCCTTGAACTATATATTTCGTTTATTTGGTCTTAGGGCCGCTCTGTAACCTCTTATTTTGTTTATACCTTAAATTTATAGCAAAGGGTTAATTAACATTTACAGAATAATAACATTAACAGAATTAAGAAAAGTGTTAAATAAACCATAGCTATAAAGCTTCATACCTCAGGAAACCTTCTATGAGAATTAGTTTACTAGTAAACGAGCACAAGTGAACTCTAGGAAGTTTTTACGGATAAATTAATTTATTACAAAACTAATTAATATATAATGAAAAACTAATCTTGAAATTAAACAAATTTTAAACAAACCAATTTTTATTTGCTCTTTTGATTGGATCATATGTATATCAAAGTGAACTGGAATCTCATTTTTCGGAACGCTGTTGAATTTCTTTGGAATAGGTTGCGGCAACTGAATTTCCACATAATCAACAGACTTGAACACAATAATTTTGTCATCGTTTCTATTAAAAACCACAACGCACTTCAATTTTACAATTTAAACAAAATTTACGGTTTTGATTCTAATTTATCTCGGATAAACCGTTTATTGTACATGATGACTCGATAGAGTTCCCTGATGATTCTATCATCATTGGGATTTAAACCCATATTTTCCGCCAACTTCCGGTACGTTGAAAATTGGTCATGCCACTTCGCTCCACTTACACTTTTTTTTAAATCTAACTTTAAATATTTAAAGTTTTGAATGATTCGATCATCAAAGTCCCCATTTGCTATTGCGTCAATAAGAGTGTCCCCTTGACTATAAATCTTTGTCGCTTTTGGCTGTTCTTTCTGACTCGTTTGTGGATTCCTAGAGATGTGTCTACGCGAAGGAATAACATTCTGATTTGACAATGACATGTTTAATTAACCTCTGCTTTTCTTTTCTAGAATTCATATGAATTTACTTGTTTCATTATTTAGATGATATAGGTATTGTAATATCAAAGAAAAAAGTATTGATTGGGAAAATTACGCAAATGAAAAAAGTATCAAATATTTTAAAAATTAAAAGAGAAAAATGAATTTAAAATATATATTTTTAAAAAATGCTGAATTTGAAAAGATTTAAATAATCGAAAAATAAAAATTATAAAAATATAAAAGTCTGAAATGACATTTTGTTAGAATATTTGAAAATTATGTAATTTAAAAATAATGAAAATCATCAAAATGAAAATAAATTAACTAATCTCAAAAATTACAATCAAGCGACATTCAAACACACGTTTAACGATTTATTTCGATATTTGTCTGTCCTCATCAGGTAGGATAGTAAAAACTAAATTATACGGATTTTATTAATTTAAAAAAAAATTTAATTAATATTTTATAATTTTAATAATAAATCATTTTTCAACATTTTTCAATTTCCAAAAATATATTTTTTTTATTTTTAAAATAATTTGTAATCATTTTTGAAGTTTTTATATGATTTTATAATGTTAATATAAACAATCTCTAAAAAGAAATTTTAAAATAAAAATGACAAATTAGTCGACTTAATAATTTAATAGACTCGAAACAAAAACCAAAAACAATCCACATTTACAGAATATGTGAAACTAAAGAAAACTACAGTGAAAGTGGTTGAGGTTGCACTAAGCCTTGAAGATTAGGTTCTTGGAAGTGACTATATAGAAGGAAATATTGTAATACCGAATTTTTTCAATACATTTTGTGAAAAACTTCACAAGTGAATTTATTAGTTATGTTATGGATCTACATTTTGAGAAGAATATTTTTATTTTAATAGTAATATTAAAGTATTAACATTTCATTTAATAATATTAATTTTTAATATATAATTTATTTATAATTGTAGTTTAGATAAACTAAAATAAAAAATGATTTCAATGATAGTATAACAGATCAAATGAGGGAAAATAAGGTAAATATTTATTGTACTATAATATTTATTTCTAAAAAAATAAAAATATGTCATAACTTTTAAAAGGTTTTTTAATAAAATACTGAATTTCCAATATTAATTAAAAAAATGTTAATATTTCAACCAATAATGAAATACTTGTTGCTACCCGTGAAATATTCACTGAAGTAAAACAAATTCAACATATTTGAAATACGGTGAAATAAATAAACTTAATAAAAAATAATAATTATTATTATTAAACTTTAAAATATTTTTTTGAAGATGGCGGAATCATTTATATAAATAAAATTTAGATAAATAACAATGTTAGCAATGTCCGCAATTTCGTGAAGGTCTAGCTAAATTTTTGTTATGAGTGATCACAGGCGGCTTTCGGTCGAAATATTTCATTTCATTTTATGAATAAACATTGCGAAAATTGGCTAACAGTGTTATTTATCTAAGTTTTATTTATATTATTATTATTATGCCGACTATATTAGCGTTCGAAACACCACCTAGAAATTTTTCAAAATATACTTATTAGTATTTTCAAGGCTTTAATATGACTTAGAAATAATAAGCTTTAATACAAACACAGTACTTAGCTTATCAGTAGATCATTGAATCCTAGATACCTCTGATAAAATAGTTAAAGTCAAAAATGAACATTTATATCTTCTCAATTCTAAGTCAATTTACACTGATTACATATTTCTTGGCTGGGACCAATAAACCTGAATACTCAATATAGTTTTATTATATTTAAAATTTGATACATTTTCATAATAAATAATGTCTTTTTTTCATAAACCAATTTGGATATGGGCCATATAAATTAAACTAAATTAAATTATGATTAAGTAGATTAAAATAAATCGTAGAGGATCTTACAATTAAAATTCTCTAAAATTAAATAAAGAGCAAGAATTTAGCCCCGTTTTCTAATAATAAAAGTTATCACAATGAAAATTCAGATATAGTCTGTAGTAAGTGCCAAGGATGTGAAACTGGTTGCTGTGGTAATTCATGTTCCTGTCGTTCTTGGACATGTTGTTGTATATTAATGCTATTTTGTGGACTTTAGCTTTCCTCATATTTCTCTATTTAATCGTGTTAGGCGCGATGTATCTTTATTACAAAAATCCGTCAAATATTGTCAAAATTGGGATGAATCGTTATTCAGTGTTAATAATTTTCGATGAATGTTTAAACTAGACGAACACGTGTGATTTGATGAAATGCATTAAAATGTCCCAAACC
Source organism: Schmidtea mediterranea (assembly GCA_022537955.1). Taxonomy (NCBI): domain Eukaryota; kingdom Metazoa; phylum Platyhelminthes; order Tricladida; family Dugesiidae; genus Schmidtea; species Schmidtea mediterranea. Next base: position 47,493,148 of record CM039681.1, read on the forward strand.
GCATTAATGTAACATGCTAATAATTATTCTCCTTTTTTTGAATTGACTAATTTGAATGAAAGAAAAAGTTTTGTGATATTTTTAATTTACTTATGTGTTGTTTAAATAATATTAGCAAAAAAAATGTTATGAATTGTGTTTGAATTTAACTTTTAAAAGAGTGTCTCTGTAAAAGAAATTGAACTTAAAAGGCATTTCTCGGAATTGGTTGAATTATGTAAAAATTCTGATATAAAGCGTCAAAAAAGTGATGATGTTTTGGAATTTGTGAATTCTACGAATGAAAAGATTCGATCTGGACAAAGATTGCCGGCAAACATTTTAAGTAAATTAAAATCCAATTCCACAAAATTACTATCAGATTCATCAACTCAGCTTGAGTTGTATCAATTGGTGCTGAATAAAATTCAAGTTATACGTAAAGTAGAGGAAGATTTAAAATCATTACAAGGTATGTCAACTATTCGCAGAGGAGTAATGATGTTCATGCTACAAGATAGCGCCAGATCTTTACCAGTATGGATTGGAAAACCAGGAATGAATAGAGAAAAACGTATTCGTAAAACGTTTGAAATGAAATCGGATCAAATTATAAACCCTATCACAGGAAATGGTATTAAATTTGGATATATTAAACGAGTTCAAGATGCAATTCATCGAAGTAACTTAAATGGCGAATTATCAAAGAACGTGCATTTGCTTTGATACAGAACAATTGGTAAAGCTGGAAAAAGATTGAGTTCAATTAAGAAATTGAACGGCTTTGATGAAGACGATGATATTGGTATTGAGTATTGTTCAAATTTATGTGATGAAACCCTTGAAAGTGGATTATTTTATGAATATTGTGGATTATTCTGTGCCGCGTTAAATAGTTCCAAAATTCTTTTCCCGTTCGAAATAATGTCATCGCTTACAGAAACGAAATCAGAAATTATGTCGAAATTTCTGCTCATGCTCATTTCTAATTTTTGCTCTTCAAATGAAAATGTATTAACGAAAGCATCATTAGTGCAAAATGTTTTTAAAATTATGCAATTGTCGACTTTTATGAAGTTTTGTGAACATAATTTTACCAAATTATTGTATCCTATCTTCCAGTCAAATGATGAGGTGTTCAGGAGCGCTTTGGATATGGCTTCTCGAGCTTATTCTATCAAATCCTCTATTTCAGTCCAAGAATCAACGTCATTTAAGATGTCTGCGAAAAGTAAAGCTGGAAAAACAAATAGGTCCCCAAGCAGAATTCATAGCTCAAGAGCTGATCTTCATTTTCCTGTTTGTCGAATTCATAGGACGTTGCGAAAGTGAAATTTCGCTGAATGTGTGGGAGCTGGAGCAACGGTTTGTTTGGAGGCAGTTTTGGAATACTTAGCTGCTGATTTACTTGAATTGTCTGGTGATGCTGCAAGATATAACAAGAAAGGTCGTATTATTCCTAGAGATTGGCAAGCTGCTATCGCCAATGATGAAGAACTTAATGGATCAATAGATGCTGATTCGGACCAAACTGCTTCCCGATCAAACCCAATTGATAAATAAAAAGATAGGTAGAAAATATCAGAAATTTTTAAAGTTAATTTTTATTGGTCATCCACCTTTTTAAAAGAAAAGACGAGATAGACCAAACATATTTATTCACTTGCTTATAGTTTACTTAGAAGACTACTGTAAAAACAATGTTTAAAGTCTAAGGAAAGAAGAAAATCGACTGGACTTAATTCAATTGAAATTGTGACGTGGTTTCCCGGGAAATTTTTGGATAGTTTATATAATTCCCCTTCACATCCTGAGGCATGAAACGTGCGGTACCGAAAGATTTATGGAATATAAAGCTTCTTGATTTCTATTTCTTATTCGTTTTAGAAGTGTCCGAATGTAATTTAATTGATTATTGTTTTTCAAAATGTAATAAATAATAAATTAACTGAAGATTATGTGAATGCATTACAACGATTTTATTCAGAATATTTTGTTTGAATCATATTATGGAGAATATTATTATTTGAATTAATAAAATTTGTCTTTATATATTAATATAATCAATACTAAAAAACTGTAGGTAATAAGAGTTCTTTAATAAATTTTATAAAAATCTAGTAAAATACAATTCCGAAGGTATTTTATTCTTTAAATTCTCTTGAGGATAGTACGAAACGTAATGTAGTAAGCATTCAAACAAAATACAATTTTAGAACGTTGAAAATCATTTTCAGAAATTAAAATGCGGAATGGATAATAATAAAATTAATAAATTTGTTTTCCGGGTTTTAGAGGTCCACGCGTGTACAGATTTACTCATGTGCAACCTCCACCTGTTTAAATTACCCTACCTGGTCAAACTGTTCTAACATATTTAAATGAACTATAAAACTAGTTTATCGCAAATAAAATAAAAAAATCTCACTTCTGACACCAATTGTAGTAACACAAAATTAGAGCGAAACATATATTGTGAATACATCAGATAAGACGATTTTAACAATTGATAATTGTTAGTTGCTTGTGAAGTTTCCAATAGAAAACAAATGTCGATTAGATATTAATATTTAAACAATAATTAAAATTAAAGAGAACAACAATCCAAAATATATATTCAGCTACAATATATTTCAATTGAATAAAAGTCATCGTCAGGTAGTCTTGAACCTTAAACTATTTAGAATAAACCATTATTATTTAAATAAATTTCTGCTTTTAAATTCTCAAGACATTTTATCAAAAATTGAAAATTTTGCTTTTTTTAAAATCACAAATTCTACAGAAGTTTAAAAAAATTAATTTTTAAAATTTTACAAAACCGAGACTTTAATAAAATTTAAATAAAATTTTCAACAATTTATTTACAAATTTTTAATAAAACTATTTTACATTTAGTTTTCTAATTAAAATGTGTTTTTTTTAATAGCGCATTTGTAATTTTAACTAGAATTTAATGAAATTAATTATAACTAGATATTGTAGGCACTGCATAAACAAGGAAATTGTTGATGCTATGTTACTATTTAAAAAATATATTAATATTTCAACAAACAATAAAATGATTTCTTTCTACTTAGTACAAAAAATGTAATATACATAAATGTAAAAATAGTATATGACATGTTTAATATCTAATTAACTCTGCAGAAATAAATAATGTAGTACAACAATACATGATTTTCTTATTCTCTCATTAAATCTTTAGTTACAGTCGATTTGTATTATAATTGATGGAAACTAATTATAAATAAAATATTGATGAAATTAAATAAAAACGCACTTAATTGAAAAATTAATATTATTTATTCTAACATTAACACTATTTAATGCAAATGAAAAACTAAAAAAATTAAAATTTACAAAAGTTGATAAAATCACTTTGAAAAATTTCATTATTTAAATTTAATTTGTCTGCCATTTATGAAACTGTGAATAATAGGGGTTTTGTAAAATATGTTAAATCGAAGTTTAAACAAAACCTTTTCGAGTTCCTCTTTAAAATCCTAGTAGCGCCCCTGAATCCTTTAAACCTTATCAAATTTCTACAAGAATATTTAACCCGTTAACTGTCCAATGCGTCACATATGAGTACGTTTGACATAAAATAGTATTATTAAAAAATGAAATGAAAACCTGAGAGATTTAATATTAATTTATATTTTATTATTATTTAATATCACTAACCAAATTTTTTTGTAATTCCCCATTCTAATTGTTTCAAATAATTTCGTAATATATATAATAAGTAATATAAATATTGAATAATATTTCTATTTATTTATTATCAATATATAATTTTCAGTATACTCAATTCTGACACAGATAATCGCTGAAAATGTGGATTTTAGACATAAAAAGTAATTATTGAAAGGGCAAGTAGGGGGAGGGGGGGTACTTAAAATAATTAAATAATTTTAACGATCATCATTTAACAAGTAGTGAATAAATAATAACATAGCGAGTGTATGGAAGACAGTCAGTGGCGTAACTTCGAATTCTGGGCCCCTGGAGATTTTCAAAATTTGCACCCCCGTACAGTCGATAACAATCTGATAGACAATAACTTTATGTTTTTAATTATTGACTCACTTTTGAGAAATACATTTTAATGATTTTAAGTAATTTTTTTACTGACTTCACTCTTCCTTGTGCTGGACGCACAGGAGTCATTAAATTTCGCAAATGCGCTCATCTTACCGATGGGACCTTCACTAGTAATTGCTAGGGAGAATCACCTGCTGCGCCGCACAACTTTATTAATCATTATGTACCCGTGACCGGAATCACGTTGGTGCTGTTGTTGGGCCAGAACGTAAACGGCCTTCAAAATGTTTAAATGGATCAGAAACACACACGCAAACACAACACGCAATTTAAATAAAACCCCAAAACACCAATTAAACCATATAAAATCTGAGAAATAAAAGAATTAAATATAAATTAAGAAACATAAAAATAAAATTAAAATAATAACAAAATGCACCAAGATCCGCACGATATCTACATAAACACAACAAGAAAACACGACAAATTCGACAAAATTGGAAAAATCAATTAAAGTTCATTAAAGCAAGATTTAAATCGGAAAATTTGAATTAGTAATAATTCAAATAAAATTCTAAATAAAAAATTATAAAAATAAATCGAAAAATAATAAAAATAAATAATAGAATTTGCCAGAAAACAACAAGGTCGAATTTTGTTTTACTACATCAAATTTTACACACCAAAAATTTAGGTATATATACTGATCCATTTTCACATTAAAGTTAACCATTTTGAAATTTGTTTAAAAACCTATTTTGAAAACGAATCGTTTTTTTTTAAACTATCTTTGATAATTATTAAAGTTTTAAAAGTCTTAAACGTTTTAAACGATCTTCGAAGTTACAGTTGGTTTTCAGTTATTATTTAGGTGAGGATCATTGATTTTGGAACCCCTTTCCACGCCCCGTACCTTGCATCTCTGTAGAGCTCTGCTCGGACGTCGGCGTGGGAAGAGAGGTATTTGGTTTATTATTGAATTTATGCTATTTGTATTGGAATGGTAACTTGTTATTTTTTTTATATAATTAATAAATATTACTATGCATAAATTGTTTCATATATATATAATTTGTTAACTAAATCTGTCGAAATTTTTCCGGCCCACAGCCGAAACCTAATGCAAGATAGTAAAATCAACATAGTGCAGATGCATGTAAGAGCGTGGACAATCGCCAATGATATGCACCCGTGAAGACTCAGCGTGCGCAACGCAGCGGTCGTAACGTAAATATCTATCCTTATAGCTGAAGCGAGAAATAAGGAAGAAGTCTCTGGCTGCTTCCTCGTTTCTCAATTCAGAAAAATCGACCTAAAATCACAGTACACACGGCTTAAACTTATCACACCGAGTAGTCCAGTGGGCACTCAATAAATATGATGTAAACACAAATGCGCCTAGGATCTATTAAAAGGAAAAGGTACGGGGATAAACTAAACTAAAATCGTTGATAGAATTAACCTGAGTTAGCAATTCGAATTAATTTGATCATTTAGTGTACTAAATTGAATTTATTTTCGAAACAATTATCATTAACTTAAATCACCTTATGGATTAAAAACGAAGTAAATTGATTAGAATTAAACTAAAATTATGGGCTTAAAAATAAATTAACTTCAATTATCTTATAGTGCAAAGCAGGTTAGTTACGGATAGAGATAAAACTAGTTACAAATAATTTTTGATTAAATTAAATAATAGGGTGAAAGTAAACTAATTTCAAAGATATCATTCGGTGAATTGAACTAATTCTGGAAAATAATCTAATTAGTAGTACGTTAAATTGCATTTAAAAAATAAATATGGTAAGCAACTCAGTGAGTCCCTTAAACTGATTTTAGCTATCAAGTTAAATGTTTTCATTAAAAGTAAATGTTTCTTTAATTCAGTTGGATTTAAATAAAATGATAGTTAGAGAATTTACGTGACTCACCGGTTTAACTTAGATCAAGACCTTGATTAAAAATTAGAGCAGATTGTATAGTAACAAAATAAACTTGTATGTAAGGGAAGGTAAAACTTAGAGTTATTAAGTCAGAGGTTAGAAATAGTTCATTAAAATTGCCTAATCTATTTATTGATTAACCTAAGTTAACGATAAGAAAAATCTCTAAGGTAATTAGTAAGGAAAACTCAGGATGATCGATCGTAAAATTGGATCCAATAAATTTCGAGAGAATTAAACTAAATAGTAAAGTAATCCATCAATAAAAGTCAAAATCGATTAGGGGAAAGTAAGATGAAGTCACGTTTAAACTAAGATGTTGGCTGAATTAATGAGATGCTCCGTTAGTCAGACGTTTAGGAGTTTAAGAATTAAAACAATGAAATCTGTATTTTTACTTCTAATCGAAATAATTATAATACCTTTAAAATTTCCACATAAATATGATACAAATATCATCAAACATCGGTAAATTCCAGCACGAAGTGATCCAATAAAATGAAAGTTTATAAAATCAACAATAAAACGGAGAACATTTATTGCGTTGAACTAAAGAGAAATTTTTTCCAACCATTAAATCGACCGACTGACACAATACTATAGTTTTACAATTCCGCAATTTCATTCTAGCCAACCCTCAACATGAATTCCAACGGTTAATTTTCCCGATACAATTTAAGTTATGAATAACATCGAGAGCCATCAACGATTGACCACATCCGAAAAATTTGTCGTAAGCAGCCAGCATAGTTCCTCAAAACCATGGACAATTAAATTGATCAGTAAGAAAATAAAAACAGATTACCTAACCACAAAACCCCGATAAGACAGTACCGACGGCTTAAACGAACGCACAAACTAGACCCAGATTAATGCCAACGTCAACCATTAGAGTAATAGACAAAGTGGATTCCGATTAGTAGATTCGCACAATTGAATTACGACGAACTATCAACCATTAAAACACGGACGGATGTCGTGATCGGATAAGAATCAAGCATTCCCAACATCCGTTCCGACAATTGACCATCGCGAGAAACATCCGTTCCGACAATTGACCATCGCGAGAAACATCCGTTCCGATAATTGACCATCGCGAGAAACATCCGTTCAGATAATCTACCACCAATAGAAAGGATGAAATATAAATAATCATTTCCGTTGGAGGAATGAATAGACGAGTCAAGTATCAATAATTACGACAATGTCGATAGGCATTAATGATTACAATAACTATTGATAATTTCGTTAAACATTATTAAATACAATAACTATTGATAATTTCGTCGAACATTAATAAATACACTAACTATTAGTAGTTACGATGAGCATTTAAAATTGCAATAACCGTTATTAATTACGTCAAACCGACGCGAGTATGTTTTCCCCCAACAGTAGTAACGTTAAATGAATTGAATTCCCAAATAACTAAGTCACATAGACATACATTACATATTCTGCCCCATCACCTTTCTTCAGCATGAAAGAACTATGGAAATCACCAGAACATGAACCCAGACACTTCATCACAATAATCCTTACAATTCCAACTCAACTATCAAGTTCACTGAACGCTAATTTAACCAGTCAATGTATCCCCTAGAATTACCGGATGATTTAAGATTGCATGAACTCGAGATTGTAGATTTAATATTCCCATAAATTAGTAAGAGAATATATGACGTTTACTTATTTCAGCAGAATTTATGTTGCCGAATCTGATTTCGAAACAAGAGGCAGATGAATGGCGCCGAGCCTGGAAACGAGCGCGCCCATCGATGGCTCTCGACGAGCCACGCCCGAAACGATCGTGCCCGTCGCTATGGCAAGTACTGGGCAGAGGAAATGACCCACACCGACCAGAGGAGGAACAGTATCCTGCCGAGGAGATTGTCGACAACGCTCGAAACTTGCTGGCTCAGTGGGAGAAGATCCAAACGGAGGTCGACCTACAGGTGGTGAAGGCGAGGATGTACCTCGCCAACGTTGAAGAGGACATCCTCGTCGGACGTATCGCAGAAACGTACCCAGCCCGACCGGCACGCAACCTCCGACGACCAGTGCCCATTATTCCCGGTTACACCCCGGAGGAAGGAGTCAGGAAATTTCTCGAAGAGTCCTGAACCTCCAGACACAAGCATGACTAACATTTGTATCCTATTGATGTTATGAATAATGAATTATAATGAATTATCATCTTAGAAATTTTTGTCTTAAATAAGTTTTCTGCTACGATTATGTTTGAAATAATTAGAGTTCTCCGTGTTAGACAAGATTAATATTTTTCTTCATAGAAATGTCGGCCCTGAAACTAATGGAAAATGAGCTAGCCCGCGCTAGACAGGCAAACGCGGAACTACTCAGCCAGATACTACAGTTAACACGCGAAGTACAACAGGTCAAGGCGACCTGTTTAGACCCCAAACGGACGAAACTACTCTACCAACGTCTCACCGCAGCTCAAAAGGGCTGGGCCGAAGAACGCCAGCTCAATCGGAGTCTGCGCACACAGATCAGGGGCTTAGAAGTTGCCCTAGCAGCCTGTCGGGAAGGGGAAGCGGTAACGTACCCGCTCATCTTCGCCCCTTCCCAACTGCCAAGTCAGCGCGTCGTTGATGAAACCGCACCAAGCCAAAACCCGACAGCTATCCAACCAACCATCCGCCGGCCGGGACGCAAGGAACGGGCCCGACGCCGAGCCGCACAAGCGTCAAGTCAATCAACTTAACTTATTATGCATGTCCTTTGTTCATTAAATAAATCATCTCTTATATATTTGGTCATGATGGGTTAGACTCGAATTCATCTACACCAATCAGTCTATAATTAAGGGACCAATGTAAAGCGAGCATAGGTCTTCTATCGACAGCTCGTGAACCCGAGGATTGTCCGAGCAACTATAGTACTAGCATATGGTACTCAATTTTTGCGGGCATTCCACCACTTGAACACATTACCAACGTTGCCTAGCAACGGGTGCCAAGTGGCGATCAGCAACACGTTGTATGGCGTTACTAGGGTCACCCGAACAATAAGCAAGAGTTGAAACCCTGTAACCCACCACTGTACACAATGACCGAACGCCATTCGAGCAGGTGAGCGCTATTGCCAGCACTACTCCTCGAAGGACCTTCGTCTTTCCCGAGCTATTAGCTGCCGTTAGAGGGACTTATGCTGTTACCCTTGAGTTCATCCTATTTTTAACCCCTGGAGAGAAATTCATAGTCATTATCCAGAATTCACATCGAATTACCGAGTGTTGTACTTTTCATCTACACTCCCTTTTCTCACGGGCTAATTTATTTGATTTATTTTAACGTGAAAACAAAAATGAAAAGAGAAAATTGTATTATGGGAATACAAATCAACTAAATAAAAAGAAATGAATCACAATGGTTCTTAGTAAGTTATAGACGATGAACAGGAGTCCACACGAATTTCTCCGTTTCATCAAGGTTAATTCCGTCTTCTCGTCAATCTTCCTCGTCGATATCAGTGGGAAGATACTTCCTCTTCGCTGGTCTATAAGGCGGGGGACTTGCCTGACGGCAGGTGTCCTCTCTCCGAGTCGAGGGACCCGCCATTTCTTGCGAAGGGTTATTGTGAGGCACCTCGCCCGCGAGAATAGCTATGTCCTCTGCTCCGAGTCCGAGTCTATCGAGGATTCGAGAAACTGGAAAAGGAGTCGGATCCTCGTCCACTAGATCGATGGGGACGGACGGGGCAGGTGATCGAAACACGACATTCGGGGCATAGCATATGTCCGGGTCGAGTTCCGGGAGTTCGAATTCCACATAAGGAGGTGGTAAATCTTCGGTTCGACCTGAGATGGTAGTACCTCCTATTTCTCGAGCGAGTTCTTCCTCTCGACGTCGACGGTCGCGGCGTCGCCGGTTTCGATTCGGTCGCCTGCGAGTAGTGGTAAGATCGGGGGTCTCCCTGACCTCGGTTGGTTGTTGAGAAAGAATTGGCAATTCCGGGAGAGTTCGGATTTCCGGAGCTATCGGATTAGCGACAGGAGGTAACGAGAGAACGTCAGCCACGGGGAGATGGTGAGCCGGAATTATGCCCAGTTGACTGGCTCTGATGCTCTCCGGGACGTGAGCCTGGAGCTCCACGTCCGTGAACGCGCGTCGCAATGCGGTTGATTGTTCCTTGATGAGTAACCGTTGGGCACGGGATTCCGAGATCAACTCATCTCGCGCCCGAGTGAGTCGTTCTATCTTCCGTCGTAGTACTTTGATGGTATCGGGCGGGGCCCAGGTACCTTTTACGCGTTCATATTTCGCTTTGAGCTCACCATGCGCTTGCTTTAGCTCTTCGTATTGATGACGAATCGCTATGATGGAAGGAGGAAGACGGGGAATCCGGGGAAGATCATTTGGCTTGTCCTGATTATTCGCATTCATCCTGGGAAAAAGAAGAAAAAAAAATTTAAAAATGTGAGTCGCTGAGGAGGGCAGTGATGATAATTAGTACAATTTCCTCGGGGAGGGGTCGTCGATGGAGGTTACGTAATCTTTATCCCCTTTTCGTCGTGAAAATTGAGGGTAGGGTCGGGCTTACCAGAATTATCGGCGTCGAGTCGGCTTATATCGGATAGTAGTCGTTTCATTGAATGGAAGGGATATCGGCCGAATATCTATTGCACTGGCAACCGTACTCAGAGATTTTGGGTTGCGACGTAACGCCGGATTTACGACTTTAGTTTATTTCCACCCCTTAGGGTCACTACAGGTAGAGCGTCCTTGATCGGGTCATGTATCATTAATGTTGGAGAATTTCACTTTCTGCCTATCGTGGTAAATTCGTGCACATATTATGGAATCCATGCAAATTTGTGTACCGTCTACATTATTGTTGAACTCAAGAAGTTTATTCTCTTGTTTCTAACCTGATTTATTAATTATTCGTGGTTTGGGAGGCGAGAACACCACAGCATAACCCCTCCGTATAATTAAGGTGGAGAGCATTCTAAGAAGCCGAGTGCATTTAGGCGTGAATATTTATTATTAAAGTTTTGGATATTTTCTGGTTACTTGGCAAGTAATTAGTTTATTTAAATTCGATTATTCAAGATAATTCTTTGATTTAAAATCTGATCAAGTAAAAAAACAATTTTAAGTGCAATAGACGATCTATTTCCGTGGGCCGATGTGTATTTACGAGAGATGTTTTTCAGTGTAGTGAATTTGACCACTAACTATATTTGCTAAATGGAGGTTTATCAGCGCGTGACGGTCGTTATTTATCGTAGACTATTGACATTGATTGGTTTTGTGCACCTTAGTGTATAGTAGGGTCGTCTGAAAACCATCTCTCATTTTTGTAGATTTCCGGCGAAGCGAGGCCTAATGAAGTACTATGAGCCAATGATTTAAAGAATTTATGTGCCGACACTCTCGTTCAATGATACATCTGTGTCCTAATCAGGTTCACATATTACTATTATTACGATCGTTTATTTGGTTTCCCTACTGTCGTGCTCTAGTCGCAAAACTTTCCCAATTTTGTAATTATGATAATACCTTACCCCTGCTACCCATTACTTAATTTTCTTGTCCGACGATAAACAAAAATCTGTTTGATTCGTTCACGAATGTCCTTAAATTCCCCCTCACTCTGCTGTCGCATCTTCCCTGAATTTAATTCGACTCGTTCCGGCCACATATTTCAGTAGCCGCCCCGAGTGTACAACGGCGCCCTGCGTAGCGGTCCTGTGCATTTATTCGCCAGACCCGACTGCGGACTGCCGAGGGGTCCACGAGGCATGACCCGCGAGCACAACTAAGGGTTTTCACCCACTAGCCGGCCCGAGATCCGTCCCATGGACCTTCTATTTCAATACTGTATTATATAATAGATTAAAGGGGTCGGACTATAAATAAGTATATAGTTAATTAACATAAAATAGAGTGAAACATTATATTGTAAGAAAGGCATATAAAAATTACTACATGAATTACACAATAACAAAATTCCTTACGTTTTTTCAGAGTAGTTTGAATGGCATACAAGTTAAACCAAAAAAAATTTTTTAAATTTTGTGAAGATGTTATTATGAAATTCATCACTGTATTTATACTATTTGTATGCATGTGTGCGACCAATAGGCGATTTTTCGCCATTTTAAGGGCTTTTTAATTATTTTATTACTTAAAAATTATTTTTATTATTTTTTGTATATTTTTCTTAATTTTTTGATACATACTTTATTTTATGTTTAGGTTTTATTTTTATTATTATTTTCTGATAATATTATTTTAGCCCTTTTTTGTTTGTTTTCTGGTCGCCACTTCTGCCTATGTTTTTTCTAAACCTTATTTTGCAAGGTTTTGGCAGTTTATTTATTTTTCATATGTTTCTTTTTGCAGCTGTCTTGCTTTTTCATGATTTTATTAATTATTTGTTTTTATTTAATTTTGTTATATTTTTATTTTGTTTTAATTAATATGTTTTTCATCACTTTTTAATATCTTGGTGCGGTGCATGCTTATGTGCAGTGATTCCTTCCATCTTTTTTTTTTATTTTTATTTTTGTTTAAATTGTGGCTCTGAGCCCAACACTTGTATGCTCTCGAGGCTCCTGCTCAGGGTTGCCAGACCTCCCGATTTCGTCGGGAATCTCTCGTTAAAAAAGTATATTTCCAGATTCCCGATATTTATAGCAAAAGCCCTCGATTTCTGCTACCGTTTTCTAAATTAGGTTTTCCCAGCAATTGGCATCACTTAACATTTTGAATTTAAAATTTTTCGTTACTCCCGGCATGATGTTTTCGAAATATGGCAACCCTGCTCCTGCTCATTTTCTAAATTAAGTAGATTAGCAATAGATTGTGTTTCTTTCTTTTTAGTCTATGCCGGTAACGGAAATGATCCAATTTTATATCGTTTTTTTAGTTTCTTTTGTAATTCCTTCTTTTCCGTCGTTTAGTTGCTCCACTTAGAGGCTTGCTAGTCATCATTAGTACAATTTATAATTCAGTAGCCCATCAATAGTAATATTCTACATTATCTGCTTGCCTTTATTAATTTTACAAGAATTATAAGGATTTTACATGGAGTTTCGGTTTCTGACTTTCTGTTGTGCATTTATTAATTAAAATATTTCATTTTTTCAGTCTTAAAAATTGGCCCGTTTTTGGCCATTTTTGCCTCATACTTACGCTTCTGATGACAGTGAGTTTTTAAATATATACTAATAAAATTAATTTAATTTAATTTAATTTAATTGAAACATGTAGAAAAGTAATTGTTGATGTTGCAAGTGTTATCATTGAAAAATTCGTTGTGTAGTTTTAGTAATTCAGACAACGGTAGATTTTGAATTTTAACACGTTGACGGACAATTGCGGCTATAGCCGTCAAAGCGAAGTTCACAATGTGGCATGACTGCTATAGCCGTCCAAAACGAAACGGTCGTTTTTAGACACTACGGCTATAGCAGCACAAATGTGCACTTACTGGCGTATACGTAGAAGCATAGTGTCGTGTTTTGAAAACATCTTTTTAGGTTGAAGTTCATATTTCACCTGTTATACGAGTTGCAGATTCAGTATGCACGTGGTTGTGAAAAATCACAAAAACATATAGTGTCAATTTTCGAACTTCGCTTGTTCCTACTGTCCGTCAACGTGTTAATAAATTTTATATCAGCACACTTGGTATAATTCTTAGCATGGCGGTCACGGATTTTCCAATGAAGATTGCAAAAAGGTTGATTCCAATAATGTTTCAGGTGACAACATTATTTGGATCCTTGCTGCCTAGAAGAATAATATCAAAATAGAATAGGGAAATGCCTTAGCAAAAGAGAAATATTAATAAATAAATTTGTAATTTACAAATTGATAATTTAAATAATATTAGCTTTGAAAATAAAAATAAATTAAAATTAAATGAAATATATGAACCTAATAACAATAGAAAAAGTTTATAAAGGGAAAAAAGAAAAGAAATAATTTGTACAAATAAAAATAACTTATAATATAGCAACCAATTTAATATTATTTATAGTAGTTGTGTGAAACATTTTGAAGTTGTAGGCCAAATCAAAACTTTCCAAACATTTCACTAGTCACAATTGTTTAATATTCTAGACCAGGGCTTCTTAAACTATGGGTCGCGACCCCATTTGGGGTCGCGAGAGATAAAAATACAATTTAACAGAAAATGTTTTTTAACTTGTAAAATTATTCTTATAAAGATAAACTAACAATTATCGTAGATAAATATATCATAAAATCTTCTAGTTCGGAAAGATTGTTTGTACCTGCATTTCTATTAAGAGTATTGTAATAACTTGAATAACATTTACTATGAATTAGAATTAGAAGATGTTATAGGAATTTTAAAAAAATATAAATTTATTTTTCTACTTCGGTATTAATCGAAAATAGTAGCTTATGTCATTACGAAAAAAAAATTAAATCATAAGGAAACTGCGGCACATAAAGTTGTTCATAAATGCTAGCCGAAGTTGATGCGGCACCTATTGAGAAGGTGTTGATAAAGACATTATCTCGTGGAAAATTCATTACTGCAAAGATTTTTCCTACAGCATATACAGTGGCCAAAGAAAACAAATCGTTTCATAATTTTGAATCTGAAATTGATTTGCAAGAACTGGACGAAATTGAGATGAGCCGTATACTTCATTCAACTAATGCATGTATCAACGTAGTGAATTACATAAGTTCTGAAATGAAAAAAGTTGACTAAAGAAATTGTAAGGTCGGACAATAAAATTTCATTGATTATCGACCAGTCAACTACGCTTAGCCAAAAATCTACATTAATTGTGTACATTCGTGTTTGACTTGCGAACAGTGGGATGAACTTACCAATGAATTTATTTTTGGAATTAGTAGAACTCGAAAGTGTAACGGCAACAGGAGTTTTTAATTCATTACTAAACTGCCTTCATGCCTATGGGATAACAGAAGAATTTATAAAAAAGATTTGATTTTTCTTGCATGTGTTGCAGCAGCTGTGATGTTTTAGTGCAAAAGTGGAATCAAGAAATGGCTGAAAGAAAAGTTTCCATCTGTTCTGGTTTGGCATTGTACAAATCACCGACTGGATCTCTCCGTTGGTGATACCATAAAACAAGTTCCGGCGTTCATACAAATTTAAAGCATTCATTGACAAACTGTATGTCCTATATCATGCTTCGCCAAAAAATTCAAGAGAATTGCAAATATGTGCTAATTTGTTACAAACTGAGTTATTAAAAATTCGAAGAATGTTGAGCACGAGATGGATGGCATCCAGCTTCCGTTCAGTTTTAGCAGTTTGGGAAGATTTGGTGAAGCATTTTGAAGAAGTAAAACATGATCTAACCAAAAACAAAAAAGATCAATGCACATATGAAGGTTTGCAGCGAAATATTACTACTACTGAATTTGTATTAGACCTCGGATTGATGTGCGATGCCCTCCAAGAGTTAAGTTTTGATTTGCAAAAGCGCTACATGAACCTTTTACATTTTCAGAGGAGTTTCACTTCACAAAAAAAGTAAAAATGATCCACCAATTGATGTGTAAGCGGTTTTCCAAAAAACAAATAGAATTAATTGAACAAAGGTTGCTGTCCAATGAAGATGCTGATTCGGCATACTCACCTCGAGTGCTTGATCTAAAACAATGGCCAGACAATATTGATACGCACTTGGCGTTTGGCCAAGCAGAAATAAGGAACTTGTCAACAAGATTACAGTTAAACGAAAGAATAATGAGTCGTAGATTTCATGAATATCTCACCGAAAAAAGTGTATGTGATAAACTTCTTCCTTTGCAAATTCCTCTCAGTACAATACCAATTTCTTCATGTGAAGCTGAGCGAATGTTTTCGCAAATAAATCTTATTATCACCCGACAAGAGCTTCATTGATAACAACAACTGTATCTTCGCTTTTATTTATAAAATTAGTTAGATCCCCATTCACATGTTTTGATCGCACAAGATATGTTGATTCGTGGTTGCTTCGTGTTAGACACTTGGTCATAGATACAAAGAGCAAAAAACGCAGCCAGGAATGTGTGCCAGACGAGAACTTGGTCAATCTTTGGGATTTATTATGAATTTTCTCACACCAATTTCTGTTCTATTTTCACCTTTAACAGGGATTTTTGTAAAAAAAAGAAAACAAAATACATTTTGAAAAGTAATTTAAGAATAAGTCGTTAGTTAGATCTTACAGTTGTATACTATAAGGTATAATAATACAATATAATTTTATTTCAAAAATATAATTGTTTTAGTATCTTGAATTTTTTATTTAACTTAACGAGTAATATGAAATAGTTTCATTTCAAAATCACTTCTGTGTTGAATTTGGAAAAATTAATGACCTCAAATTAGTACCGGCACCTATTTTTTAAAAAAAAACACTGATTAAAAAAAACGAAACTACATTACATTTTAAAATTAATATTTTTTTGAAAATGAATCAATTGAAGATACAAAAAATAGGGTAGCTGTAAATTTTTCTTTGTGGTCGCTAGCCACAAAAACACTTTTCTCATGTGGAAAGAAGCAGTAGTTTAACTTGACGATATTCTAATAATTGGTAAAACTAAAGAAGAGCATCTTAGTAAGATAGATAATGTGTTTAAGGAAATTAAAAACTCAGGTTTAAAGCTAAATCCATTGTGATGAAGAAAGAAACAAAATTCTTACGTAATATAATCAACTCAGAAGGAATTCATACAAAAAAAGAAAAATTAGGAGTGATAAAGAATTTTATAAACACAAAATATAAAAAATTTGCTAAGTTTCCTTAGAATTTGTAATTATTATAGGAAATTTATGAAAAATTATTCAAAGTTTTCACGACCATTGGAATCAAGGTGTGAAAGTGATAAGGGCAATTTGAAATGGACTGATGATTTGACGAAGAATTCAGCAAACTAAAGATAGCATTGGCTACGCTACCAGTTTTAATATTAAAATGACGTTCATTCATGATAGTGACCAAAGTTTTGACAAAATAAGGGTATTATCACAAAAAGATATAAAGAAAGAGTAGATACTTATAGATCTCATGCAATGAGTAGTCATGAAATTGGATATTGTATCACCAATACTGAATTATTAGCAATGTATCTTTTCACTGAACATTTTAAACATTACATGTACTATCTAAATGCATTTATTTAAAGCTGTTCTCCATTGGGAGAGAGGATTGAAATGTTTTTCTACGGTTTAGAAAAATGTGGATGAGAGATATAAAATATCAAAAACTCTTGGAAACTTAAGAAATATCTTTATTAAAAGTTGAAACGATGATTATTCAATTATTTTATATATAAACCACCTTAGATCAGAGGCGCCAATCTTTGAAACGCAAGCTCAAAAGGGCATTCCAGGCCAATTTAATTATCACATCGTGTCATAAAAAATTGTGTCAAAAACCTTGGAAATTTTGTTACTCTACAAATTTGTTAAGATTTTATATAATCTGATTCCTTTTCATTAATTCTTGTCCTATTAACCATTAATTTAACTGAGTTTCAATAGATAGCGTAGTGTTAAATTCCATCAAATCTGAAGTTAATAATATGATTATGGATTGAAAAATGTTTCAAGTAATTAAAATACTGCTTTTATCTTTCTAAAAAGTCTCTGGTACACATAAAAACTCATAGTCTTAAACAACAAAATCTTGACACTCAAAACAAAAAAAAGTTCGCTGTGCCTGTCCTGGATTTTAATGTTTATTATAAAGGTGCATTTAACAATATTATTATTATTATTATTATTATTATTATTATTATTATTATTATTATTATTATTATTATTATTATTACTATTATTATTATTATTGTTATTATTATTATTATTATTATTATTATTATTATTATTATTATTATTATTATTTAACATACGTAAACTATTTAAAAACATTCAAAACATTCGTAGTCACAGCACTCTGCACATTAATCTTTGGATCCAATGACCTTATCAGCAATGCTTCACATATCACTCGTTCCCAATAACTATTAAAACTTCTCAACAAAATTCTAAAATCAGACATTCCGATATCACTTTTACAGCCTCTATTGTGTTCACTAATATTGGTCAAACCCTTCAATTGACAATGCTCTAGAACTCGAGTACAGAGATGACGGGAAGTCTCTCCAATGTATGTGGCATTACATCCATTACATGTAAATTGATAAACGAGATCAGAACACAATCCAACCGGAGTTTTTGATTTATTAATAAACATATTGCGTACCTTACACGAATTAGAGACGATCTTATACTCTAAATTTCCTATCAGTTTACCCAACTTCCTCTTATAATTTGTAAAGCCTTCAGAGTACGGCAATACTAACACATATTTAGGGTCAATTTTTTTATATCCATTTTTACCATCACCCAGATCAACACTCAATTCAAACCCATCCGACAAATTACATTCAGACTTTCCACAACATGGATCCTTAGGATTTTTAATCAATTTATCAACAGTTTCTTTTATCATCAAAAATAAAAATGATTTAGAATATCCATTCTTTATCAACAACTCAACAAATTTATCAACACTTTTTACCAAATTAGCAAAAGTAGAAGATAAAGCCCATGAACGATAAATCAATCCTTTCACCATATTTCTCTTATACTTAAATTCACAAAAGCTTTCTGGAGAAGTATAAAGACCAGTATCAGTTGGTTTTCTATAAATCTCTGTCTCATACTGTTTATCTTTGCGTTGAATTAACAAATCCAAAAACGCAATTGATGACTTTCTCTCCGTTTCACATGTGAATACAATGTTTTTATGTAAACTGTTCATAAAATGCAAAAACGGTTCTACATGTTTCTGGTTTTCAAATATAAGAAAAATATCATCCACATACCTTTTATAAACAAAAGGTTTTTCAGATTGGAAAGAAGCAATTTTCTTTTCCAAACTAGCCAAAAATATTGATGCCATCGTTGGTGCTAAAGGGGAACCCATAGCGACTCCATCTATTTGTTGATACCATTCATCATTGAAAAGAAAATTGACATTTGAAGTAGCAAATTCAAGAAGTTTTCGAAATGCCCTTCTATCCAAAATGTGATGTTCCGAATCATTTTCATTCCACAACGCACAGCATAAGTCAATCGTCTCAACCAGTGGCACATTCGTAAACAAACTACAAACATCAAACGAAACCATAACATCATTCATACTTCGTTTTTGTAGCTTTGCAATACAAGAAACAAACTCAAAGCTATCCTTACATTCAAACTCTGATCGCATTAACGGTTTTAATAATCCATCTAAAAACTTTGCTATTTTATACTGGGCAGTACCAACCATCGACAAAACTGGTCTCATAGGTACACCATCTTTATGGATTTTTGGTAGCCCATATAGTTTAGCTGGCTGCGATCCTATTGGACGAATAGACTTACCTACCTCTTCATCAATAAGCTTCTTCTCAATAAAACAATTTACCATTTTTTGCACAAACTCTTCATCCTTAAGAGGAGGCAATTTTCCATTCTTCCGACCCTTTGGCAATTTCACAAACTGAGGAGAATTTAACAAATCATTCAACTTATTTATATACACATCATGGTCAAGAATAACTATCCCATTTCCTTTGTCAAACTTACAGATATTTATATTTTTTTAGCTAAGTTTTTTTAAAGTCATAAAATCCCTAATATTCCGGGAATTATTGGGAACGAGTGATATGTGAAGCATTGCTGATAAGGTCATTGGATCCAAAGATTAATGTGCAGAGTGCTGTGACTACGAATGTTTTGAATGTTTTTAAATAGTTTACGTATGTTAAATCATGTTTGTTTTTTTAATATTATTAAAATAATTGAAAATTTTAAATTACATTAATTTTTAAAAATTAGAATATAAGTAAAAAAAATTTAAAATTTAAAATTAATTTAAAATATATTTTTAAAAATATTTATTTATTAAAAAATTAAATTAATAAAAAATAATTTGTTTAAATTAAATGTTAATTCATAATATTTTTAGTTGGTTTTGAGTACCTGAAGATGATAGCTGTGCTATCGAAATATATCGTACGAAAGGTTTATTATTATTATTATTATTATTATTATTATTATTATTATTATTATTATTATTATTATTATTATTATTATTATTATTATTATTATTATTATTATTATTATTATTATTATTTTATTATTATTATTATTATTATTATTATTATTATTATTATTTATTATTATTATTATTATTATTATTATTATTATTATTATTATTATTATTATTATTATTATTATTATTATTATTATTATTATTATTATTATTATTATTATTATTATTATTATTATTATTATTATTATTATTATTATTATTATTATTATTATTATTATTATTATTATTATTATTATTTATTATTATTATTATTATTATTATTTATTATTATTATTATTATTATATTATTATTATTATTATTATTATTATTATTATTATTATTATTATTATTATTATTATTATTATTATTATTATTATTATTATTATTATTATTATTATTATTATTATTATTATTATTATTATTATTATTATTATTATTATTATTATTATTATTATTATTATTATTATTATTATTATTATTATTATTATTATTATTATTATTATAATTATCATCGTCATCAGATATTGAGTAGCACTAAAGAATATGAGACCGGTTCGTGCCAACAGTCCATATTTACACATTATTAATGGATTTATCCATTACCACTCTAGAAACTAATACAATTGAAAATTTCCTTCTTCATTGTTTGAAACGGGCAATCGTAACAAAAAGAAAAGAAAATCAAACTCCAGTGCAGAAGGAATCATTGAAATTAATCGATGAAATTCTGAGAAGGATTTATTCAATTGTTTTCAGAAAATCCACTTGACGGAAGAAATAAATTTATCATTGGTTTCAGAGGTAATTTGTAGAAAAGTCAATCAATAATTCTATTGTGCCGATAATTGTCTGCCGGTCGATATTGCTGCTAGAATTTGTAGAGAAATCGATATTAGTTATTAATTTGTAAATCGTTTTAATTTTATTTTATGTTTATTTTATTTTTTAATTACACTCAACAATTTTCAATTAATTTTTTAATTTCAATCAATCAATAATTATTTGTAATTATTAGACAGTTCGTAGTAAAATAGATTGTCCGACTTGTATCCGTGCAAGGGACAATTGACATTGAGGGAATTCGTAGCGGATCTTGATAGAATACTTTGAGTTTCTGTCTCTGACTGGATTCCGTGTATTGGACATTTTTGATAGGGATCAATCTCGGTTCCAGTTTCAAGGGTAGTACAGGTGGCACAGGTGTCACAATTGTCTCGGTTGGGTTGACAGGGTTCCATGGTACTGTCGAATGAATAATCCCCTGATAGATTTGCAGTTTGGTTGAGAATGAACTGGTGATTGTGAGTGCATTGAAAAGCCGGTTTTGGTAGAATCAGGTAGGGTTGTCTTGAATAATTATGATGAGCACTCTGTAAAGTTAAATACTCATGTCTTGAACATGGCAACAGCGATAACGTTTGATCGTTTTGAGGGATATTTGGAGGTTGACTTCGACTTATTTGATTTAATATACTGTCTTGATTTTTAATTTCCCTTTCATTGGGTTTTGAATGCTGCTCCGGGTAGAATTTTGAATCATCTGAACAAAAGAGTGATCTATGTTTTATTAAGTATACAATAGCTAGGACGGCCACAATAACAATAATAAAGGAAGCTAGAATCGTCCCAATAGTAAATATTACCCTTATTCCAGATATTACAATTTCATCACTTGATTTTACTACGTTTAAATATATTGTTGTTTTAATAAACTCTTTACCAGCTTGGATTTGGCAATGATAAACACCCGAGTCCTGATAGCTCACCGATGATATATTGAAAATACTTGTAATATTTGTGGAATACGAATTCTGAGAATGTGTTCTTGTAGATGGAACAATCCGCTTATTGTTATGATACCAAGTTATGGAAGAGTTTGCGTGCTTAGCGAAATGGAAGACGCATACCAAACTAGTCTCTAATCCTATGAAGGTTGTAATGTTATTTTGAGGTGTAAAAACTTTTGTTTGGCATTGAAAACTGTTTAAAGGAACTTGGAACATGGGAAATCCCTTAAACTGTAAAGGCATAAAACACGATGGATTGTGCTTTTTATGCAAAACAGATGGAGAGTCAGAGTCAGGGTTCAGTTGTTTTGATAGAATGATTGATTCCAAAGTCATCCGTAACCATTTCAAAGAACAATTACAATTCCAAGGATTGTTGGCCAGTCGAATATTGTTAATATCAAGATTGGTTTGACTTCGAAATATCCCTTCGGGTAGCATGGTTAATTCATTATTTTCCAATGACAGCATCTCCAATTTCGGTAGGTAGTAAAAGGAATTTATGGTTAATTGAAGAGGTTTGCCTGCAGAGTCTAAGACTAAACTGTTTATCGTTGAGGAATTCTTAAACAAGTCATCAGTTATAACGCCTAGCTGATTATACGACAAATCCAAGCGTTTTAATGACAACAATGGGGCTAATATCCTATTGGTAATGCTATTAAGAATGCTAATAGATAAATGATTATTTTTCAATGAAAGTTCTGTCAGATGAGCCAGTGGCAAAAATGTATTTTGTGTGATTTTCCAGATCCGATTTTCATCGAGCACCAACCGAAGTAATTTTTGAAGATTGACAAAATTGCTCTCGTGCAAAGTCGTAATCTGATTTCCGGTGAGATCGAGCAGTTTCGTTTGACTATGTATATCATCCGGTACGTCAATTAGATGCTTCCGGATACATATATAAATACCCATATCCAATTGCGGTGGGCATTTTCGATTGAAAATACTATTTCTCGGTCTCGATTTTACACTCTGACCTCTCGTGAAAGCCGAGAGAATTAAAACAAATATTAAAATCTCAATCATTGAAAGGAAGCTCATTTTGTTTTGAAATAGTAAAACTAAAATAGAGGGGGAAAATATTTAAATAAAAAAAAACTCAACTGATTTGTTTTGTTGGTGCATCGCTCCCAGCGTTTATTAGTGGCTGATTTTTTTGACCAGCAGGATGCGATTGTTTAAATGATATTCGGGGCTGCATAATTTCTGAGATTAACGGAATGCCTGCATTGTGGAATATGTAGACGAAACACCTTCCTAGCTGGCAGTGTTATTCTCAGATTTCACGACTTCGTTGTGTGTTCAGTTGCTGGCAGTTATTTTCTTTTTTATTTATATTATACAGATTGTCGCAGTCATCTGAGGAGCAATGATTAACTTGTTAATGAAATAATAATCATAGCTGTTGTTAACGTGTCGGAATATGCTCGGGCATCAATTCGGATGCTGCTGAAATGGGTTTTTTTTTTGGAAAAATATGCTAATAATGCAAATAACTTCTGCCTGATTTGAGAAAAATCTTTCATCGTTCTTTGGAAATATTTAGATGTGAAAATATTAATTTCCTCCACTTTTTCATTATCAATTTAATTTTGTTTTATTAAACAGTAATTAAATACATTTTTCTTATTCGAGAATTATTTCAGCTGAAATTAACTTCGAATAATAATAATAATAAAAATAAATAATAATAATAATAATAATAATAATAATAATAATAATAATAATATAAGGACTTTTTTTGTTTTTCACCTCTGATTTCTTTATAAGTGACATAATATTTTCTACAAAATTTGACTATGAATCAGATTTATTTAAGGCAGTGTTTCCCAAACTTTTGGTACTGCTTACCCCCTTGATCATTTTCATTATGTAATGTACCCCTTTGCTTTAAAATTTTATATATAATGATTAATTTTTTTATAATATCTTTTTTAAAATATACGACCTTTAAATTAATAACATTAATGAAAAATTAAATAATAGAAATAATGTAAAATAAAAAATACTATAATTAATTTATTGTAATTAATGAGAAGGATGAAATTGCTTAAGCTGAGATAATAATTCATTTTAATTTGGTTCTCTGTTAGTTAATTTTAATCTTAGATGAGATTCAACATCTAAAAGCCTATTTCTTTTTTTCGATTTAATATCTACAAATGTAGAAAAAGCAACTTCGCATAAATATGATGTTGGAAAAGGAAAGACATGTGTACCACCTGAAAATCCATCGCGTACCCCCAAGGGTATGTGCACCCCGGTTTGGTAAACACTGATTTAAGGTATTCACGAATAATAATAATAATAATAATAATAATAATAATAATAATAATAATAATAATAATAATAATAATAATAATAATAATAATAATAATAATAATAATATAATAATAATAATAATAATAATAATAATAATAATAATAATAATAATAATAATAATAATAATAATAATAATAATAATAATAATAAATAATAATAATAATAATAATAATAATAATAATAATAATAATAATAATAATAATAAATAATAATAATAATAATAATAATAATAATAATAAATAATAATAATAATAATAATAATAATAATAATAATAATAATAAATAATAATAATAATAAATAATAATAATAATAATAATAATAATAATAATAATAATAATAATAATAATAATAATAATAATAATAATAATAATAGTAATAATAATAATAATAATAATAATAATAATAATAATAATAATAGTAGTAGTAGTAATACCAGCTTCATAAATTAACCGCTGAAATGGGAATTATGGCAGATGGTAAGTTAAAGTTATATTTTTCATTACATTTTTAAAGGTTCTTATTAAAAAGCTTCTTATTTAATATGAATTTCAGGTCATTTATTCCTTATCTTTATAAATTTATGATTTATTGAACTTTTCTTTAAGTACAGAATTTCAAACCTCTTAAAATATCTTCATTTACAAATAACTTCATAAATTTTTTTTTGTGATTGCAGTAATTTTCTCCTCGTTCTTTGGCTTTGATAAATCTTTTTTTTCATGTCTGAATACCTAAAAATATTATTTAACTTATAAATTTTGTTTTTCAATGCTTTTCTTACTTTTCTAAAATTCCCTATAATCCAGATCCTTAGTCTGTGAGGAGGATCAATAGAACTGCCTCTTAGTACCATTAGAAAAGAAAAGGAGAGTCTGCTCGACACACATTATAGTGTCAGAATCGATAGTAATGAAGTAATTGACGCACGTCTTCATGGTAGGGGTCTTGAACTGAGTTATCTTATAAAGCTGTGAACAGACTTTCAATATTGTTTTGCTTATTTGATTTAATTTATCTTAATCTGTGGATACATTGTTATGGTTTGATTTGAAATGATGTGGTTTAAAATGTATTACTTGATAAATAAATTATTAATGTCAAAAGCTCACTGATTTCCATGACAAAAACAAACCCTCAGCCTATGGACCTGCAACTCCTAACCTAAAAGCGTAGAAAATATTATAAAGATACTGAACGATTTTGCCATTCCCATAAATTTGGTCCGTAGAAAATTATTTTCTATTAAACGTTTATTTAAAATTTGTTTTTTGTTTTCAAAATTATATTAACATAATAATAATTCAAATTTATTTTGCTCCTTGTGCAGCAGAATGTCGCGGCTTCCGTTCCAGGGTGATTGATATTTGATAAAACTCATTTATTATTACAACAATGCTTCACTGAAATTGTTATTCGGTGCTTTCCATTGACAAAAATCGCTTTATTTTTGGTTTATTCCGGATTTTGAAGTGGAAAATCAAAATGGAAGTCTTTTCTGGTTTGGACAGATAAACTGGTTAAAATGAATAAATAAAAAAATAATATTAAAATTAGTAATTATTAGAACTAGAATTATTTATTGTGCAAACCAGGCTTGTCAAATTGGGCGCCTACTAAATATAATTTTAAATTTAAATTTAAATTTAAAAATGTAAAAAGTATTAATTTTTTAATTAAGTTTAAAGTATGGATTAAATTTTATTAAATTTTAAGATAAATATTAAATGGGACACATTTTGCTCAAAAGTTTTATCTCAAAAAATCGGCTGGCTCAAAAAGCCAAGTTTGAGGTAATGTTAAAAAACATATTTTTGAATTTATTATTGAAATAAAAATTATAGAAAATTTAAATAATCATTTAAACAAAAAAAAATTAAAAATTAACAACCAATTATAATGACAGTAATGTAAAAAAATAATCATGAGAATATTGTGTATAATATATTTATAACAACAAAAATATTATTTCTGCAGGAATTGATCAATTTTAGCTTGTCGTGTGCTTTTGTTGAATTGGAATTGTACTTTCACTTTTGGGTTCTTGACTGCTGGTGGTCTTAAGTCTCTTTCTTACTATGTCCTCGTCCATGATTATATATTTCTACAATTCCTTTTTCAAATAATCCACTTTATTCATTGCTTGTTAATGTATCTTTCAAAATTTTGAGGAGGGATCCGCCTTTATTTCTCAAATTTGATGAAGTGTTTTCAGAAAATATATTTAATTTTCCGCCTTTATTATATGGAAAATTTCCTATTTTATTTATTAATCGCTATAACAACTAGTTTTAGTTTAAATTCGGCCCTTTCACTTCTCTCTAATCATTCTATTTATGATGGAGTTATTCAAAAATCAAATCCAAGAGCATTCAGCTCCCTAGATTATCCCAGTGCAGCATTTTATATAATTTATTTGTGCTACTTCCTACGAACGTTTCTATCCGCCGCTGGTAGGCTCCAGCGGTCAACTACCTTATAGTTGAGCTCATGATGATCTGACATTGATGATATTCAATGAAGCAACGGTTGTTCTATTCAGCATTCTACCCGAACTAAAATGCTTTTTGATTTTAATGTAGATAAAGTTCTGTATAAAACTGCGTTATAAAAGAGGAGAACATTGCTTTACTAAGATAAAAACTATTTTACCTTAGATGAAAATTTTAAAATTTTAGCAATCGCGGGTAAGAGCTGAAAAACAGAAATAACTGCTAAATATGAGATAGTGTCAGAGACTGTGAGTTGTTTATATACTAAAGAGTATATGATTGTTGGTGAATTTATTGATGAGAGAGGTATTAAGAATCCTCTGAATATACCAAATTGTTTATTTATTGCAAACAGATAAAATATGTCAAAACGAGAATTGATTGTAGCTGATTCATTATTCAATTGTCAGAAAGGAAAAATAATTGTAAGACTTAGAGTTAATAGTGGTAAAACTAAGTCATTATTTGCTGGAATTAAACTGGGTCATATTGAAGATGGCTGGGACATTGATGCCGAATGTGAACGAAATACACTGCATAAAATGTCAACAGGTGAAAGAAAAATAGCAATAGAAAAGATAATGAACGATGTTGATACAACATATTCCCCACAAGAAAGAAAATGTTTGTTGATACAATAACTAAGTTTTCTGAAATATTTAGTGCAGCTAGGTGGGATATTGGCAAAACGAATGTAATTAAACATTCTATAGGCACAACTGGTGAAAAACCCATTGCATTTAAACCAAGACGCATTTCAAAAGGTATTGAAGTAGAAGTAGAAAACTATTTGAAAGAAATGCAGGTCGCCATGGAATTTTATAGTAGTAGTAGTAAAAAGGAAAAATGGAGATATAAGAATTTGCATCTATTAAAAAGCATTAAACGCAAAGACATGTAGACCAATATTCCCAATACCAAGCTGCTCAGAAATATTTGACTCGATAGGAGATGCAAAATACTTTACCACTCTAGATATTGCAAGTGGATATTATCAGGTACCATTGAACAAAACTGATATTCAAAAGACGGCATTTAGTACCAGGTTTGGATAGTTTGAATTCACACGAATGCAATTTGAGTTATGCGCTGCGTCTGCAACATTTCAGAACGTGATTACAATTATTCTGCAAAATGAAAACTGGAAATCTTGCGTAATTTATCTAGATGATGTTTTGATATTTTGTAAGTTGTTAGAAGAACATAATCAAAGACTTCGTCAAGTTCTATATAGGGTAAAAGAATCAGGACAAAAATTAGTACCGGATAAATGTACTTTCATCAAAAAAGAAGTCAAATATTTGGGATATATTATAAGTGGTACTGTTATTAAAGTAGACCCGGACAAGATTTTGGCAATCAGTAAAATAAAACTCCCGGAAAATATTCAAGTTACAAACTTTTCTTGGAATGTGCAAATACTACAGGCAATTTATAAAGGATTATGCTAATGAATAGAAACCACTCGCAAAACTGTTGAGAAAGGAAAACGGGTTTGTATGGAATAAATAAGGTGAAGAGGCATTTCAGTTTTTAAAAGAAGCTTTAACAAAAATACCTATTCTTAGTTTACCAATAGACAGTTGTGATTTTATTATGGATATAGATGCATCAAATGATTGTATCGGATCAGTACTCTCTCAAATTCAAAATGGAGAAGAAAAAGTACTAGCGTATTGCTCAAAATGTATGGCAAAAGGTCAGTGAAAATATTGTATAACTCGAAAAGAACTATTGGCAATTTATACATTTGTTCTCAAATACAAACATTATTTTTTAGTTAGAATATTTTTTATTCAAACTGATCATCAAGCCCTGAAGTGGTTTTAAAAGTGGGAAATTGTAACTTATTTTCATAAGCAACTAGGACATGTCAGTGTAGAAAAAACTTAAAGCTGTTCAGAATGAATTCTTTTGACTTGATATTTTAAGTGACACTAGAAAAGAAATATCTTTTTGTACTTTTTACCAAGAATCAAAAGATAAAAATTGAAAAATTAGAGCGCCACTTCAAAATTTTAAAATATCTCAACCATTTCAAATGATTGATATTGATATAACTAGACGTATTTAGATTATTTTACTAAATATGCATGTCTGATTTCACTGAAAGATATTTTTGCGCAAACTGTGGCTAATTCTATATAGACTCAATGGATTAGAAAGCTTGTTGTCCAGAATATATTCACTCAGATAACAGTTCAAATTTTCGGAGTAAATAATTTGAGGTTTTCAATAGGATCATGGGAGTAAAACAAAATTTTTCATCTCCGTATTATTCACAATGTAATGGATTAATTAAAAGATTATTTCGAACTGCAAAAGAAATTATTTCCAGTATTTTAAAAGAAAGTAGGTCTAACAGTTGGGATGAAATATTACCAATGATCGAAATGGGAATCAGATATACAGTACAAAAGACAACAGGTTATAGAAACTATCCATAGTAATCAGAATACTCAACGAGCATACTATGATATAGTAAGAATTTCTAATGAGAACAAAATTGACCATAGTGTATTGGTTAAAAAAGAAAATAATAATCAAGGTTCCATTTCAAAATATTATTTTCCTTTCAGATTGAAAATGTCATTAATAAATTGACATATTTACTACGAATTAAAGATGGAAGAATGCTTCAGGGAAATTATAAACAAGTAAAAAAAATACCTCGTGACTCGCGAGGCGTGAGATCACATGGAACAATTATACGAACTAGGACACCTATGACAAGATATTCTATTCAATCCACAAGAAACGCTAACCCTGTGTTGGGCCAGAACACAAACGGCCTTGAGAATCGTTTAAATGAATCGGTAACACACATGCAAATATAACAAGCAGATTTAAACTCAAACCTATTAAAACACCAAGTAACCCTATCAAATGCGAGAAAGAAAACAATTAAATATAAAATCAAGAAAACACAAAAATAAATTAAAAATAATAACAAAGTGCAACAAGATCCGCACGAAATAAACATAAAAATAACATTAGTACATAAAATTTGACCAAAATTCGACAATTTATCGAAAAATGCAAAAATCCATAAAAAATGGAACAAAAATTAAATAATTTGAATTGGAAACAATTCAATTAAAAAATTAAAAATAAATTGTCGAATTAAATTACAAAAATAATAAAATTAAGATTAGAATATACTAGAAAATCACAAGGTCAAATTTTGTTTTACTAAATCAAATTTAACACGCAAGGTTAGGGTCGAACAATAGGTATGTATACCGATTCATTTTCACATAATTTTAATCAATTTTTGAAAGCAAATTTTCGAACCGGAGTTTTGAATTAGTCTTACTCAGTGAAAACAATTCTTGATGTGAGTGAAGAAATATTTTTGAAAACTTTCTCCACGTCGTATCCAAACAACCTCATACGAGCTCTGTTTGAGATGTCGGCGTGGGGAAATGTTGGAATGTGAAATTTGAACTGAATATGACAAATACGTTTATGATCGATGTATATGATGTCCAATAAAAGTTTTATAAATAACATTTTTGTCGAAATTTTTCCGGCCCACAGCCGCTACAACACCACAAGTCATTAAAATATTATATACTCTATCAAACTGTGTAAGTGCGTGTATAATCGCCAATAGTTCGTGCCCGTGAAGGCTCCGGTGTGAGAACGCAGGAGCTGGAACGTAAATATCAGTCCGTATAGGGGAAATATGTAGAAGGGGAAATAATCTTTTGGCTATTTCGTCATCACTCAATTCCTATAAACTCGACCTAAAATTTTTACTGACAAACGGCTAAAATTCAAAAACACCGAGTAGTCCAGTGGGCACTCATTAATCTGTAATATAAACACAAATGCTCCTAGGATCAATTAAAGGGGAAGGTGACGGGAGTCAGAGAATAAAAATCGTTGCTATAACCTTCTAATATTTTGCCATGAAGAAATTTAATTGAAATCAAACCTTGAAATTAATGTAAATAATGTAAAACTTTTAGATGAAATAATTTCGAATAAAAAAAACAATTTAAATCTAAAGATGTTAAACGAAACAAAAATTCGATTTGCAAAAGAGGATTCAAAATAAACCCGTACTGCTATAATTTACAAACATAAAGATCCTTGATGAATGCGGAGTCGTAAATTAAATATAACGGTGGGATTGGATTAATTCCAGCTGGAAACCAGTTTTCGATTTCTATATCAAAATAATAAATTACCAGTGGTACATTTCCACAACCATAACGGTAAATTGACAAATAAATTCCGAAATTCTAGCCAACTAGGAGGAAAAAGTAAATCCTCAGTCAAGATCCCTAATATCAAATAAACATGTAAGTCTTGCAACGAGATTCGAATATTTACATTGACTAAAATCTCTGCATGGAACCGAGGAGCGACACGATGGTCATGAGCACTACAAAATTTAACAGGATAATAAAATGGCACCTTAAATTATCAGAAAATAGGTAAAGGAAATGGCTAGACTTAAAAATGTATTGAGGGATGAGATTTAAATTAAAGAGTTTACCAACAATTACACTGATATACGATATAAGGATACAAGCTTCCCGGTCAAAAAGTTTAAACAAATTACCCAAGTACCAATCCCAAATAACTAGCAACAAATAAAACTAAAATAAACGAAAGACTCCAGAGGAATTTATTTAACAACGTTCATCGGTAAAAGGTAATCAAAAACATCACAGATAAGTAGAATACCACAATGAGTAGCTTCCCCAAAAATTCCCCTGCACCGGTCATTGACGACATGATGGTATATCCATCTTGAGTCCCAATAGTCACTGTAGATAGTATCGTCCGACGCTGATTAATATAGGTCGCTGACGCGAGGTATGAAATGATAATCACGAACGACGTGTGCCGGTAGATCGGAAATATAAAAACCTAAAAGGCAATAGTTCATCATATTAAAATAACAGTGAATACCTACACCTGAAACAATTTGGAGGTAATAGCAAAAGTTCAGCATCGGGCGCCGGTGCATGAGAACAGAACCACTGATGAGCAACAACTCTGCCCACACGAATACTAAACTAATAGTCCAAAATGGCCAAGCGATGAATGGACTAACAATGCCTTAAGTCAACCGTAATAAATTTAACATCGACGAAAACTGATTTGGATCAACAGGATAGGCATCTGATTTATAAATGTCCAGTCTGACATTTCCTGAGAGTTGATCGATCAAAAATAAACCGAAATCAACCGAAGAATCACACCCGCACAGTTAGGGATGGAAATGCATCTGCACACGACCTTTGACAGTAGCATATATGCCAATAGAAAACTTGATTCAAGTACGCACACATACTCGCGATCAAAGAATTATCCTATCGGGCGACAGTCAGACCAGGTGTGCTGAAACTATAAATTTTCCCTGTCCTTGCATGCGCACAGTCAATATAATAACCGGCGTAACTTAGACTTCTCCAGTTATTACTAAAATGTCCAGAAAAAATGTACAAGCCCCAATCGAGTTTCCGGAACATGATAAAGAAGAACCTAAGGCCACGAGTACCAACTGGACTCTATGCAAGGGTAAGGAATTAGGAATTTATTAACCACATTGTTAATCGATATATTGAGCGCTAGTATCTAGATGCAACCGGCCACTTATTCGTCCGTGATGAAGACCCACCAGCAAGATCTATCAATAGACCATGTCCACCGCTGTCGTAGAATATAAATATATTCCATAGGCCGATTTGAATTTTTTCTTCTTCCCAATGAAGTTAAAAACAAATGTTGGGCCAGAACACAAACGGCCTTGTAAATGTTTAAATGAATCGGTAACACACATGCAAATATAACATGCAGATTTAAACTCAAACCTATTAAAACACCAATTAACCCTATCAAAATGTGAGGAAGAAAACAATTAAATATAAAATTACAAACATAAAAATAAATTAAAATAATAACAAAAGGCAACAAGATCCGCACGATATAAATATAAACATAACACGAAAATCTAACAAATTTGACCGAAATTTGATAATTTAACAATAAATGTGAAATTTCATGAAAATGAAATAAAAATCAAAGAATTTGAATTAGAAATAATTCAATAAAAATTTCAAATAAAAAATTATCAAAAAAAATTGCAAAATAATAAAAATTAAGATTAGAATACACTAGAAAATTCCAAGGTCAAATTTTGTTTTACTAAATCAAAAAGAACACGCAAGGTTAGAGCCAAAAAATAGGTATATATACCGATTCATTTTTACACAACTTTAATCGTTAAATCAGTTTTTTGAAACTTAAAAATCGTTCTTACTCTTTAAAAATCTATGTAAGTGAGAGTTTTATTTGAAAGCTCTCTCCACGTCGCATCCTCGCAACCTCGTTAGAGCTCTGCCTGGGTGTCGGCGTGGGGAGAGTAATGTTTTTATGATATGTTGTATATGTTTGGATCGGTAAATTTGTTTTATTACTGTAATAAATTATTCATAATACATAAATTGTTTTTTTAATTGTCGAAATTTTTCCGGCCCACAGCCAAAGACACATTACAAGTCATTAAAATCAAACATATTATTCGAATTCGTGTAAGTGCGTGGAATATCGCCAATGATTCGTGCCCGTGAAGACTCCGGCGTGCGGAACGCAGGGGTCGGAACGTCAATATTATCCCGTATAGAAGAAAGGAGGGATAAGGAAGTGGTCTTTTGGCTACTTCCTCGTCTCTCGTTTTCTTTAAAATCGACCTAAATTATCTTACATACGGCTCAAAATCATCACACGAGTAGTCCAGTGGGCACTCATTAACTATAATATGAACACAATGCGCCTAAGGTCAACCAAGGGAAAGGTAACGGGGAAATATAAAATGAAATCGTTGTTATGAATTAAAAATCCAAGCTATTACTATAAATTTAATATAAACATAATTTGTAAGCTACTAATATGAAGTTGAAGTAATCATAATTAATGAGCGGTTGCCATGAACGTATAATAATTAATAATTTAAGTTAGGGTCATGAATTTAAATAAATCAGATTCGGGTAGTCGTTAGGAACATCAATAGTTAAGATAAAATGTAGTAGCGAATTTTTAACTGAAATCTAGCGCTAACCTCGATAAGGCAATCGTTATTAACTTTTATCGTTATAGACTATTAATGCTGTATAGATAGTCGGAGTCATTCGAGTTAACCTAAGTTCCCATAGCGGTTATAAACTACTGACGAATTCGATACCACTATTGAAATAAACGTAAGTTAAGGCGGGTTATTTAAATGTTCAATGTCCTAGTAAGACTCAATGTGATCACTTGAAAAAAAAACAAAATAGCGTAACCACAAAAGTAAATGTGTTAATCTCAATAAAATCCAAACGGAGGAAAACATAGATTACGTAACGTAAGACTTGCATTAATTAATTCTTAATTAACGAATTTTTGGGAAATTACTAATGCTGTAATTGCTCGGACAATCCCTGGGTCCAGCGAGCTGTCGTTAGAAGACCTGTGCTCGCTTTGATCTATTGGGTCCCTGTGTAGGTCTCTGGAATTTTTCATGGGTACAACCTCGTTTCACTTATCAAGCAAATTATAATTGGGAGTAAAAATGCGAACATGTATATTTAAAACACATCGTAAATTTAATTCATATATTGGTCAGATTTTTGTTCGATAGTCGAGCAGCTCGGCGCTTTGCTCGTTCTTTTCGTCCGGGTCTGTAACTGTTGGTTGTGGTTGTAGTGGGAGTTGCGATTATTGTTGGAGTCGCCGCCGGTTCACGATATGCCAATTGAGCCGGGGCAAACACGAGAGGGTAGGTGACCGCTGCCTCTTCTAGACAGGCAGACAGG
Source organism: Schmidtea mediterranea (assembly GCA_022537955.1). Taxonomy (NCBI): domain Eukaryota; kingdom Metazoa; phylum Platyhelminthes; order Tricladida; family Dugesiidae; genus Schmidtea; species Schmidtea mediterranea. The sequence goes on from CM039681.1 coordinate 47,527,662, forward strand.
GCAACCTCCAACCCTTTGATCTGGATCTTCAGACTCTGAGCTAGTTGTCGCTCTTCGGCCCACCCTTTTTGGGATGTCGTAAGCCGTTGGTAGAGGGATTTGACTTTCCTGGGATCGATCCATGTAGATTTAACTTGCTGGACTTCTCGAGTTAGTTGTAGGATCTGTTCGAGAAGGTTCTTGTTGGCTTGTTTCACTCGCTTTAGTTCGATTTCGCATATTTGTGAAGGCTCCATTTCTGCAATGGAGATATTAAAGTTCTCTTTTAATTATTAGAAAAATTCAGGCATGTGGTTGATTCAAACACATAATATGAAAATAGGTTACAGACTGCTAATAGCAAAAACATATTCTCAAAGATTATATTTTATTAAAAATTGCTTCACTAAATTTAAGTAGTCACTGGGATTCGGAATCCCGGAAAAACTTTTCTACTCCTTCTTCGGGAGAATAGCCCGGAACGATGAATACGTATCGTTTTGTATTGCGGGTCGGTCTGGGGTTGGGTGGATAGACGTCCGCGAGTCGTCCGCAGGCGAGATCGTCTTCCACGTTCACCAGGTAACTGCTGGCACGGTCAACTAAGGCGTTGACTCTGCGTTGAAGCTTCTTAAGATTGGTCAGGAGGGCTTGGGGCCCCAATAAGAATGTCTTGGGCCGAACTGGGGTCACTTGGATGTCCATGCTTCCGGAACTGTTGCATGGTACTTTCTATTAGGAGCTCATCCTCCCATCTATTTGCTCCTGGTTGGGGCACGTTGAGGAACCTCTCCTTACTGACACGCTCCCATGCTTGACGCCATTGGTCGGCTTCCGATACGGAGATCCGAATAAAAGGTCCTGATCGATCTGAAATAACAACATGATCAAATGGATCCCAATAAAGCTTAAAGATTGTCGGCACCTTTACGGTTCTTATTATAATTAAAAAATTTTTCGGGAAGTCCTTGTCATCTTTCCTAAGGTAAAGTTCTCGATATGGGTTCCGCTTTCCATTAGTAATATCTGATTTAATTTCGCTGATTTTATCAAATAAATTACGCATCATTGGCCTAATTAGGATAAGGCATGTTCCCCGAAGTGCGTTAATGGTGAAATATCCAAAGAAGGTTCTGTTAATACTTCTACGCGGAAATCAAATAAACCTAAATTGAACCAACTTATTATACATTTCGTGGGTCGTTTTCATCCCGATACCGCCTTATTTTCTATGGTAAAATGAAATATAAATCCTTTTCCTTTAGTTTTATAAAACTAATTCCTTTAATTCACTAGTGATAGATTCGATTATCTTTAGTTACTGAGCAACTCTAAATGGCAAAACTAAAAACTCAATATTTTACGTCAAATACTTATTAAATGGTTAAAAATGAGAATCATGAACTGGTATCATACCACCAAACCCCCTTAAATTTCCAATATGTTAAACTAAAATGTATCTTACGATCAAAAGTTTTCTACAACAAAAAAAAATTAAATGTATCATATAATCAAAGTGTTCTGATTTTCTACTATGTTAACAATGAAAATTTAGCAGACAATCAAAATTTTCTAAATTTCTAATAAAAAAATATATTTTGTAATCAAAACTTTCTAAACTTAAAATAAAATGTATCTTATAATCTAAGCGTCCTAATTTTCGAATACGCTGAATAATAAAAATACATTATACATTCAAAATTTCTGAGGTTCTAATTAAATTAAATTGCATCATATACCCAAAAATTTTATAAAGTTCTACTAAGTGGAAATAAAATGTATCATGAAATCAAGTGTCCTAATTTTCGAATGCGTTAAAATTAAAAAAAAATACCTTATACAATCCAAGTTCATAAGTTTCTAAAATAAATCGTATCAGATAATCAAACTTCCTAAAGTTCCAATATGTGGAAATCAAATATATCATATAATTGAAGTGTCCTAATCATAAACTAAAAATAAAATAAAAACCTGAAAACGGATATTACTGATGTTTATCGACGTCGAACGACCGGCCTAATATCGTGATACTCATATGACATATGAGCAAAATCAACTTTCGTTAAAAAGAAAAATTTAACCTTAAGAATTTAGATGGGCAATCATTAAAAATTTTAAGAAAAGGGGTTTTAGAAAACGAGTCCTCGAGGTTTAACCTGTTCAGTTCTACCAGAATTCTTCATCGGCAAAAAGAAACGATATCAATTCACTACTTTCGTCTGGCCCATTTCCTATCAAGTATTATCATAACACTGGTTCAACCATTAGAACTACGAGATTTTGAATAAATAGAGAAACCACGAGGTTCTTTCCATACTACTGGGTGAGTGGTTGTTGATGCTAATTCTATCTCTTGTCTACATAGTTTTAATATTGGGTAAAAATAAAAACGACTGTTTGGGCATTCTTTATTGCAAATCCAAAAAAAATCGAGTTGATGGATGATTTTGGCAAGGTGAGAAAGACTTTTCTGAAATGGTCTTAGAATTGATCTGATCTGATACCAATTTCGTTGAGTAACGTAATTCTTTCTATGGCTTACATATTTTATAAGAGAACAAAAAAAAATAAAATTTATTTACCATGACTATCCGAGCGGACTTCTACTGGGATGACTATCTCTGGGACATTGACTGACGGGTTTTGACACGAGGTATTGAAATGGTCCTGCATTTTTGAAACTTGAAAATTAACTAAAATTTTGTTTTTATTAGGTCATTATATTGGATTCGGCGGGGACGCACACAACTACCAGTGTGCGCTTATGTAGTCGGATGATACCCGTTGGTATGTCCAGACCGTTAACGAAATTATCGTTTGAAATTAGAGCTTTGGTGCGCGAATCCGACAACATATTCTCTCTACCTCGTGAGAATTCCGGCACACTAACTCGGCAATAGATAAACAAATGGAATTGGTGACTTTTAAGGAGGCTCACAATCAACATGCGACACTATGAAAAGTTATTTTGATTTTCAAGATCGATAAGTTTAGTATCGTTATTATTTTATTTAACTTTAACTTTATATTTTCTGTAGTGGTTAGGAATATTCGGGAAACTATGATGGGTGAAATGGGATCCGGCTCCAGTTCAGTTCTAACCTTATGCTCTGGATTCAATCAGCGCAATTACTCATTTTGGAATTTCATGACGTAACATGGCAAAGTTGTTATTTGGAGTATTTATTATGTCTATTGGAATAAATTGAGTTGTGTTTATTATGGTGAGACTTTCTAATCTAAATTTTTAATTGAACTGATTGTTCCTTGTTTAAATTTAATCATTCATATTTCCAAATTTTTGTGGGTTTATAATATTTGGAGAAGCTGGTGAATTGCCGTCAGTAGGGTTCTATTTTCGTTTAATAATTATAGATATTCTGCTTTGGATCGTTTCCATTTTACCTCCTTAGTAGTCTGATTTTAAACCTCGCATTAATTACTACCGCGTCTATTTTTATTTAGTAAACATATTGTCTGGGTTTTTATAGCTCAAGTCGTTTTACTGTTTAATTCAGAAAACTAATTTTCCATGCTACTTTGAGATCAAGTTTTTAGTCCTCGCTTAAGTAAACATCGACTCTCCATATTATATCAGGGTTATATCAAGCTAGTCATTAAATTTTAGCGCGAGATGACGTCTCCAAATTTATGATTTGGCTATATTAGATCTTTTAGATTAATGTGACCATATTAACGTTCGCAATTCCGGCTTGAATTTATAGTTACTTTTGGTTCGCAATCTTACCTTAGGTTGGTTAAATATTATCAGTTTGTGGTATTCACTCAATATTCAGGGTTACTTTAGGATCCTATCAACAACTTGAAATTTTCGGTTATTTTAAATTTATAGTGATAGTTTGTCTTTGAATTAAATTCATCACAACGATTTCATTTTTGTTATTTCCCCGTCACCTTCCCCTTGGTTGACCTTAGGCGCGTTGTGTTTATCTTATAGTTAATGAGTGCCCACTGGACTACTCGGTGTGGTGATTTTGAGCCGTGTGTAGAGAAATTTAGGTCGATTTTAAAGAAAACGAGAAACGAGAAGCAGCTAAAAAACCACTTCCTTATTTCTCCTTTCCTCTATACGGGATAATATTGACGTTCCGATACCTGCGTTCCGCACGCCGGGTCTTCACGGGCACAGATCATCGGCGATATTCCACGCACCTACACAAATCTGAATAGTATGTTGATTTTAATTACTTGTAAGGTGTCTTGGCTGTGGGCCGGAAAAATTTCGACATAAAATAATTATAGAAAAGTTAAGTTGAATAATCTATTAACAATAAAACAATATAATAAGTACTTGATCCATCGAAAAATTCATCATACAAAATACTACTCTCCCCACGCCGTCATCCAAGCAGAGCTCCATCGAGAGTGCGAGGACGCGACGTGGAGAGAGAGTTCCAAAATAAAACTCACCCTAATATAGATTTTAAATCAAGATTTGTAAAACGATCTTTGATATCAAAAAATGATGATTATTATGTGAAAATGCATCGGTATATATATCTATTTTTTGTCCCTAACCTTGCGTGTTCTTTTTGATTTAGTAAAACAAATTTTGACCTTGGATTTTCTAGTGTATTCTAATCTTAATTTTTATTATTTTGAAATTTTATTTTACAATTTTTTTCTTTAGATTTTTAATTGAATTATTTCTAATTCAAATTATTTGATTTTTATTTCATTTTTCATGAAACTTGGTATTTTTTAATAATTGTCAAATTTTGGTCAAAATCATTGGGTTTTCGTATTATGTTTATATTTAATTTGTGCGGATCTTGGTGCATTTTGTCATTATTTTAATTTTATTTTTATGTTTATTATTTTATATGTAATTATCTTTTTCTCTTATTTGATAGGGTTTAGTTGATGTTTTAATAGGTTTGAGTTTAAATTTGCATGTTATATTTGCATGTGTGTTACCGATTCATTTAAACATTTACAAGGCCGTTTGTGTTCTGGCCCAACAAAATTAAGAAATTTATAGAATACAATTCAAAATCGCTACTTACGGTGGTAACGATTTAGCTGAAATAAACTACATAAAAACCCGAAATTTATGAAAGCAAGCAATGAGAAAGAATCAGGAATCTGACTAAATACCGCTGCCTACATGAATCAATAATTCGTATAAAGGTTAATCGATAATAAAGTTGTTCGTTTCACACACCCCATAGCGATTCTGTCAGCAATCTATGAAATCCATGATAAATATATCGCACACATTAAATATCAACACAGCTAATGCCATCAGCAGTGACATTTCCAGCACACACTCCCTGCTAGCAGGCATGTATATTCTCTCCTCGGGTCTGTAAATAGCACCCGAGCTATATATTGGATAGTAATAATTCAACTCGACAGTTAGAACCTTAAATAGAAAAGAAAATTGGAATGAACCAACAAGAAATCTCGATGAACAAGGATATAGTGGCCAGGATCGTAAGCGAAGACATCATGTTAGAACGACAGCCATTAAGTAAATTATATTTTTTCTTTTTCTCATAACTTTACTATTAATCCGATATAAGCCGTAAGTAAAGACCCTTACAACATCAACCCAATTATGCCAAGTCCAATAACCAAGATAGGATGGAGTTACCCAAGTGTAATGAACATAATCTTTTTAATGAACAGTGATTTTGATTTGAATTTATTCAACTCCCGATATTATAAATTTTATGATTCCTAATCTTAATCACTTTGTATTAGGTTTATGACTTATTAGGTATTTTAATTAGTTGATTTGAGAAATTCTAATTATATGGATTATTTTATTTTTAATTATTTGAATTATTTTAGGAAATGTTTAATTATTTGCATCATTTTAGGAAATTATTAGGTATCTTTAACTCATTTGAATTATTTTGTGAAATTATTTAGATTATTTTATGAAATGTCTAGGAATCGTTTCATGAAATATTTAGGGTATCATGATTATTTAAAGTAGTTGTATGAAATCTTTAAGTATGATGATCATTTCAAATTATTTTACGAAACCTTTAGATATTTTAATTACTTGGAACTATTTTTTATGAATTTTTGGGTATTTTAATTTTGAATTAATTCATGAACCTTTAAGTATTTTAAGTATTTTTTTTATGTTCAGGAACTCCGAATTATTTTTATGGAACCTTAGGTGTTTTAATCACTGGTAATTATTTTCCATTGGTACAATTGTTACAATTTCAACCGAAAGGTGTTCAATTTTCCTCCAATTAACGTTACACTGTCCGATACCTGCTCACACGCCTCGAGGACCACCAGAGGCAGGTAGACCTTCACGTGGTCAGGCCAGACAGTACCTGGCAAACGTAGAAGACGACATTGCGGTCGGTATGATTTCAGACTCCTACGACTGTATGCCACCACTCCGCTCCAAACCGACCAGGAATACGAAACGGCCGGTATTTGTTTTTCGGGAACACTTGGATGCTCCATGGACCTACGGAGGACCCCAATAGACTAACTTTGATAGTTACACTATACCTGCATGTTAAATAAATGATTTGCTGTGACCCAGGTTTGTTTTTTTTTATATTTTATTATTTTATAACGCTATTGTTTGTTTAATGAAACTTAATGATTCAAAACTGTTAGTCAAGAAATTAATTTTCTGGTATTACAGAGATGGAACCCCTGCAAATATTACAGGCGGAACTCGCACACGCACGGAAAATTAACAAAAATCTTCACGACCAGATTATTTAGCTGACAGCGGAAGTGCAACAGACGAAGGCCGTCTGGGTGGAGCCCGGAAAAGTAAAATTACTTTACCAGAGGCTCACCGCTGCCCAAAAGGGATGGGCGGATGAAAAGCAACTTAACCAAAGCATGAGGACTCAGGTGAAGGGGTTAAAAGTGGCACTATCAGCCTGCCAGGAGGGAGCTGCAGTAACTTACCCCTTCGTCTTTGCTCCTGCCCAATTAGCCTATCGAGAGGTGGCAACCACTCCAAAAATGACCCCAACAACGAATAGCTATCGACCATGACGAAAGGAGAGGGCTAAACGTCGAGCCGCTCGGCTGTTGAGTAATGCATGATTGACTTATACACTGTGTTTATGTTATAAAATATATATCTCCTGTTATTTAAACGATATTTTCAAGGATTTGATAAGTGTCAACTCGCAGAGGTAATAGGAGGACACGGCACTGCCTGAGAGACGCTTGCGCGAGAATTATGAGTATGAACGATGGTATTAACGATAGAATGGGACCCAAAAATCAAAAGCGAGCGCAAGTCTTCTATCGACAGCTCCTTGAACCCAGAGATCGTCCGAGCAATTACAGCCTTAACAATAGCGCTCACTTTTTGCGGACGGTTTACACACTCGAACACAGTTCCAACGTTGCATAGCAACGGGTGCCGAGTGGCAGTAAAGAAAATATTTATATAGCGTTACCAGGGTAACCACAACCGAATCCAAACAAACGTCAACACCCGGTAACCCACCACAAGCCATCGTCCTATAACTGATTGAATAGCATTTAAATTCGAAACCAATGAACTAACCCAAAAGACCATCAAACGACAACCATCCGTTTTTATTAACCATTACCGTATGAATCCAGGATCATTTGCTCAGGTCGTTGACAGGGAGTCGGAGGAAACGAATCTATGGTATTATTAAATATGAACCTGTAGGCCTAGGAGAAATGTTGTCAGACCCATAATTCACAAGCAATGGTAACTTAAATCAATAAATGCATACACGAATTGTTATTTGGGAATTTTATATTTTTAAATTTCAGTAAATTAATTAAATTTTTTATTAAAGAAAATACCTGAATCAATTAAATTTTATACTAAATAAGGTACTTATGAATTAATTAAAATTTTTATTAAAGAAAATACCTGAATTAATTAAAGTTTATATTAAATAAAGTTCTTACGAATTAATTAAATTTTTTTTTGCAAATAAAGTGCTTGTGGATTAATTAAATCTTACGTTAACTAGAATGTTTGGGAACTAATCAAGTCTTATACTAAGGACCCAGTGATCTTCCGAATCCCTACAAAATTTATAACCCGATAATCAATACCTGAAATCAGAACTTGTATAAAAGTGTTCAAATGCTATTAATATTAAATACTCCGTTAAATTTAGCGGTATCCATAGAAACAAAATTTTACTTATAAAAACAATAGGTTTTTCGATTTAATAAATTAAATTAGAAATATCGACAAAGGTCAGTAAAAGGAACATCATCGGAAATCTTTCGTAACTTCTAAGTCAAATATTAATTAAATATTTGATAACTAATGATTTATAAATACGAACTGAACCAAGGCTAGCTAACCTCAGCAATTTACTCGGGGGAGACCCCATAGAACAATACCGAATTGAATCCCAGATCACTGTCAACGAGCTGCGCGAACTAAAGCAGCCCGGTCAAGAGTTTCTCGACACTACGTAAACCTGCCGCAACCAATCCAGTTAAATCGTCGTACCCAAATTCTAAGCTAATTCCCCAAAACCAAATAAAGTGTAAATTCCGTTCATCGCTTAATGCTTCTTTTAATTTTAGAAAACTCGTGGAGTGACGCATTCCGAGTAATAGCACGATTCCCCGCTCACTCGGCTGCCAGGTTTAGGCAGGCGATGTGGGATGCGGGATTTTCCATTTTTCCGGTGCGCGAGACAAGATCCAGTACGCAAAGAGTCTCGGACGAGATCGACCTTCCGTACGTGGCGATCAAAAGGGAGCCAGGACGCAACACAGCCAGGGAGATGCGGGGCCAGGCCGAATACTTACTAGCGCGCCTCGAAGCTCATCAAGAGGAGACAAACAGACGAGTGGAACAAGCCAGGCGGTATCTGAGACATTTCAATACGGATATCGCGGCGAGCAGGATACCCAGTACTGACGGATATGCCCCGCGCTACAATGTCTCCTACGAGCTGGACGATTCGAAACTACAAGAACGGATGGTGGACATGAACGTGGTAATTCCACGACGCATCTTGCCGAGGGAGATGCAAGATGAAGGAAGGCCTGCAGAAACTCACAGCGACCACCCATACGCAAGGGAGCGATATGGCAAGAAAAGGAAGTAGGAATACTACGGGTTGGAACTAACGCTCATGACTTGAACGAAAAATTTGAAATAAATCTTGTTGTTTTCGCGTTTCATTATTTTGTTATTAAATCTCAGGGTGAGAAATAAACATTTTTGGCGACTTAGTGACAAATTATAGAATGATAGATTTCCCGCAACTGTAGTACCAGGTCTGATTAAAAATTTATTATTTTAGAAATGAGGTTACGACAGTTCTCCATCCTGCAACAGGAGCTGGATAAGGCCCATGCCACCAACCGGGAGCTACAGCAACAGCTCCTGCAGATCACCCGGGAGATCCAACAGGTCAAGGGGAAATGGATCGAGCCAAAGAGGGTAAAAGCCATATACCAGAAGATGGGGATGGCTCAAAAATGGTGGCCTGAAGAACGACAGCTCACCCAAAATCAGAAAACACAGATCAAATGTTTAGAGATAGCACTGTCGGCGTGCCAAGAGGGTGCGGCAGTGACTTATCCCTTAGTGTTTGCCCCAGCGCAACTGGCCTATCGAGATGCGGCCACTTCATCCACGTCCAAGAACCAACCAATCAAGCGCCGGCCAGGGAAATCCGAGCACGCAAAACGTCGTGCGGCTCAAATTCGAGGCGTGTGATCTTAATCATAGACATCATGCTGTGTTATTTAATAAATGTTTACGAATAGCGTTCACAGCGTTATCTGATTCGACTCGACTAAAATATTCCAAAACCAGAGACGATCACAGAAATGAAAATACCTCAGTAAGGGACCAGAGAAAGAAAACCGAGCATATGCCTTCTAATGGTAGTGCGTTGAACCCAGTTTGAGGTCGGGCCAGAGTAGTTCTTAAATGGCGCTCACCTTTGGCGATCTCAAAACCGATGGTTACATCACCAACGTTGCCTAGCGACAGGTAACCATTGGGGGCAATAAAATATTTACATCTGGAGTTGGAGTCATAAAAGCCATGAACCCCACACCTGTATACTGATGATTCTTATAAAGGGGAATGTAATATATATTATTAATTAAAGTTAACTTAATTATTAGATTGTTTAAATATTTAAAATAAATGAAATAGAATTTGAATTTGTGTTAGGTTAATTATTTATTTTGATATTTAAGTTTCATTACTACTATTTAAATATAACAATTTTACCCTCTTCTGTGACAATATGTCCTAAAATAGTGTTGAGGCCTCTGCCCATTTACATTTTGGTGGTTAGATTTTAATCCTAGCCTTTCTTAGTCTTCAGAGTGCATTTGCTATATTTTTAAGTGTTCCTCAAACGTTTTTGATGATATAACAAGCATCAGCCATTCTTCGGTAAACCCTTTGGAATTGCGAATATAGATTGGCCAACCTGAACTTAAAAATACGACATTGATGTCAAACTCAAAAGTGCGGTCATAAAGATAGAGCCCGGTATCAATCCGGCCGAGTTCGCTCGACAAGTAGCCAAAATAGAATTTTTACAGGCTGACCAAAAACTCACTTGAGTGAATCGTTAAATCTAGACTAGTATTATCCTAAATTCTGATGTGTAAATGCCGAAGTATTCTGTTAATTAATAAAAGCTCACACTAAAGCCCATATCCCGGATTTAAAGTAAAGTTTCAATATCAGGTACATTACTGTGTTGGGCAAACTAAGGTTTGAGAAATTTTGTTTATCTGGCACGACATCCGATAAAATTTGTGGATGGAAAATTCCTATGGGCGAAAATTTACCAAATATTGTCTATTTAGCGTTAAATGACGAAAAATAATAAAAAAGTAGAAAAAACATACAAAAATATAGAAAAATAAATAAAAACATTAAAAAAGAATTGAAAACAACAGAAACTAACAAAATCATCCAATTTGATCAAAATAGCTCCAAATTCATTAAAAACGATTATATGTTAGAAATTTACTGTGAGAATCAAGCTTAAAATGTAATTAAAAACTTTTTTGCCATAAACTGTGTAATGTTGTGCAATGTATAAACTGGGTATGAATCTTTGACTGATGCATCATTTAATTTACGATAGTTAATGCACATTGCAATTTCACCGTCTTTTTTCCTAACTGACAATGGATGATACCCATTGTGAAAAACTTTGTTTTATTACACTTGCCTCCTTTAACTCTTTTATTTGCTTCTTTATGTCTTCCATCTGTTTATGCGGTACTTCATAAAGTCTTTGTTTTATTGGTCTAGCATTTCCGGTATCTGTCACATGTTTAATGAATCCAGTATCTCATAAATCAAACTCATCTTTTGCAAAGAAGTAACTATACTCATCAAGTAATGTTTTAGTTGTAATTTTTGAGTTTCATTTAAATAATTATTATTAATTTTTATTTTATCGTAAAATTAAACATTATATTTTTTACTCTGTTCGACCATTTGTTAACTGTCATTTCTTTAAGTTGCCGTAATGAAAATAGTAATGAGCAAATTATTTTTAGTAATGCTATTACATAGTATATTACCAATATAGTTAAAATATATTACCAAAAACGGCAAAATATCTCCATATGCTGTATAGTGCATTAAACACCAGCTTTATAAAATGCCCTTTTGAATATAACACATCAAAACTTTTGTTTTCACTATATATCAATTTTAAATAGCTTTACTCACCCGCATTGATAATACTTTCTCTTTTTTCGTTAAGGAATGACATATGCTTTCTTGCATTCTTAATGTCGTCTCGCATGTACATGCCGTTGTTATCCATTTAATTTACCTCTTGAAATTCTAATTTTTTCTCTAGGTCTGTTAACTCGAATTTAAATGATTCAATTGTCTCTTTTCTATCTTCCATGGTAATCCACATTTCATCATTTAGTTTGTATAATGGATAGAGCAAGTTAGTGCATTTGTCAATTTTCCTTGGAAAATAATCTTTATCCGTTAGTATTCTGATTATAGGCTGTAGGTTAACCGTCTCTCTTTTATAAACAACTGGTAGTTCGTTTGTAAATTGATTATTTGATGACAGTGATAGGCGAAAACAAGAACTAGTGTGATTAAATCTTGGTTTATGACAGCTACAGTCATTTTTGTTCTCAATATCTCTTAAGTGGGTTTGCAATCACTTGTAATAGTTGTGTTGGGCCAGAACACATACGGCTTTGGAAAATGTTTAAATGGATCGGTAACACACATGCAAACATAACAAGCAAATTTAAAATAAACCTATTAAAACATCAATTAAACCCTACCAAATATGAGAAAAAAGAGAGTTACATATAAAATAATAAACATAAAAATAAATTAAAATAATAACAAAATGCAACAAGATCCGCACGATACAAACACAAACATAACATGAAAACCCAACAAATTCGACAGAAATCTGATAAATTAATAAAAGTTCATGAAAATGAAATTTAAACCAAAGAATTTGAATTAGAAATAATTCGATAAAAATTCTAAATAAAAAATTATTAAAATAAATTAAAAAATAATAAAAATAAAGAATAGAATACACTAGAAAATAACAAGGTTGAATTTTGTTTTACTACATCAAAATTAACACGCAAGGTTAGGGACAGAAAATAGGTATAAATACCGATACATTTTCACATAAAAGTTAACCAATTTTGAAAACGAAAATCTTAGTTATTTTTAAAAACCATTTTTGAGACCATTTTTTCAAACCAATTTTGAATTTTTATAAATCTATTCGAATTTTTAGGTGAGAAGTAGTTTTATTTGGAACTCTCTCTCCACGTCCCATCCTCGCAACCTCGATAGAGCTCTGCTTGGATGTCGGCGTGGGGGGAGACGTATTTTTATGAAAATTTTTAATGGAATGAATTGTTATGGTCAAGTAATTTTGTATTTTGCTTTTAATATATATTAATAAATATTTATGACGTTAAAAAAATTTGTTTTCATAAAATTAATTAATCTATTTGTCGAAATTTTTCCGGCCCACAGCCAAAACACATCGCAAGTTAGTAAAATCAATATACAATTCAGACTCGTGTAAGCGCGTGGAATATCGCCAATGATCTGTGCCCGTGAAGACCCAGCGTGCGGAACGCAGGGGTTGGAACGTCAATATTATCCCGTATAGAAGAAACGAGAAATAAGGAAGAAGTCTTTTGGCTGCCTCCTCGTTTCTCGTTTTCTGTAAACTCGACCTAAAATATTTTACACACGGCTCAAAATCATCACATCGAGTAGTCCAGTGGGCACTCATTAACTATAATGTAAACATAATAGGCATCTAAGGCCAATTAAAGGGAAAGGTTACGGGGATAAATAAATGAAATCGATGATATGAATCGAATTTACTTAATAAATTTAACTTGACTATAATGTTTTTGTGTTAATCATTATTATATAAACTACGGATAAAGTACAGAAGTTAATCCTAAATTCGAGATTCGGTGCGACTATTGCCCTATAAATTTAAAATCGATATAAAATTAAAGAGAAAGACCATAAACTTATATTGACATTACAAAATTTTTCATAAATTGATTAAATACATAATAGTAAGCTTACCACTGATTTGCCCTGAATATATGATAGCGAATTTGAACAAACTTTAGACTAGAATACATTCCCCAGGTATAGCAAGCGCATTTTAAATATATTTTTCAGCAAACAGCCCGATTAATAATTGAACCCATTGCTGAAATCCAGCAGTATAAATGTAATAAAATACGATGCCTTAAATCATGAAAATCCATCGAGCACAAATTGTATTCTCCAAAAGTCATTGACAGAGCTATAGAGCATCCCTAACGTTTCGGTAAAAATCATGTAAGGTAATTAAATCACTAACCTACTCGAAAACTAAAATTGATAACAAATTCCAAAGCATAGATACGAAGTCCGATCGAAAAGCACATTCAGGATAGCGTTCAGATTGATAAGCCTCCCAAACAAAAAAAAATCGTCTATAAATCCATAATGCACCAAATCTGAACCAACCTCATAATTCCCTAAAATAGATTGGTGATGGTACAATCAAAGAGAATAAACCTACCTGAGTTTCTCATCGCCACGCTCATTCCATACAGGTAGAAAAAATAAGTAAAGTTGGATAGCCTACTAATAAAATGAAAATATTAATTACAAACAAATCAAAATTAAAACCAACCTGAAAAATCAATGAAGGCTATGACCAACCGGAAATCAGGAATTCTAATTCATAAATCATTCTGATCTTCGAGATTGGATTACCGTAAACAATTTTCACATACGAATGTGCTGTATGACAGCGGAAGCGCACGCATTTACCTTAATATATATGGTTGGATTTCTATCTAGACAGTTATTGATTCTCAATTATTATTATCGTTGGAATATGAATCGAACAATAGAAGGGAAAATACCAAGGGAATCAAGTTCGCCAATCCAAGGTAGTTTGTAAAATTTCATTTTAATTATTTTTCTAATTTATAAATCTTTGATAAAGGGAGAATGGCCATTATAATTTTCGTAAATTCGTTTATAAGTTAAAATTAATTACTTAAAAATGCAATCGACAGTATTCCGATATTAAAAAAATTCAGGTACCTGATTCCACAAATTTTAAACTAATGGTTAATTTTGCTCCCCACGAATCTCATAATAGATAATCAGGAATATTAGAATTAAAAATTATGTTATTTCATCAAGAATTATCATCAGTTTATGAACTATAAATCAATAATTGTAGACATCGCGTAGATTAAAGGTTGCTAATTATCACAGTGTAAAATTTTATGGTTATTTTAGTAAAGGTTTCGATCCGCAATCTCCTAGATAACCAGTAATAATTATTCCTGGTTCCATGAATTTCAATATGCACTTTATCTCATTAAATTATAAATAAGGAATTATTTTCATTATATAAATGGGTTTAGTGTTCATAGTATAAATTTTAAAGCAATCAATGTCTCCCTTACCTAAACTTTAGACCGACAACTAAACTTTTGTTTCCTCGTGAACCCTGAGTTGCCAGTTATTTAAATTACCACAGACGACTGGGATAGCCTTAGGAACATTCGTGCGGGACACCAATAAATCGATAATTGTCTTCGACCCTTTATTACACCATGAGAATAGCGTAAATTATTCATTCACAATACTTATTCGACGACAAACACTGTTTTGTCGGTAATACGCCAAATAACGATAAATATAAGTTGCTTTGAAAATATGTATGCCTATTCACCTAACTATAATGATATTTCAGAAGAGCCAATGCCTCTCGATGGGATTCCCGCCCATGTGGCAGAAGAATGCGTCGGGCTTGGAAGCGAGCACGGCCGACAACAAGCCTCGAGGAGCCTCAACCCAAGAGACCACATCTGACCGCCTTGCAGATGCTGGGCATGGAGAACGACCCCCGTTGGGCGAACGAGCGGGTTAACCAGCAATACCCTGCGGAGGAAATCCGAGACCACGCCCGAAACCTTCTCGCCCATTGGGAAAAGATACAAGGGCAGGTCAACCTGAACGTAGTTAAGGCCAGGATGTACCTAGCCAATGTCGAAGAGGACATCTCCGTCAGGCGCATCACCGACATTTATCCGACCCAACCGGTCCGTAATACCAGGCGACCAGTGGCTGTCGTCCCAGGCTACTCCCTGAAAAAGGAGTCAGGAGATTTTTGGAGGAACCCTGACTCCTCGGACAAAGGAAGCACAGACAACAATTTGTGTCATTAGTTTTATTAAAATTTAAACTTTAAAAAATGTTGTTCGTTTTATTTTTCTTTGTTTGTAAACTTATTCTCGTAACTTATGTTTTATAGTAAACAGAATTTTGATTTATTTGAGTTAACAAAAAAAAGTTAAAAGATTTCTATTGTAGCGATGACATCTACTCAACTATTACAAACTGAACTTACCCATGCTAGACGTGCAAACGCGAACCTCCTCAACCAGATAGTGCAAGTAACCCGAGAAGCTCAGCAGATCAAGTCAACCTGGTCGGACCCGAAGAAGACGAAGGCTTTCTATCTCAGGCTCACTGCCGCTCAAAAGGGTTGGGCAGAGGAGCGTCAGCTCAACCAGAGTCTCCGAACACAAATCAGTGGATTAGAAGTCACCTTGGCAGCCAGTCGTGAAGAGGAAGCGGTAACGTATCCGCTTATCTTCGCCCCTTCTCAGTTGGCGTACCGGGATCCCCTCAATAATGTCGCGCGGACTGCAAATCCATCAACCGTCCCATCAAGTAGTCGTCGGCCGGGACGCAAGGAGCGTGCCCGACGCAGAGCCGTACGTCTGCCAAACCAATCGTATTAACTTACTGATATTGTGTTGGGCCAGAACATAAACGGCCTTGATAAGTGTTTAAATGGATCAGAAACACACACGCAGATACAACACGCAATTTAAAATAAAACATAAAAAAACACCAAATAAACCCTAAAAAATCTAAGAAATAAAAGAATTAAATATAAAATAATAAACCTAAAAATAAAAATAAAATAATAACAAAATGCACCAAGATCTGCACGATACCTACACAAATACAACAAGAAAACACGACAAATTCGACGAAATTAGAAAATCAATTAAAGTTCATTAAAGTGGAATTTAAATTGAAAAATTGAATTAGCAATAATTCAATAAAAACTTTAAATAAAAAATTATAAAAATAAATCAAGAAATATAAAAATTAAAAAATAGAATTTGCTAGAAAAGAGCAAGGTCGAATTTTGTTTTACTACATCAAATTTTACACGTCACACAAGTAGGTATAAATACTGATTCATTTTCACATTTAACAACCATTTTTTCGAAAATTGTGAAATTTTTCTTAAAAACCATTTTAATCGTTTTCGGAAACACACATTTTTCCAGAACATTCTGTTGAACTACTTAAAACTATTTTTCAAAGAGAACCGTTTTAAAACTGTTAGAATCGTCTTGAAGATTTTCAATCATTTATCAACTAGTGTATTCAATCGAACTTTTTAGGTGAGAACCAGTTATGTTGGAACCCTCTTTCCACATCACGACCTTGCATCTCATTTGGAGCTCTGCTCGGCGTCGATGTGGGGAGAGAGGTATTTATGCTATTTTATGTTCGATTTTGTTTTGATGTTTTATGGAATGGTCAAAGGGGTAATTTGTTTGTTTATGATTAATAAATTTTATTGATATGAATAACTTAAATGATATATCTTTATAAATTATAAACCGTTAATGTCGAAATTTTTCCGGCCCACAGCCGAAACATCACGCAAGTTAGTAAAATCAACATAGTGCAGATGCATGTAAGTGCGTGGAAGATCGCCAATGATATGCACCCGTGAAGACTCAGCGTGCGCAACGCAGCGGTCGGATCGTAAATATTTATCCCTATAGCTGAAGCGAGAAATAAGGAAGAAGCCTCTGGCTGCTTCCTCGTTTCTCAATTCTGTAAAATCGACCTAAAATTATCGTACAAACGGCTTAAAATCACCACACCGAGTAGTCCAGTGGGCACTCAATAACTATAATATAAACATACTATGCCTTAAGATCAATTAAAGGAAAAAGGGTACGGGGTAACGTAAATTGAAATTGCTGATATAACCACTTATGTATGAATTTAATAAAGATATTATTAATAGAAGTAAAATGTATTTAATAAAGATATTATTAATAAAATGAATTTAATAAACATATTATTAATAGAAGTAAAATGAATTTAATAAAGATATTATTAATAGAAGTAAAATGTATTTAATAAAGATATTATTAATAAAATGAATTTAATAAACATATTATTAATAGAAGTAAAATGAATTTAATAAAGATATTATTAATAGAAGTAAAATGTATAGAATGAATTTAATAAACATATTATCAATAGAAGTAAAATGAATTTAATAAAGATATGGTTAATAGAAATAAAGTAAATTTAGCAAAGTTAGGATGAAATAAAACGAATAAAGTTACGATTAAGATGAATTTAAGGAAGTCATGATTGATGAAATGAATTCAATAAAGTTATGATTCATAAAATGAATGAGGTTATGATTGAAAGGAAATGAAAGAAATTTAGTAAAGACCTAAAACGAATTCAATAGAGTTCTGATCAATAGGAAATGAAAGAAATCAAATAAAGCTAGGATTAGTATGAAATAAAATGAAATTATGAAAAATGAATTTAATGAAATTAGGATTAATAAGAAATAAAATGAATTAAATAAACTTATGGTTAATATGAAATAAAATCTCAACGGTAAAGCGATTTAATATGATATAAAGGAAAATCTTGATTGTAATTGGTAAAGTTTACTAAAGAATAAAACATTGTTATAAGAAAAAATTAAATAAAATTTTTGATTAATGAAAATAAAATCTTGTTGATAAAGTAAGTAGCGTAGATAACTGAGACAAAAATCAAATTTTATTTGTTAAACCATTATAGAAAATAAAAAACCGTACTTATTAGAATTGACCCCAAATCAAGGTCATGTCGGTGAGCTAAATAAAAGCTACGATCAATAATTAAAATCCAATAGTATAGTGGAATAAATGGAAACCATCAATTCGAATTAACCATAAAATTGGAACATTAATTAGATAAGGTTCGACAAGTTAGGGCTGTGACGTAGTTGATTTGAGAATTTACCAATAAATCAGAATCATAAATTAATTGAGATCTTTAACGACTAATAAATGATGAATTTGACGGAGAGTGTTGGCATAGGTCGAGTGAGTGGGGTGGGGATTGAACCGGGGTGCGGTCGGGTTGGGTGGCAGGGCGAGTGTGATAACCACTGGGTGTCTGAGAGTGAATAGATAAGTCTCGACCCGGGTGATTGTATAATGCGAATAGTTTCCTCCATCCACTTTTCCATGAGGAAGATAAAATGATATCACAATTATCGGAGAAAAACCCCATCCGAGGGAGCGAATGGGTTCCGAGGGTTGTGGGATCCCCAAACACGACGACGAATGGCGAATATGCTCATACACCGAATTTCTGAGAGAGACCGTTAAAATTCCGAGACGATGGAATTCGTTGGGCGGCTCAGTTTGCGTCTCGAGTTGGTTGATTCATGCGCGCCGTCCGGTCGGTGAAATGAGCACAGCAGTGACCGATATTTTAAGCTCAAGTCAATTTTAGAAATTTGTTTATTTTATAAATTCCGAATTCTCAAGTCACTCGAATTAAATTCAAAAAATTATAAAACCATCAGGGTCCTAAAAATACTTCAACCAGAAACAAATTAAAATTAACAATAACATACAAACATCAAGATTTAAACTAATACCTTCTAAATACCTTAAATGATAATCTTATGAATTTCGCAAAATAGTTGACCCTTCTTTACACTAAATTGTTTTGAGTGTGGGTTTATTCATCACGGATAAATCGAGCCTAGGAAAACCTCAATGTCAGTCGCTAAATGCACCAAACCTTGACCCACCTAAACTCTCTTTAACTAATATAGTAAAGGCCCTATTCCCCACACTATTATTATTCATAGTTTAAAGCTCAATTGTTACAGAACATGTCCACAAGTCAGATCACCTCTCAGTCAACGGGAAAGAGACGCTCAAGAATGCTGTTACGATCCACCGACGAAATAGAAAGACCCCGGTCACAGTGGCCATATTCTATTCCTCGGAAAGCACGAGATCCGAGTAGAGACCCTCTCGAACCAGTAAGACAAGAATACCCAGCCGCTGAAATCTTCGCACATGCGCAGGAGCTCCTCACCCATTGGGAGCGGGTGCAAGAGCAGGTGGACTTACAAGTAGTCAAGGCAAGGATGTACCTTGCAGATGTGCTGGATGACATCCTTGCTGGCGGATCGCCGTCGCCCATCCACCTTGTCCGATTCGGGACACTAGGCGTCCATACACAGTAGAGGCTCTCAAAGAAGCCTGGAAAGATTCTGCCCGGATGAATAAACTGACGAACGAGACATTATAGTGATTAAATAGCAATAAAAATTAGAACCGTGTGAATTTCTTTTCGTATATAGCTGATATTGAATGTTGAGTTGTTTGAAAGATTTTAAAATATTTAGGCTGACTATAAATTGACGAGTAAAAATCCCCTTAATTTCAGTAATGGCTTCTCTACGGATCTTGCAGACGGAGTTAGATCGCGCGAGACAGGCGAATGCCGAATTACTTAATCAAGTCCTACAACTAACCCGTGAAATGCAACAGATCAAAGCGACGTGCTTAGATCCTAAACGAACCAAAGTCCTATACCAACGACTTACCGCAGCTCAAAAAGGCTGGGCCGAGGAACGCCAGCTCAATCGGAGTTTGCGAACACAGGTCAGGGGGCTAGAAGTCGCACTAGCTGTATGCCGAGAAGGTGAAGCGGTCACCTACCCGCTCATCTTCGCCCCAACTCAAATGCCGCAACCAGCAGGTAAGACAGCAGAACAACCCATTGCCACCAACAATCGTCGACCGGGACGAAAGGAGCGTGCCCGACGTCGAGCAGCGCAACTTCAAAATGCCAAACCGTAGATATCTATCATGTGATTTGATTTAATAGAGTAGTTTAGCCTTAGTTGAGTCGTTTTTCTTTTGAAACTACATACCAATACGGTCATAAGTAACCCTATTACGTCTCAGTTTCCACAGTTAATTAAGCACTAAACTTGAGCAATTATTTATGAGGGACAGAGCAAAGCGAGCATAGGTCTTCTATCGACAGCTCGTGAACCCGAGGTTTGTCCGAGCAATTACAGTACTGGCCAATGGTATTCAATTTTTGCGGACAATCCACCACTTGAACACATTTCCAACGTTGCTTAGCAACGGGTGCCAAGTGGAGTAGTATCATTTTGTATGGCGTTACTAGGGTCGCCAGGAAGGTAAGCAAGATCTGAAACCCTGTAACCCACCATACAAATTTGGGGGCTCAGCCGGGATAAAGCTTTGTTAATTGGAAAAAGCAAAATAACCAAGTCAAGAAACCACAGAGAGTCTGTCAGTACACCCTCAGCCGGGATTGAATGATTTTCGTGTGCAAACAAATCAATGAGAAAGTGTAAAGACCGAGGAAAAAATTGAAACAGCAATAAAAAACCTGATACAAATTTGGGGGGCTCATAAAAGATTGTTTTACAAAGAACCCAAGGAAATATAAGCAAATGTTTAAAGCTTAAACAGAGATACTGAGACGATATGTTGCAAACCCTGGAGGGATGAGAACGCCATAAAACAAAACCCAGAGAACAACTGTTGGAAAACGAGTAACCCGACTACAAATTAAGACGCCAAGACACTCAATCAATACTGGACGACATGACATCCTTGTAGGACACCAACAACAAGGACAAGACGCATAAGTAATTAAAAGGGCAAAATTCGGGATAAAATGAAATGGGGTAAGTAAGGGGGAGTAATGATAAACAAGAGAAAGCAACCGAACCCAACAAGAGGACGCCAACAGTAATAGAATAAAGCACAACAGGTAATGATTAAAATAGTAGTAGATAAAATGAATCAAAATATATTAAAGAGGTGAATGAATTTAGTTAATTAGTATTTAGATAAATTTAAAGGGTAATTTGATAATTTTAGATGGAACCAGCAAAAATTATAGAAAAACTAAAGGGGATTCTAAACATCGAAAATGACAATCTTGAGGAACTAATTAATAAACAAAAGTTAATTAAACGAGCTAAAGAGGATATATCAGCAATCTCTAACCTATACTCCGATGAACATTGCATATTAATAAAATTGATCGATATTGATAAAGATGTAACTACCGAGAGAATATATGAAATTCTATCTATGAGAGTAGAGATAACCAAATTTGGGAAAAGCTGGTACAAGTTAATGGAAAAAGTCAAGAATATTGAAGACGAGATTACAACAACAATGAAAGAGCAAACTAAGGCTTATGTGGAATGTTATACGTGCAAAACAGAGGAAGCACGAGTAATGGTGATACCTTGCGGACACCTAAGTTATTGTTATGGATGCGCACAAGAGTCGCACTGTATGTTATGCCAGCGAAAGATAAAGGAAAGACTAACGGTTTACTTTCCATGAATTGTTATGATGAAATAAAATAAATGTGTATTATTTGAATTATTATTAGATGATAAGATGAATATAAAAGAAATATGCAATGTTCATAAATAATAAAATAACCCGACAACGATAAACAATGGTAATAGACCGAAAACATAAAAGCCGAATTAGGGAAATAATCAAAACACATGCACAGAGACACAAAATATTGGACGGAAAAATTTCGACAACCAAGTTTTCCTAGTGTATAATTCTTTTTGTTTTATTGATATTATATTTATTGATATTATATTGAGATAGGACGAGGAAAAATGGTTAAACCTGAGCTATCTAACGATAGTACGCTCACCCAAGGGAAACCCTGATCAACCCTGCTAAGAAAGGAACTGGTAGGCCAAGTCGCGTATGTCAGCAAGTAACCGGCGAGAGATTGATCACCTCTTTTGGGGAGCTTGTTGATGCGATTACCACAAATTTTGAAGGGGGGAGTGAAGAGACAGATCGAGAGGTGAGAGAAAGAGTGTACACGGAACAGAATTAATAGTTAGAGTAAAGGTACCTAGAGATGACTTCTTTTTTCCCTAGCTGGTGGTGAGGCACCAGAGGACAGCTACGGACTGTCGTGCTCAGGTTGTTATCAGCCAAGGGACTGATGACGCTGGGCCGTTCGATACAAAAACCCGGATCACACACCGAGTATCGGACGATTCTTTTTTTCGCTGGGAGGCACTCGATACAACAACCCGGATCCCACACCGAGTATCGGGGCCAAACGGTAGGTGAGATGTGAACTAACCGGTAAATGGTTCATACTCAAAATGTCCTACTAAAGCCAGATGAGAGCGCTCGAATTGAGCCGAGAAATCTGATGGATGGAGCGGGCAGAGATTTGATAGTTTATTCCCCGCTCCCACTTTTGAGCACTTCCTTTTCTTTTCACTATTCGGGAAATCAAGTAAACCGTTTTTGGAACTTGATTGAACGTCTAGGCATTTCCATACTTTTATATTCTTCGAGGTACACAACCCGGATCCCACACCGAGTACCGAGGGAATGTTTTTTATTGCCCAGCGAGGAGTTTGGTACAATAACCCGGATCCCACACCGAGTACCAAATATCCGAATGGCGGTGAGTAAAGCGTAACCGGAAGAATGCGCGGCCAAAAGACGCCATGGCTTGGGAGTCAGTGTGAGGCCTCAAACATACCCAAAAGTCACTGATTGAGCTCAAGTCCGATATAAGAGATAATATGAAATAGAGGGCCGGATGATTATAATCAGATACTTGAGGCAATAGAGGGCTGGATGATTATAATCAGATACTTGAGGCAATAGAGGGCCGGATGATCATGATCAGATACTTGAGGCAATAGAGGGCTGGATGATCACGATCAGATACTTGAGGCAATAAAGGGCTGGATGATTATAATCAGATACTTGAGGCAATAGAAGGCCGGATGATTATGATCAGATACTGGAGGCCACAGAGTACTAGATAAGATATGATATGAGTAAAGATGAAATATGGTTATGAATAGATATTAAGGTCACAGATGACCAGTAAAAGAGTTAAAGCCGAAGGCCGAAGAGCCAACGGAAATCATAGAGGGCATAGAGCGCTAGCGATTGAGGATTAAGTAAATGAATTTTTTGGGAGACATAGGAAAAACAATTAATGGAATGAATGAAAGTATGATGAGTATTGATATTATGATATAGATAATTGATACGACTATATAGATAACTGATAAGACTATATAGATAATTGATACGAGATTAATAGATAATTATTACGAGGTATAGATAATTAAAAATGGACTTAAAATGAGGGGGGTGAGTCAGATAAAGAAGACCACCACGATAAATGCGAACAGGGGATGATAACAGAGATAGTATGGTAAACGGAGGAGAAATTAGTATAGAGTATAGAATATTGGAGTGTTATTTATTTTTAGGAATCGATAGTCAAGCAAAGCAATCCAAGTCAAGTACAAAGCAAAGCAAAAGAGAAAATTTCAGAGCTAACGACAAAGCAAGCGATAACAAAGGAATTTGAATAAACGAGCAGAAAAGATTTTGGAAAACGTCAGAGTAGTTAAGCAACCAGAAGTTTCAAAGCAACCAAAGAAGTCTCAAAGCAACCAAAGCAAGAGAAGAGAAACCAGTCAAGCAGACGAATAACCGTAAACATTGATAACATCAGCAACCGCACGAGAAGCAAAAGCCAAGAGAATAAAGAAAAAAGTTTATTAAAAGAGGAAGAAAAGAAAAAAGTTCGCAACAGTAGAAGTGTCAACACTAAAGTATCAACTGTAACCGGAACAGGCACAGATAGCGGATTGACCGATTTTGAATTTAATAGCAGCGAGGAGAACGAATTACGTAATATCGAAAACCAGTTGACAACGATAGAATCAGTAAACGAAGAAGATCTGGACAACAATCCAAACATGACGACTTCAATAAACTCTTCAATTCCGGATGCAAATACAATGATGAATAACAATAATGTGATGACAGGAGAATTCAGAGAAAAGTTTAGAGGAGAACCGTTCGACGGTAGTCTCAACAAATTGGATACATTTATAAAGGAATTCGAAGTGTATAAAAATATCTGTCACTGGACAGATCAAAAGTAAAAGAGCGACTACCCTTGTATCTGAAAGGGAGCGCACAAGATGTATTTGTAGAAGAAGCAAGAGATGTAACAAAATTGACAACATGGACAGAGATTAAAGAGTTCTTAATAAAGATATTCGGAATAGAGAAAAAGGGGAATAGGAAGATACTAGACTTCCTACATCGAAAACAAAGACGAGATGAATCAAATGCAGTGTACGCATGCGAATTAAAGAAACTGTGTAAAGAAGCCTTCGGAGAAACAGATTTGCCCGAAGATAAAATGGTAGACGTCTTCATAAGAGGAATCAAGAGGGAAGACATACGAGCCAACCTTGGATGTTTGGCACCAGAAACGTTAGATAAAGCAGTAGCAATCGCGAACAGATGTGAAGCCCATCTAGGACTGGGATATCAAGTGGCGGTCTTGGCCACAGAACCAACAACATCAACAGTCAATGCCATCAATCAAAACAACAATACCAATCCAGCTATGAATCAATTCATTCCAAGAGCACAGCAGATGTTCAAGCCACCAGCAACGAGAAATCCGGAGGATAGAGGTAATAACCAAGTAAGTTATAATAATAATTTCAGGAACAATCCAAATACAAATGAAAAATGCTCCATATGCCAAAGAATAGGACATCGGTCAGAGAATTGTTTCCGAAACTACACTTGTCAAAAATGTGGTAGACGAGGGCATACTGAGAAAATATGTAGACAACCTATTAACAAAGCATGTTACAATTGTGGACAACAAGGACATTTTGCAAGGCAATGTAGCATAAGACGAGAACCAACCAGTCAAGATTAAACAACTCTATGGGAAATCCACAGATTAACGTGATGCAAGAGATAGACATGTTACGAGAAACATTACAACGAATGCCCATGGAATTAAAAGAGATGATGCAACAGATGCCCACCAATATACAACAACAACGAATCAATGTAATGAGAAGCAATGAGGAGATTCAAGAGCTGCGAACTAGGGAATATCAAGAGCAACAACAAGCTGAATGGCAAAGACTACAAACAGAGGAAGCTCAGGAAATCCAGCAAAGATGGGAAAATCGAAAACAAACCCCGAAAAGAATTAATATGATGAGAATGGAAATTCCAGATGAAATTCACACTGCGGAGCAGTGTGTTGAGAACGAAGGGGGAGGAAATATGATAACTGATAACGAGAAAACAGTTGAATTAAATACGATGGAGAAAATAGAGGCCATCAAAGAATTTGCAGAGGAGGAAAAACAGAGACGTCGACAATTAAAAGAAATGACAACTGAGAAATCAGACGAACCAGAAACTCAAGAGAGTAATCGAGCAGAGATGATGATAACGGAAGATCAAAACGAGGGAACACTAATGTACGAGATAGACGAACTCGAAAACGAAATTATGACACCAACAATAGAGAGTACACTCGAGAAAAATAAAGCAAGAGGAAGCTTTAGAACAAGAGGAGGATCAGTTAAAAGAAAAAGAAGCAATCCTGAAACAAGAGAAAGCGGAACTAAGAAAGAAGGCACTAATATTAAAAATAGACGGAGCGTTGAAACATGTAGAACAAGAGCAAGCACTAGATCAAAAAATAGAAGTGATGACAAAGAAAGTGCTATCTCAAGAAAGGGAGAAGCGAAAAATTAGAACTACAAAGAGATGAGCAGGAAGCATCAACGTCACAAGGAAAAGAAAAGATATCAGAACCAATAATAACAAAAAATCGAATCCAGAGGGTACTGCTACAAAAAATAGAAACAAGAATCAGAAAAGAAAAGCCCACGTGGAGTAAAGCTCAAATCGAGAATAAAATAAAAGAGATATGGTTCCAAATAAAAGGGCCAACAAAGATAATGAAAGAGGAGGAACAACTACATATTAATATGATGAGACAAATACCAGACGATCAAACAGATGAGGATGAAAGCGAGATAAGCAGTCTGGGCGGAGAAATATTTCAATCATGCGAGGAAAATAAACCATATAAGGATGAATCAAAATCCGAATTAGAGGAAATGGAAACGAACGTGCCAAGAGAAGATGAAACTGAGATATTAAAAGAAATCAACGAGATCGTAGAAGAAGTAGATCGAAACCAAATGTTCTTAAACCTCAGAGATACAACCGCATACAGCAGAATAATGAAATTAATTGCGAAAGGACATCAACGGGATAACGGTACATTCACGGCATCATGGAAAGATATGATAAGAAAGTACCAAGAGAATCTGAAAGAATATGATAGAGAAGAGTATCAGGTAATTATTGATTTTCCAGAAATACCGAGACAGATAATAGCAACAAGAGGCGAAAGTACCAACGAGTTATACGATTGGGTAGTGAAAAAGCTAGGACCCAGTTATAAAAATAAAACCTTTATATTATCAAGGAAGGAAAATAAAGCGAGATATACACCTAGCGGATGCTCTAATTTGGCCAAAAGGAATAAATGTAGTAACGTTAAACAAGAATGAAAGCGAAGAAACGACAGCAGAAATATGGCAGAAAATCCAAATATTGTATACCAAAGAAATAAAACCCGGATTAGAAAAAAGAGAGACAAAAGATAATGAGGCAAAACCAGATCAAAATGACAGAACAAGCAATAGATCAAGCTAGAAAATACATTAATCGATTATCGTTAACTAGACCGATTTCAATGAAAATATTCGTAGAAGCTGTACGAGACACAGACATTATGAGATTTGACAATGAGAGAACAGATGAGTTGATAGCCAAATACGGAGAACATCAAAGAGATATGAGAGGAGATGAACCAATAAAGATAAGAATAAAGCTACCAAATGATGAAATAAAAGAAATACTAGTAGATCCTGATTGTCAAATGCACGAATTATACCGACGGATAAATCGAGAAATTATCCAACCAATAATCGAAAATAGTGACGACGGTATGGTGGAGGACGTGGCAATAATGTATCACAAACGACAAATAAGTCAGCGAGAACGAACCCCGATATACGAATTAGGTATATGGGAGGACGGACAAACCATTAATATCATAGCCATGGATGAACCAGAGAGAAAAAATACAACAAAAAGGGAACAACAGATCCAAGAATTTCAAGAGGAAATGAAAAGAAAGATGGACCAAATACTAACCATCTACCAACTATGGAGACAAGATGCGAAATTTAGCACAAAATTACAACCAATAGACGACTCAAGATGCCGATCAACACCATGGAAAAAGGTGTATGATGAAAAGACAAAGGAGTGGAAATGGAAAATGGAGAGAACTGAACCAAAATGGAGAAAATATATACCAGGAGAAGCGCCGGAGGACGCAGCTAACGAAATAACCTTAGAGTTATATGAAGATGAACCATATGAAAATTTACCAGAGGAAATGATAAACGAAATGGAATGGCAACCAGAAGAAGACGAGGAAATAAACGATAGAGCTCGACTAGCCCCATACACATGGAAGATAGATGGATGGGCTGAAAAAGTAAAATCGGCTGAAGAAGAGAAAATCATAGGTATTACAAGCCATCAATTCTATACAGAGATCGGAGGATACCGGATGAAATTGAGAGTATACCCAAACGGAGACGGGGTAGGAAAAGGAACACACCTATCAGTGTATTTTCTATTAGCAAGAGGCAGATATGACGGAAAATTAGCATGGCCGTTTAATCGGAAAGTCACGATTTCAATCGCTAAACCCGGAAAATGGGAAGAGCGACATAGCGAAAAATTGGGAGTAGACCCAAGATCTATGATAAGTCAAAAGCCAAAATCCACCGAAAATGTTGCGGGAGGAGTACCACACTTTCTGCTGAAAAAATATGTAACACCTCAATTTGTAAAAGACGACACGATATACATTACGATCGAAGTAGAAACAGAACGAGAAATGAAATTGCGAATCCAACAAGAACAAGCAAGACCGCGAATCAGCGTACTCGAGAAACGAATACCAGGAACAAAATACTTGCCCACAGATATAGACGATCCTGTGGAGGAAGGATTAACAAGATTAACGGAAACGCAAAAATGTAGAGAATTAGCAGCGATATTGAGAACCGGAGCAAAGAATCAAAGACGAACTGTAACAGAGTTAGCAAATTGGATAATCGACTCTTGTAGCAGAATAGAGAATCTGCGAAACATAGTAAAGGAAATAGAGGAGTATCGGAGAATGTATGCGTGGTACCCAGAACAATTTCGAGAAATTATCCGAAAATGGAAACATACCGAATGGGCAGCCGAAACCATAGAGAAGTATACTTTAAAAATTATGATGCCAGATTTCGAACCAATCGAAAGAGAATTTTATATCACTGCCAAGGTGAGTGAAGTGAAAAAGAGAATACCGTATGAACCGCCATTTCATTTACAATACCAAGGACGATCATTAGACGACGATCTCGAAATCGGAGTTACGCAAATGCAATTGGGATTAATAAATGTATTAACAGTAGCAAAGATCGCGGGTAGAGAACTCAATAAAAGAGAAATCAAAACGAAAACGCCAATAGGACGACAAGAAAGTCTAAATACGCCAGAAGTTCCACCTGCAGCAGATGAAGTAGTCGTCATCACAACAGGAGATGAAGAGATATTAAATGATCTAAATAATATTGTGGACGAGGAAACAACCCGGAGAATACCGGAATCAAGAGATTTGTTCATGACAGAAGATGAAAACGATCTGATAACAGATGAACCAGACGAGCTAATATGCGGTCAAAGACAGCCAGTCGAAATTATAGAGCCAGATACCGAAGAGGAAAATAAAAAGAAAGAGAGAAGACGCCGAAGCTCGACAGGAGACGAATGGGATAAATTGGATAAATGAACGAGGAGCTACAACATCCAAAGAAACAACAGGCGAACAACCCAAACGAAAAGAAACAGGTACGGCAATGGAAAAGAAATCCAGAGGACGACCAAAAATTGATAAACCAGCTCCAGAAAGGAAAACTAAAGAACAAATGCAGATGGATCAACTGACAGCGAAATTAAACAAGCTTAGCCAAGTAACGAAGCAGTTACAGGGAAAACTGAAAGGCCAAGAACAAGGAGCAAAATGGATCAATAGATTGATAACTGATATGCTGGGATTAGCAAATCCAGAAATAAAGAGAAATTTAAAACTTAATAATATCGGAGCAGAAGCAAAACAGCTTTGGGCAGCAATAAAGCCCAATAATAAATAAAATTATGGACAACAAGGTACGAACTACAACCAGAGATCCAGAGGAATTACTGTTGATAATAAATCATTTAACAAAGAGATCAGACGATCCAAATAGATATTTGGTAGGAATGGCCTACCTGATGTACAATACGATAGTGATATACAGAAAGCGAACTCCAAAATACAATCCAAACGGATATGAATTCGCAATAACAGACATTATCAGGAAGGTAATCGAACCATTCATCCTGACTCAAGGTGGATGGCAAGCCTTTATAAAGTTGGTAAGCAAAGATGATCAAACCGAGATAATGCAAGCAAAGTTAAAAGAGTTACTAACGGAATTCGAGACGACCATTAATGCAAGCGATCCAAAAACAGCTAGAAAAGGGATGAATACGATAATCACTACAATACTCATATGGATGATGTGCGTGAAAGGGGTAGAACCATTTGTAGTATATGATTGTGACAACATAAAGATTGGTGATAAGTACTCACTAAAAGAAACGGAAGAGTGCAAAGCTGCAAACCCCGGAAGATTACAGACAACGGCAACAGCAGTATCGTATAATGTATATCAAGAAGTAGATTTCATCAAAACGGAAATAAAGGAATGTTCAGTAACGCGGAAAATTGTAGCATTTCATTGCGGACATCACTCGCATTCAACAATTATAGAAGCTGGAACGGAAACAACAGTGGTTTCAGTAACGCGGAGCGAATGTGAAGAAGGATTTACGACAGGACGTATCTCAATAGCTGGAAGAGTGAATGTAGCAGCTGAGGAAGGAAAGATAAAAACTACCCGAGTGTACGCTGCGGGAAGAATAACGGCTGGAGACGGAACATGCCAAGGAGGAGAGTACACCCTATTGAATCAATTAGTCAAAGGAGTAGTAGTGATTGAAAGTTATCAAGTAAAGTTGGAGAAATACCAAGGATATTTCGATCCAGATACACAAGCAATGAAAAAGTACCCTCAATGTCTAGCAACAGATAGATCATGCAATACGGGAATGTCAACGATTGTATATCACGCCGATACCAGAACTTGTAGACTCACCTTATTGAAAAGTGCAATATTTGATGAAGTGCAAGGACAAGTGCACAGAGAGACAGAAACTAATACGCAAAAAAGCGCATTAGACGAAATACGGAGAACCGGAAGAATCGGAAAACCAACGATAACCACAACTATCGGATCAGAGGTCACACCAACAGTAGTAATATCAACAGATACTACAATCGGAATGAGATTTATAAAGGGACGGATGGTGAGTAAATGCGACGAAATGGTAGCTAGTACGAATTATAAAGGAATATTCTTATCGCGAACAGCAATACCAAACGCAAAAGCGCAAATAGACCCCAAAGATGTAAAATTATATCTGTATATAAATAACAAGATGGATTTCCTATATCATAAAGGATTGGCATCAACAGAGAAAATATACTACGACTTAGTTAAAAATGACTGTATCTTGAACAGAGAAATATTAAAGACAAAATTGGCAATGGCAATCACAAATCCGGACAATGCAATTCCATTATTACCACTCCAAGAGGGATATTTTGGAAGAATCGTCGGAGAAGTTATGTATACGTATAAATGCGAAAAGACAATTGCGAAACTGCCAGAGAATTCAACAATCCCGAGAGATAAATGCATAAACGAATTAGAAATAATGCATAAAGGAAAAATCAGATTCGCTCAACCGGTAACAAGGATGATAAACCCAGAGAAATTTGTACCCAACATGTTCAGTTGCAGTAATGTATATGGACCATTATTCGAAATAAGAGATGGAAGTTGGTTACAGTTTCCAACCCGAGTAATTGTAGCACCACCAAAAATATTTGGACTAACAGAATTGGCTAGCGAAGCAGAATTCAAACCAGTGGATATATCGCAGAGTGGAATATACCAAACGAAAGATCTGGAACGAGCCAGAGAACATTTATTATTTCCAGCACAAAGGCAAGCAATATTATCCAACATTGTAACTATAACGGGAGGTAACAACTATGGAGAGAAACCCAACTACGAATTGTTACTATCACCAGACCATTTTCAACACGCTACAGCAAATATGATGAAAGCCATGTGGGGAAGATTCTTAATCTTCGGACAGATGATGGCAGGAATTTTGGGAATAATACTTATCATTCAAATCGTAAGAGTAATCATAACACAAATGTTAGCATGTTTCGATATTTATAAAAGAGAGAGGAAAATTAACTGGAAAATGGCAATTGGATTCTTACCGTTTTTAGCTAAGACAATGGTGTTACATGGACACTCAAAAGATATTCACAAGATAAAAAGACTAGTAGGAATTCTAACTAAAATGAATGGTACCGATGAAGAAGTCGGACGAAAATTTAAAGCAATAATGAGACTAGAAGCCGAGAAAACCAGAATGAAGCGACAAAAAACGAGTAACTGGAGACGATGGATAAATTTCAGAGATGATAGTAGCAGCGACAACGACGAAAACCAAGGAGGAACGCAGATGCTAACTCAAGAACAACTCAAACAATGGGAAAATCGAAAGACAAGACATAGTGGACATTATAATCACCCACCACCAGTATATGAATGTTTAAGGAAAGCAACAACATCAGTAGAGAGAAACGCACCAGTCGAAAGACACGTACCGACACCAAGATCAACAACATTGCGAAATATTTATCCAGTACCATACGAACCGAATTGGGCAGATTTAGTACCAAGAACTAGCCAAAGATCAAGAAGTGTAGATCAGGATCCAGAAACTCGAACTATAGCTATGTTGCAAACATTAGCTGGACCAACACTAACGGTACCCATAGAAATAAATGGAGTAGAAATAAAAGCAATGATTGATACAGGAGCAAACATTTCAGCTATAAAAATGGATAAAATACCCCGGAAAATTGTGGCCATGTATAGAAGAAGCTAACATGGATGTAATAACTTGCAGCAAAGAATCGGTAGCGGTTATCGGAAAAATCTGGTCGATAATAGAATATAAAAATGTGAAAATCAACACGTATTTAGCAGTCATCAGGAAACTGAGCGCAGATTGTATAATTGGAACAGACCTCATGCCAGAATTACTAAAAGAGATAATAATAGATCTAGGATCAATGGAGCTGAGAGATAAAACCGGACGGATATGTATGTTGAAATCAGAGGTGAGATGCTCAGAGAAAATAGTAGTGCCAGGACGCACACAAATGATTTGTTACGTAAAAGTGAACGAAGAAACTAGAGGTGAAATGATTTTCGAACCTAATCAAAAATTCGAGAAAAAGAAGGAACTGCCATTAGCCAGAGAAATAGTGTATGTAAACGATAACAGTGAAATTCCGATCAACATTACAAATTTTGACGAGGAAGACAAAGTCATTTACGAAAACGAGCGATTGGGAAAATTAACACCGATGATGGACATTGAACTTCCAACAACAAAAACCGAAGGAACTGAGAAAGAATTATGGACTATCGACAGTCAGCTACTAAACGAAAACGAGAAAGAACAACTACAAAAACTGCTAATGGAATTTAAAGATATATTTGCAGCATCCGACTTAGATCTCGGTACAAGCGATGTAACGCAACACACGATACCACTAACAGATGATACCCCAATAACACTACGGCCATATCGATTGGCGGAAGCTCAAAAATCAGAAGCAGAGAAAGAAGTACAAAAGATGTTAGACGCAGGAGTAATCGAACCAAGTTGTTCGCCATGGCAATTCCCAGTGGTCATGGTAAAGAAAAAAGACGGAACACAACGGTTCTGTATAGATTACCGACGACTCAATGCGGTAACAAAACGGGATACATACCCACTACCAGATATAAATGAAATGTTACAAACGTTACACGGAGCAGCTTATTTTACATCGCTAGATTTAAAAAGTGGGTATTGGCAAATAAAGGTCAAAGAGGAGGACAGGGAGAAAACTGCCTTTACAATTGGAAAAGATCTATATCAATTTAAGAAAATGCCTTTTGGACTAACCAACGCACCAGCTTCATTCCAGAGATGTATGAATTTTGTAACTCACGGCATCAAACAATGTATGGTATATATTGATGATTTACTAATTTATTCTAGCACCTTCGAGCAACATTTAAAAGATATCCGTAATGTATTCGTTCGACTGAGACAATGGAAATTGAAATTGAAACCATCAAAATGCGATTGGGCAAAGGAAAAAGTCACCTTCTTGGGACACATTGTGTCGGCGAAAGGCAAAGAACCAGACCCAAGGAACATCGAAAAGATAAAGAATTGCCCTGCACCAAAGACAGTCACACAAGTGCAAGAATTCTTAGGCTTATGTGGATATTATCGAAAGTTCATCAAGAGTTATGCAACCATCGCGAAACCAATACAAGAGTTAACCAAAAAAGATACCCCGTTTATATGGGAAGGGGAACAACAAACAGCTTTTGAAACACTCAGAGATAAACTAATATCAGCACCAATACTCGTACACCCAGATTTTAAGAAACCGTTTTTGTTAGCAACCGACGCAAGTGGATATGCGTCTGGAGCAGTCTTAGGACAATGGGATGACGAGAAAAGAGAACGAGTTATTGGATATTATAGTCGAACGTTCAAGAAACACGAAAAGAATTACTCGGTGACCGAGAGAGAAGCATTAGCAATAATCCAAGCTATTAAACATTTCAAATATTTATTATGGGGTCACGAGATATATATCACGACTGATCATCAACCATTAGTATGGCTAGGCCAACACAAAGAAGCCTCTAGTAGATTAATGAGATGGGCGATGCAGCTACAAGAATACTCACCATATATCAAATTCAAATCAGGAAAAGCGAACGCCAACGCAGATTGCATGTCAAGATTCGTATTTGAGGAACTAATGGATCAGGATGTAAGACGCATATGTATGATCATCGCAGAAGATATAGATTTCACAAAACTGAGAAATGAGCAGAAGGAAGACGAGGAATTAAAAACAATAATCGAATTTATGGAAACTAATGATATGAAAATCTTCGACAACAACAGTAAATTAAAAGAGCATATGGAAAGCATAGACATCGATATACCTTAGAGAAGGGATGGTTATTACTAATGGATGGTGAGAACGACTTATGTGTTTACCAGAAAGCAGACGAAAAGAGGTATTGATGCAATATCACGATGGAAAACTTGGAGGACACATGTCAGCAAAAAAGACGGAAGCCAGACTGCGTCAAAATATTATTGGCCAAATATCGGAGAGGACGTAAAAGGATGGATAAAGAATTGTCTGATATGTGCAACCAGAAAAAGCACAGGAAGTAAATTGAAAGCACCGTTAAAGCCAATGCCAATTCCACCAGAACCCATGACAATGATCGCAATGGATGTAGTAGGACCTTACCCGAAACCAACGATGGAAATATATATATATTTAGTAGTGACAGATTATTTATCAAAATTCCCGGAAGCATTCGCAATACCAGATCAAAAAGCCAGAACAATAGCGAGAATCCTAGTAGAGGAAATATGTTGTAGATATGGAACACCCAAACAGATCCTAACTGACCAAGGAACCAACTTTATGAGCGAAATAATAGAGGAAGTAACGAATTACTTCAGAATTGCGAAGCTGAGAACATCACCGTACCATCCGCAAACAAATGGTCAAACCGAACGATTCAACGGCATATTAATAGAAATGATGTCCAATTATGTAAGCAGACACCAAAAAGATTGGGATAGATACATAAATCTATGCCTTATGGCTTATAGAATGTCAATACATTCAGCAACAAAAATGAGTCCATTCAAATTGATGTACGGCAGAGAATGTAACATGCCGATAGACTTAGAATATCAACCACCAATATCACAGTATATGGAAATTGATGATTATGTAACAGGATTCAAAGAGCGAATGCAGGAAATCTGGAAAACGGCAGGTATGAATATTAGATTTAATCAAGAGAGCTACAAAGAGTTACATGACAAAAAGCGAGATGTGCGGGAGCACAACTTTCAAGTGGGAGATTGGGTAATAATAGCAACGCCAGAAATTATCCCAGGAGTAGCCAGAAAATTACAAAGATGTGGTAAAGGACCATACGAAATAATGTACGTAAACGAGAACAATGCTCGAGTTAAACTAGTCAACAACCCACTCACTAGACCTATTTACGTGAACGTGAGTAGATGCAAAGCAATACCCTAGAACAATAACAAGAGAACCAGAGAATCGAGGTATGCAAACCAGATCACAAACTCAACAACTGAGTATAAACGGACTAACGATGAGCCGGAAAATAGAAGCAACATCAAACAATAACGTAGAGGAACCTAAGCCAGATGGATCTGAAATAACTCTAAACGCAACTCAAGATAATGTAGACAAGATGGATATAATAGTGAAAGCTATCAGAGAAATAATGCCAGAATGGGTCGAAGGAAAAGGATGGATGAGAATAGTAAACAAAGCGGGAAAAATCGCAATGGATTATGCTAAAGGAGCTATAAGTCCACCAGAAATAGATCGTATCAAAGAAAGTATACCCATGATATTCACTATGGCAGATGTAGAAGGGAACGTACCTCTACATATCGCAGTACAACATAGAAACACTCAAAGGATAATAGATATAATTCAACTTATGCAGAAATGCGGACACGCCTCAAACATACCCAACGAAGAGGGACAAACACCATTAATGTTCGCAGTTGCAGCAGATGCCTCTACAACAGTTCTGAGAGAACTACTAAAGACAGGATCATCGTTCAAAGAAAAAGACAATGGAGAAAATCATGTACTACACTATGCACTGAAATCCAGAAGGCAAGTGCAATAAAATTTATAACCAGTAATGCGACAACAAGAGAAGAGAAATGATGGGTAAAACAATCCAAACATTATGGGAAGCTATCGACGCCAAACAAGACGAAGCAGCAGCCAACCTGATGAAATGGACCTACGAAAGTTCACCACTCAAAGTATTCAACATAAATTATATGGTAAGAAACAGAAACGTCCTATTGAAAGAAACGATATACGCTCACTATCCTTCCCAAAGAACAATAAAAGCAATGTTGAAGTGGGATCAATTCAGACGCAATCATCGAAGAAACATACGAATCGAAGATAGAAAGGAACTACATTGAATAATAATCACAGATGGCATGAAGCAATAGATTTCAGCGAGCAAACAAGAGATAAGAGTGGACGATATAAGCGAGAATAATAAGTTACGAGGAAATAATTGAAATATAAATGTCGAGGACGACATTTCAAAGGAAACCCCGGATGGAAATAATAATGGAGAAGGAGGAAGTGACAACAGCAAAAGCCAAGACGATCAGAATGCTAGAGACGAAAATAAATCCACACAACAAGAGAAGAAGGAATCCTAACGAGGAAGTCAGGAAACGAACACAGCAATAACGAGGGAAAGAAAGAGGGATGATGCCACTAAAAAGGAAAAATCAAACCGACGCGACCCTGCTACAAAAAATAATGATTTAATTACGTCGCATCAAGTTAACAGAAGCTGAGAAAACTGGCACAAAGGAATAAATCGTTCAGATACGAAACAATAATGAGAGGAAGCGCAGCAAAGAATATGCTTTACACTGACGATGATACAGCATAAGTTTTGCCATTTGATTCCATGGAAAACCAGGAAAGATAGAAATACGATCCGAAACTCATCATTTGTAAACACAAGGAGGTATGTTGAGATGCTACAGAGATAAAACGTAAAATCCAGGTAAGCCCAGGATAGGGCAATTTGCGAATAATAACAGAGGAATAGAAACGGATTGAACAGTTGTGTTATACAAATAAACATTATGCGATTGTTGGAAAATGAATATTGAAGCAGGAAAGAATGTGAATGGGAAAGCTAGAGGAAATGGGATCATAATTGCTGCCAACAATGATATAAATAATAAATCCATTAGCAAAACTCTGGAGAAAAATTACAACACCAAAAGAAGAACCTTATACGCGAGCACGAGAAAATAAAGAATAATAATAAAAGTAGAATCAGATCCAAAGAGTGGAGAAGAGATATATAGTCGGAAATATGGGAAGGAACGCCTCACAAAGTCTGTGTATTGCGAAACTAAAAGAAACGGAACAGTAAATGAGAATCAATGTCAATCAAAGAGGATATCAAAAATCAAAATACCGGCATCCCAATAAAAGAACGTGAAAGTACATAGTAGTTAGAAGGGAAGGATGATTTCTGGAAATCAATAACCAGAAAGTTACTAGAATCAATTACGACAAAACGTCCGGAAAAAGAAACAAGAGAAACGTTCAACGACAGAAGAGAAAGCAAGCAGTAATAAAAACATAGAGTTAATGCAGCAACGAAGAAGAAATAGTATTGAGAACACAGGTGAAAAACCTATCACAATCTGGTATATACGAACCTAAAGAGAAACGACCGTAAATAGAGAATCAATGTGAACAATAAAAGTATGAGACAAAGTATCAAATCCAACAAGAATGGGAATATGTAATTAATCAAAAAGGAACTATGAGCATTGAGAACGATAACAAGGAAACCACTCAAATCAAATGCGACAGATCAATCCACAACAAGACAATCTGAGAGAAAAACAGGAAACGAAACTGGAAAAAAGGAATGATCATGGACGACAGCCACCTTTCAATTCATCGAGCATTGCAACTTCAGAAAGCACTCAAAAATGCAAAACAAAAGAAAGGAATAATGGGACCCAATGCAAGAAAATGCAACCATGCAGCCTAAATGAAAAAGAATTATTGATTAAAATGATTGGTACAACACAATAGTAAGCA
The DNA here is from genome assembly GCA_022537955.1 of Schmidtea mediterranea. Taxonomy (NCBI): domain Eukaryota; kingdom Metazoa; phylum Platyhelminthes; order Tricladida; family Dugesiidae; genus Schmidtea; species Schmidtea mediterranea. The sequence continues at coordinate 47,566,264 of CM039681.1, forward strand.
GCGTAGTAATGTGATAATAATTAACTAGCAAGAACTATCAATGCAGAAAAGCAGCGAGAAAGATTATGGCCAGCGGTAGAAAAATTCAATTACGATATCGAATTAGGACAATATGATGTAGAAAGAACTGAAGAATATGAAATCATAGGAAATTCTAATACAAACAGGCTCTGGTCAAAAGAACCGCCCATTATCGAAGCACAACAATGGTCCAATGAATCTGATGTATACCAGATAATGAATGAGAAATATGGGGATATACGGACATTGCGTATAGAGTCCGGAGACGATGGTGTAAACGAGAAGACGTTGTATTTGTAATTATGTAGTAAATAAAATAGTAGTAATAGATGCACGTATTTATTAATATTGTACAAAATGTGTTAGAAATAGTTAGCAAACAGAAAGGAATACGACGAATTAATGATGTATTATAACCAACAGATGAATCCGAATAACGTAAATCAACCAAATCAAGTGAGAATACCGCCAATCACAGAAGCAATACAACAACCAGCAGCTGCCAATGTACCTATAGAGATTGTAGAATTAAATCAAGGAATATATCAAGATCAAGGAATCGAGGCAACGTGGAGACGACAATGCGAATTAATGACATTAATAAAACAATGCGCCAACGGTGGAAATACTCATTAAGTATTACGGAAAAGTGTGAACGAGGTTCACAAGCTTAAGACTAGAAGAACAAAGAGAAGATACTAACATAAGAGAATGAATGCAATTAGCGGAGTCAGTTAGATGGCAAGCTGACGAAATTAGAAGACTACGTAGTAACCAACAGCACGTAGATCCAGCAAGTTGGGTGGAATGGATAGCATCAATGCCAGAATTCACCAGAACCGGATTCAACAGTAGAGTAAAAATAAAGCGTACCGTGTAAATTATGTTGTAATAGAACGATAGAGGAAGCAAACGTCAATAATCAGAAAATTTTTGTAGATATGAGACAATCATCGAGAGAATTAGAGGAGCGGAATCCATCCGAAACAGAGACGAATAATGAAATAAGATCAGAATGGTGAACGATATCAAGAAGATTAAATGTTGTAAATGAAGAATTACTATTGGAGCGATTACAGACGAAATTGCGGATGCAGAAATATGTCGATTGTACGATAGAAGTGATAGAAACACAACAATAATATGCCACTGCGATGCGACGAGTAACGATGAAGGATGAGACCTAAAACAATGTAAAGCTACTAATAAAGAAATCAATAATTTCCATTCAATGCCGAGTAAGAGTGTGAATGGAAAGGACTTATGAAGGGAAGCCGAAATTCACGCATGAATGCGAATATGAGGATATTATGCGAAAATGTCGAAATCACAACGAGACGATAAAAGACCATCACAAAATATGTATCAAGAGGGAGGAAAAATGCGAATTCTGCGGAGTCATCGACGAATGGATAAAATAAATGCCATCGGAATCCAAAAGGAACAAATATGCGACGATATGAAGGATGTTGGCGCAAACAACTGCGACAAGAAAGATAAAGTCAACTAAAGGACATTGGAAGGAATGTAGCGGCAAACCAGTCAAATGCCCGTTAGAATTATTCATTGTCAAACGCAACTACAATGGGCGGAAATGCAAAAACACATGGATGGAAAATAGCATCGAACATTACCGAAATATGATGAAAAACTGATTAGGGAGTAGAGGAATGTTGGCATGGGAGGGTAAAAAAGCCTACGACGAAAATGATGCACAAAAGCAATAATAAGAGAAATATTAGAGTCCAGAAAGAATTTCGAGAAAGCCAAGGAGACACACTCAAGAAAATGGTCGAAATAGAAAAGAAAATGCAACAGATATGACCAACAGCATAAAGGACTAGAAACCAACAATTTATACCAGAAAATATCCTACAGCACCATTTATATGGAAAATAACCGAATTCGCTAGAAAACCTCCAGAGAGAAAAGATGGAAACAAAGATTCTAGACAGTCCACAATTACAGTTTTGGGAATGATAATTGGGCATTAGATTATATCCAAATGGGAGATGGGAAGCAACAGGCCCCACATCAGTGTCTTCATCAGCAGTAGGAAGAGGAATTATGATGTTATTAACATGGCCTTTTAAACAAATATGATATTAACATGAAAGGATAAGAGGATTCGCAACCCCAAATCAGAACAGGAAATGAACCACAGATGGGAAGGCCAACAACTGACTGGAATACAGCAATTGGAACACCACGTTTCTATTCACAACAACGATTGAGAGGAGAAGGATTCTTGCGGAAGAATATCTGTATATAATTAGAAGTAGAGAGGCCGACAAGAACGTTGTAAGAGAGAAAGAAGTGTAATAATGTAATAATAAGAAAAAAACCAAATAAAATAAAATTAAAATAACAGAAAATCAGAAAACAAAAATTCAAAATTGAAATATTTTAGATGGCAAGCGGAACGAGCGAAGAGTTATGATACAGATGAGAAGAAGACAGATTCGATATGGACGAGCTTTGGAAAACCAGAAGAGGAAGAGAAAATTAATACTTGCAACACAATATAGTACTATAAAGACTACGATGGAACAAGAAGGCACGCAAACCATAAAACATATACTCACATGACGTGGAAATGAGGAGCTGAGAAAAGAGGAACAGAGATATCTAACGTTTAGATATAAAGTATTTAACAGACCAACAAGCAAAGAATGGCTGCACAAGGATTTTATTACGGACATCAGAAATACAGATTGAAAGTTAGTGTATTTTGTAAAGTTTCGCAAAATGGGAAAGGGAGAGACAGCTAAACGAGAAACTGAGGAAATTCCACTGCCATTTAGGAATAAATATTGTGTAAGGGACCAAGCGGATGAATAGATCAGAAGGACTTCGAACAATCAGAAATTCAGACCAAGATGAAGGGAGGTGGAAAAAGATAACGAAATAGAATTTCGAAGATCACAGAATTAATAATGGGAAAAGAGACTAATAAACAGAACATTCAAGGAGAATTTAAAATTCATCAAAGGATCAAGAGCGGCAGAATTTGCGGAGTCAAGGATATTTGCAAACAGCCAGAGGAATAATGTGCGAAGGATGGTAAAATCAACAACCAATACCAGATCAGAATCGTCAAACATAAAACATAAAGGAGTGTATGTATAAACCAGAAGAGTAAAGAATATCGAAATAATAATACCAACCAACAAATAGAAGATATATTAGATCGACCAAAACGAAAAAACCATCAATGCTATTTGCAGGAGTAGATACTCAAAAGATTGAAGAAATAATCAGAAAGAATTGGCTTAACAATTTGATGTCGATTCGACACAGAATATCCGAGCAATTAAGCGATATCAAGAAAAACCGAAAGAGATCGAGACAAATCGTGATAAAAGAAGCTATTTTGGAGCAGTATCAGTGTGTGAATGTTTGGCAGAAACATGTAGAAATAATTTATATGCCTTGTGGACATATGGTCAGAATGTGAAGCATGCGGGATAAAAGTCATATATGCCGTATGTAGAAAGCCGATCACGGGCGGATCAAAGATTCCGTTTCGCTGATCAGTAGAATAGAAAAGAAAACAATGTGTAGAGTGTAAATAGAGATATAACGTAAAAAAAAAAATTATAAAACTCAACCACAAAAATACGAGATGATGTAAATTATGATAAAAATTTAGAGATGAGTGAAAAGAGAGAATAACCGATTATTAATATTTAGAAAACAATTATGAATCCAAATGAGACAAAAGAAATTGTAAAAGAGGCTGAAGAGACGAAATCAGCAACCAAAGATCACAGATATAAAGTAATAATGAGAGTAGAATTATGGAAAAAAGACGTTGCATTAAAAGAATGCTATTAATCAAAGAGGAAGAATTAGCAGCAGAGACGCAAAAAACGAAAATGATGAAGAGAAGTGGGAAAAAACTAGAACAATAATCTATCCGGAGAAGAAAAACGTACGCAAGACCGAGAAGGGAATGATGAAGGATTTTATGCAGAACCAACTAGAATCGAAATCAAAGGAAAGAGATACAAACTCTAGAGAAGAGAACAGATCAACAAAATGAAATCGAAAGATTGCGAGAAGTGATAAAAGATAAAGAAGCAGAGATACGAGAGGAAGGGAGGAAACGATAAAGATTATACAACAAATGCAGGAGGAAATTGGGCAAATTAGCACCCAATACCGAATAGGGAAGACAAAGAGATACCGATTTGGAACAGCCAAAGAATGGGAAACGAAAGCAAACTCCATTGAAGCAAATGGACGGAAGATAGAGTAAAGTAAGAGCATTGGGATCGCGAATCAGAACATTATATTCAGCAAATAGCCGAGAGAGATAGAACACAGCTTAACAAGCTAAATGGGAAAAATGCGAAGAGAAGTCAACAAGCTGAGAATAGGGCAAACCATTGAAGAAAGTTGAGAGCCCAGAGGACGATAGACAAGAAAGGAATCTGACTCAGATAACCGATCAAGCAAGAAAATGCGAATGAATGTAGAATATTTGAAGACGCCAACGCAAACAATTCAAATCATATAGTGAATTAGGCGAAGTTGAATATACTAACTAGAGTAAAAGAAATGCAAACCGAGCAGGACGAAGCTCGCCGAAAGAACAAAACACATGGAAAACGGAGATAAAGAAAAGCATAAAAGAGGAAGGAAAATGGAAAGAGCACTTTCAAGAAGCAAGAAAGAGATAAGACTGTTAACCAAAAGGATACTAAAATACGGAAGATTGGGAGCTTTGGGAAAAGTCGAAGTGAGAAAGAACAATCGAGGAACTAAACGAGGAGGTCCAAACTAGAATTTCGGAAAAATCAGACAAGGACAATAAGAAAGGCTCAGGAGACACGGGAGAGAAAAAAGATATGAAAAAAAAAAAACAATCCTACGATATGGGCAGAGAGCAGCAGACGAGAATAAACTAACTGATGAAAGACGGCAAAACAACAATTAAAACGGAGAATACCGAACTCCGCAGGAGGTGATGGACACGAGGAGTTGCAGTATTAAAGAATCAGTTGAGACATCAACATGAAGTCACGGCAGTTGAAAGAAAAGGTAGAAAAGGAGATAAAGCAATCAGCAAGGATATGAGGAAAATGAACAGAACTTGAGGACAGAGATCGAAAAGTTAAAAGCGTTGGAAAACACGCATCGATTAGAAATACAAGTAGTAGAGTTAACAGAAATACGGAATATCTCGCCTATCTCTTAGACGAAGAGATACAAATATCAAACGATCTACGTGAAAGAGATAAATAACCTTGCAAAACGACACACAGTCCTGCTTATGCCCGTTTTATATCCCGACGGAAATGCTAAACTCAGTACGCCGAACCCGTGAAGGGATTCGGGGAGACGGACGAAAGATAGTGTAATCCAAAGAGGAACATTGTAAAGTGTAAAAAGATAATAAAAATAATAAAACGATAAAAACAAATGTATGATGTATATTTAGCATGAATTTGAACGAAGTAGAATCCAATGATCCAGAAGAGGAGAATATGCACGCAAGCCAATTCAATAGTAGACCAATTGAGCAAGACTGAGATATTACAGTTAAAGATGAGAGCCGAAAGAAAAGAATGGCAAGAAATTAGTGAGGAAGAAGAATGCAAATCGGCCGGAACATCAACAGTTAATACAATTAAGCTAACCAATATGATAAGACGAAAATTAAACGTCCGCATGGGAGAGAAAGAACCGAAAAGAGAAGAAAATGAACGATTCAGACAAGAATTACAAAATAAAGAACCCGTGTAATCCTGGAAGATTATTGGAAACCGAAGCGGAAGAAATGAGAGATGGTAGAGAGCGAACAGAGATATGTATAACTAGAAGAACAGTTGTAGAAGCAGAGAGATAAAGAGAGCATCAACAGCTCAAGATGAGATTAAACGTCTAACAGAAAACTCCAGGATCGAGACGAAGCTGGAAAGTCAAACAGCTAAACGAATAAATAGTAAAGCGTCACTTAAAAGAAAGCAGCGAAAGAAATAAATCTTCAGAATAAAAATAAAAAAGCACAAGCTAATCAAGAAACAAGAGCGATAAAAGAACTCCCAAAACTAACCGAGCGATTAATAAAAGCCCAAGTCCTGATAATGAGATTTTCAGAAAATAAAATTAAAGAAGAGTGCGAGATACACTCAACCCCAAAAAGAGAAGAATAAAAAGGGCTAAACTCCATGTAAATAAACGAAATAATCTGTAAATAATATAATTGAGTATGTATTTGAACTAGAAGTTATGAACCTCAAACTGTGATTATGATGATAATCATGAGAAATGCAATACTGAGAACCGTTAGAAAAAATGCGAGAAATCAACTCTTCAGAAAGGGAAGCACCTGTGCCGATTTAAAAGAAATTTTGTAGTAACCAATAATGAGGATTGTCAACAATACTTGCAATGTATACATGTCCACAAAAGAAAACAGGGACGAGCTAAAACAGAATACGAGAAAA
>CM039681.1:48172839-48430339 GCA_022537955.1 Schmidtea mediterranea
CATTTTGCAGAAGTCTACTTGATTTGCTTAGGGTTTGTATCTCATCATTATTATACGAGCTGATCTTAATGCAATACCAATGGGAATCAAATCTGTGCTTAGCACGAAAATATTTGACACCAACAAGGCTGTGTAGTTTCACCATGTCACAAAATGTTGGAAAAACATTGTTGGCGAATGGGGTTGGTTTTTATTTATTTTTTCTAGGGATTTTGTGTATCTACCCCCTAAACGCCAGCAAGATTATTATTCTATCCCTCCTATGTACCCATGGTGATTTCCATGTTGGTAATGTACATAAGGGTCGAAAATTCATGAGCAGGTGAGCTCCATTACTAGAACTACTCCTCACGATATTTTCACTTTCGGGTTCTGGACTGCCGATGGAAGGTCTTACGTCTTTCTCTTTCTATGTCCTGGTCCTTACTCGTCTATTCCAACAATTTCCGTACTTATTTGTCGTCTTTACGCCTTATTTATAAAAATATCCTTCAAAAATTTGGGCAGCGTTCCTCCCTTATTTTTCGGCAAATTTCCTATTTCATTTGTTCAATCACGGAATCGACTACATTTTTCCTAATTTACCTTTACCTTTCTCTATATTAAAATTTTGATCAACAATTCCATAATTCCCGCTACGTTTCCCATGATTTTAAGTAATTATAACCCTCTGCGATCACTTCAATAAACATTCCTCTCTTCTGTCAGATTAGATCATTCAACTTTTGGAAAACTACTTTCAAATTTACATTCCTAGCCTATCCTATCCTTACCTATTTGATTTTCTGATTTATTTTCTGACAAAGTTTTAAATTTTCCCTACAAAACTTTATTCCCCTTAACTAAAGTCGCACTTCCCGAATTTTATTCCGACTCGCTCCGGCCACATTTTCAGCAGCCGCCTCGAGTATACAACGGCGCCCTGCGTAGCGGTCCTGTGCACAAAGCCAGAACCGACTGCGAACTGCCGAGGGGTTCACGAGGCACGACCCACGAGCTCAACTAAGGGTTTTCACCCACTAGCCGGCACACGGTCCGTCCCATGAACCATCTATTTAAATACTTAGTATAAATAAGATTTTAGGGGGATTTGTCAGTGGCACCAAAAGATTCCACGACCATCCAGAATAAAATCAAAGTAACAAGACTTCGAAATATATATTTATACAAGAAAACAATACTTACAATCCACAGTCATGCAACCAGATTTGAAAAATTGGCATAAATTGGCATACAAAATTTGGTCTAAGAATGATTCACTGCTAGTCTAAAAATGTCTAAAAATTTTTCTAGTAGTCACCTGACTAAAAAAAATGTCTAAGACAGTCTAAATTTTTGTGAAAATGACTGCCGTATATATAGTATTTTTGTGCCTGTGTGCGACCAATGGGCGATTTTTCGCCATTTTTAGGGCTTTTTAATTATTTTATTTATTTCAAAATATTTTTGTAATTTTTTATATATTTTTCTTTATTTTTTGATATATTAATATTTTATTGTTGGATTTTATTTTTATTATTATTTTCTTAAAATATTATTTTTAAACCCCAATATTTTGTTTTCTGGTCGCCTCTTCTGCCTGTGTTTTTTCTAAACCTTATTTTGCAAGGTTTTGGCAGTTTATTTTATTTTTCATATGTTTCTTTTTGCATCTGTAGGCATTTTTCCGAATTTTAATTAATTATTTGTTTTATTTAATTTTTGTTATATTTTTAATTTGTTTTAATTAATATGTTTTATTTTATTTTTGGTTTCTTCTTGCGGTGAGTGCTTATGTTACGGCAGCCATATTGACAATTTCAAAACTACATTAATCATTTTGTTCTAACTTATACAATTTTCACCTTTTTGTTTAAATTGGTTTTGTAATTTTTGTTTTAATTTTGGCTCTGAGCCCAACAAACCACTCCCGGGGCCGTTTAAATTGCGCCCCGCAATTTCTCATCAACACATTCTCATTCCATTAACAATACTTTTACACAACACAATAAAAGGTTATACAAATGAAATGTCAATTTACAAGTTATAAGCAGACATCACTTAAGGTGATGGGATGTTTATACATAAATCAATACTATTAGTGAGTTTTTATTTACACACACAAGATGAAGTTCGTTAGAATCCGTCAAATCGCGTTGTGATTAGTGTCTGTGACTTGGGTCTGGGACGTTGTCTTGGTTGATTGGTTTAGGTTGAGATTCGATGAGCTGGAGTTGATTGATTGTTGCAGAGTTATTTTGATATTAAGGATTTGGGTTGGTAGGCTTTACGAAGCGAATTGTTTGATTGTTTCGATTTCTTCTTCTTGGGTGTTGATTGATTTGGGATCTTCTGTAAGATTTCGCGATCTGGGTGAGATTACTGCGATTGGGATTGATCGATTATTATTGAGTTATTTTGGTATTGCGGATTCGGGTTGGTGGGTTTGTTTTTTTTGAAACGAATTGTTTGATTGTTTTGTTCTCTTCTTCTCCGATGTCGATTAATTTGAAATTTCGATAGGATTTCGCGGTCTGGATGATTTTGCAGATTATTGCAAGGATGAGGACAACGATTTAGACGATTCCCAAACACGGTATGGTAATTTCGAATTTATTTGGTTTCGGATTTTCAGGGGTTGGGTGAGATGACGGTATTGATATTTGCGAGAAGGCGTTTTCGAGAAGATAGAGTTGGTTCATTTTCTGATAGGTGTGGATTGAGGTTTTTGCATAAGGATTTTGGTAGAAGATATTCTTGGATTCGGATGAGTTTTGACTTGATTGTTTGGATTGAATAGAGGGCTTCTTGGATTTTCTAAAGGTTCGAATTTATTTGGTTTCGGATTTTCAGGAGTTGGGTGAGATGACGGTATTGATATTTGCAAGTAGGTGTTTTCGAGAAGATAGAGTTGGTTTATTTTCTGCAATAGGTGTGGATTGGGGTTTTTGCATAAGGATTTTCGGAGAAGATATTATTGGATTGTGATGAGTTCTGACTTGATTGTTTGTATTGAATCGAGGGTTTCTTGGATTTTCTGAAGGTTCGAGTTTGATTTGTTCACGAGGGTGAAGAGTAGGAGTAAGGTGATTTTTTGACCGCAGATTCCTTTTCTTCTAATTACAGATTTTTCATTTTTGTTTATTCACATTTGTACAATTTTCGTTTTTCGCATTATTTTATTCTGGATTGGTCTCGTCTCGATTATTTGGGGTTGGGTTATTCATCAGCATCAACTCCGCTCTCATTAATCGATTTGTCATTTCAAGTATCGTGGTAATATACTTTTCCTTTTCTTCCAATATTATTCTCAACTCTCTATTATTCTTGGTTAACACTCGTGCTTGTTCATTTAATTTTTGCATCTTGTTATTTTGCCTTATTGCATATTTTTCGAGTCCTTGATAAGCTCGGTTCAATTTTGTTTTTCATTCTCTGATACTTTCTTTGAATTCGATTAGTTTCTGTTCTTCCATTACATATCTTGCCCATTTAGCTACTAATTCGTCCACTTTTTCTTCCAATCCTTTACACACTTCCATTTGTTGTCTGAGCAATTCGTTTTCCTCTTCTACATTTTTTTTTGTTTATTCAGAATGAGACATTCCTCTTTTAACGTTTTAATCAATTTTCTAGACTGAACCACTGCTTCGTAATACTGTCTATTTCCCGGGGTTTCTCATCTTTTCTATCATTTCCTCTTGTTCGTTATTTTTTTTTTATTTATTTTTTTTTTTTTCGTTTCTGCTGATTCCTCGATTTTACATTCCATAGGTATTGAAAATTCGTTCTCCACTTCAATTTTGATGAGTTTGATATTTACACTTTTGTTGATAAAGGTCTCGCCGGACTCTACTATGGTTGTTGGTTCAATCTGACTATTCATGATTTTTGTTATTTTTATTATCGTTTTGATTTTCTGGTTTTTATGAATTTTATCTTTCTATGAGTTTTTATACATTTTTCTGGTTTTTACATATTTTTTGATTATATATATATATATTTTTCGTTTTCATTTTTCTCGCGATTCTTGTGTGGTAGCCATTTCTCCATTCAACATATAAGATAGTTAGTTTACTTCTTCTACGAGATCCTCTACTTCCTTTTCTGGCATAGTGGTATTTTCATGGGCCTTGAGCTTTTCGACATCACTTTCCAAGTTTCTCACTTTCGTCTCAAGTGCCTCCTTCTTATTTTCCCATTGTGCATTTTGCCTTTTTCTCACTTTCTCAATTTATCTCTTTTCTCACACATGTCCTTATATCCTACCACCTATCGTTCATCATGTTCTGAGCGCGACTGCTCTATTTCCACTCACAGTTGATTTTGTTCCTTTAATCTTGATAGTTTTCTAAATGTTCTTTGCGCCACTGTTATCTCGTTTTCTCGAATTGCTAAGATCCATTTTGAATCCTCTTCTCTCTCTTCATCTTTCTTTAATTGGTTTGGTATCTTGTTGATAATCTTCCTCTGGTCTTTGAGTTGTTCCCCCATTTTCCAATCATTCAGAGGTGTCTACTTTTGCGGAAATTCCTTCAGCTCTCTTGCGGTTTCCTGGTATTTTCTCTTCCAAGTTCTTGCTTGTTTCTTCAGCCTTCTATGGCTCTTTCGCTTTGTCCCATTACTTTGGATCATTGAGTTATTTGTGCGATTTGCTCTCTTTTTGTGTTTACTAGTTCTTCTCTCACTCTTATTTGTACGTTTCCCACTTACTCCACTTGGGCTTCGAGTTTTTCTCTCTTCTTATTTGCTTGTTTCTCTCGGTATTCGTAGTATTCAGTTTTCGCTACTTGTCCAAGATATTCGATTCTCATCGTTCCTAATTCGTCTATCTTTTTTATCAATCTTACGCTTTACTCATATACTTCGTTTTCTAACTGCCCGTTGTTTTGGTTTTTCAATTCTGACATTACTTTATTATACTTTAATTTCATTTCTTGAGCTTTATTGAACTCTTTTATTTTGTTCAACTGGTTTACTTGTTCGTTCTTTTCTTTGGTTTTCTTTTCTCACCACTCGGCTTGCCATTTATAGTTTTCCATTTCCGCTTTTTGTACTGTTGATATTTGTTGCAAAATGTACCTTTTCTTTGCTGCTCCGACATCGCTTTCCGTTTTACTTTCTATCGTTTCCTTCATTTCCGCCATGTCTTTCTCGTATAATTTTCCAATTCGCTCTATCGTGAAGTTTAATTGTTTGATGGTTGTATATGTTCTTGGTTCGTTCTCTCAACTGTTTCATCATCATTTTATGTTTTCCATCTCTGTTTCCATTCGATTTATTTATTTATTTATTTATTTTGGTTTTGGTGGTATCGTTTTTAATCAACATTGCTCTATTTTTATCTCTTTGTTCATTAGTTTCATCATCATTAACGTCCGAATATCGACTCGCACATCAATTATAATTTGTTCAGTATTCATTTTCTACAATCAGTTTATTTTTCTTTTGCGGTGTTCATCGTTTTAATTTTACGCAGTACAGATTTTATAATATTTATGGGTCATACTTTTACGATATATACATATATGTATTTATAATCAATTTACATTCTCGGCGTACTCAATCTGATATCCCCTGGCTCCCGTCTTTCTCATCGATACTTTTACTAACAACACATTGTCTTTCACATAATTCCACATGGTTTCCTGCTTCATTATTTTGGGAGCTTCGGTGGCTATTGTAACAGTTCTTCTTTCAAAATTTTTTGTTTTACATCTCATTTTTACCATTGGGCGTTCTGTTCTTTTTCTGCTGCATTTTTCCAATTGCTATTTTAGCTCTACTTCTTCTATTACCCACATTAACTTGGACATATTCGTCTGAATTTGCCCCGACCTTTTCCTCATCTATATTCACATGTTTTTGTTGTATTTGTTTCTACATTTCGGTCATGTTTAAGTGTTCACATTTTACTCTCCCTTCTTCACAGACACTTTTCTCACCTTTTGTTACTGGTTTTGACATCTTTGACATGGTTTTCTTTTATAATTAACTTTTTCCATATGGTCATTTGTGTCTTTGATTCTCCCTTTTCACTTGCACGGTTCGTTTTGGCATTTTATTCTCATGGATAATATTTCTTTGGCCGTTGCTCGGTCTTCTTGAGTTTCTTTAAGGGATTCTATTTTAGTATCTTCATAGTCAGGACATCTCTTTGAACCGTTTAATGTTCGGCTTATTATACACTCGGTGCACAATCTCTATCCGCATTCCGTTTGTCTTGGCTCTTTTAGTAACTCTGTATATAATCCTCATCAAAATCTTGGTTCTAGTTTTATTTGTGGTTGTTTCCTGGTTATTTTGATAATTTCGTTGATTTTCGTCATGCCTTTTGTTGAATTCATCTTCTACCATATTTTTCTTTGTATTTTCTACTTTTATCCATTTATTCTTTTACGTAATTTTGATTTATTTTTATTTTTGACTTTGAATTTTCTTTCTACATTTATACAGTTAATCCTTTTACACAAGTAATTTTCTTTCTCGCTACTAGACGAATCCGGTTCTTGTGTTTCTTTTACTTGATTCAGCAGACAATCTGTCCATTCCTCTTGCTGATCTACTTCTACCGGTTGCGTTTGCCATTGCAGTTCGTTTCTTTGTCACTGATTCTGTGTTTTCAGCGTTCTCATTTATCTTCCCATTCTAATAATTCTTCTCTGTTGTTCTTCAATGATCGACATAATAATTATTCGTATTTTGCAGCATCATTTGGCTGTCAGCTCACTGTATTGTACTGAGTTTACTGTACTCGTTAACATAATTCTATGCCGTTTCCAGATCTCCGTGAACGTTTACGCCTTCCTGATAGTTTTGATTCATTTATCTTAATTTTTATGCTCCTTCTTTACTTTCTCATCTAATTTTAAACGTTAACAAAATTTTTGGAGGGGTTATATACTATACATACCGCTTTATAATACTTTTATACATATATTTTATACATTATATACACTCATATTCCCTTTATCTATGTTCGTTATAATTTAGATGAGGTTCTGACTTTCTGAACCGCCTCATTACACCGCTTTTTTTTCTCAGTTCATTTTCCTGTTTGATCGTTTCCATTTTTGTTGATTCGTTTGTTTCACTTTTTGTCGTTGAGTTGAGTTTTTTCTGTTTTCTACGGAATATTTTGTTTTTGAAGTTAGGTTATTTGTTTTATTTCGATGATCCTTTATGGGTTCGCAGAAATGATATTGTAATACTTTGCTTTTGATGACATTTCTCTCATACATAGTCGCTTCCATATTACGATAGGTTATTCATCTCGTTCAATTCTTGCTATGCATATTTGATTTATTGTCTGACCGTTGATATTTGTTATATTCATTTGCTACATTTATTCGTATACTTTCTCTTTCTCTCTTATTGATTGTTACTCGCTGTGGAGCTAAGGTTAATCTCCAAGTTGTTGGTATTATTGGTAACGTCGTAATATTATTTTTCAAATTTATTTCTATTTATGGTAGGCATACAGTGCGTTTTCCATATTTCGTCTTTTAGTTTTCGTTTTTGTTGTTTCTATAGTTTTTAATGTTGTTATATCCGTTAGCTTTCTTTTCCTTGCCATTTCCTTTCTTTTCGTTGTTTCCTTTTCGTCGTTGTTTTATTGTTGATTGTAATTGTCTTCATCTTTCTTTTCCTTGCCAATTTCTTTCTTTTCGGTGTTTCCTTTTCGTCGTTGTTTTATTGTTGATTGTCATTGTCTTCATCGTTAGGCGTATCTTCCTCGGTCTTCGCAAAAATGTCGTCCTCGACATTGATTTTTCTTATCAAATTTTTATGTTTTTAACATTCTATCTTTGGTTAAAACTGCTTCGTCATTTTTTTTTTTTTTTTTTTTTTTCTAAACTACATATTTATTGATACTTAGTAATATTTACATTTAAGTCTAAATATACACCTATTTTTGTTTTGCTACTTTTATTTTATCCACTTATACATCAAATTCTACATATACATCGATACTACTTTTAATTATATACATATCCTTTTTGACTTTTTCGTCTACACTTCGCTGTTTATCTCCATTTTATTCTCTATATTACTTTTAGTCTTCCTCATTTCTACCAATCTTGTACATCTAATCAATATCTCATGTTTATCTTGCTCCTCCTTCATTTCGTTTATTTTTAATTCTGCTAACATTACCTCTTCTTTTAGTCTGAGTACTGTTGTCATTAGTGTTTCACTCTCTCTTGATTTGTTTTCTGCTACTTGCTTCCACATTACAATTTTTTCATCCTGTTTAGTTACTTTTACAATCAATTCCCTTATTATCCTAATTTGTTCGATACATTGTCTTTTCAATACTGGGTATGAGTTTATATCTAGTTGTTTGTTTGGTTCGTTCTTTTTCTCTTCTTTATTCGTATATTTTTGCCTTGTTATTACCGTTGGTTGATACTTCCTTGTGTCTGACTGATACATTCTTCTCTTTACATACATTTGATTGCTCTGTTCTCCATTATTTCTTTGGAGTTGGTTTCCCAATTTATCTTTCATATTTGGGCAGCTGTTTGCTAAATGCCCTACTTCACTGTATTCATAACATAACTTTGCGCGATAGTGTTGATTTTTCGTGTATCGATTTCTTTGATAAGTCGGACTTATGTTCTTTCTATAACATTCGCTTTCATTGTGACCTTGTTGTCGGCATTTATTACAGTATCTGATAGCGTTATCATAAGTTTTATATCCTTGTTTGGATTTTCCTTCACTCCTTCTGTCTTTCCTAGTTTGGTTTATTCTTCTGATTTCAGTAGTTTCGTTTATTCGTTTTGCATAATCTTCATTGGTGTTCGCTTTCTTTTCATTTTCCTCGTTTACTAGTGATTTACAGTTCTTTTGAAACATTGTATTTCCGAATTGATTTCTTGTTTCGATATTTCTATTTACATCACTTCCCCTTGCCGGTTCATTGTGATCCTCATTATTCAAATTCACGTTTTCCATTCTTTCGATTATCTCGCTTTCAATCCTTATTTGTGGAATTCTTTGTACGCTTGGTTCCTTTTTTGTAATTGCTCGCATCATATTGATTCTTAATACCCCATTTATTCGATTTTCCCACATTTCGTTAATCTTTGTTACTTGGCTATCATTGGTCGTTAATTTTATTATGTCAGCCTTCAACAACTCCTCTTTCCTTCTTCTCCAACGTTCCTCTTCTATATATGCTTGAAATGTTCCCATCTCACTATACCGTTTTTCTGCTTCTAATGCTTCGGTGATCTTCAACGTGTTCCAGTCTTGCTGTACATTTATTTCTGATTGTTGATTGATTTCCGTGTGTGGTTGGTTATCGAGCAAATAGCTACACATTCTTGTAGGGATGTTTATCTCATTTTGCAACTCAGTTGACTTGCTTTCTTTTCATCTAGATTTTCTTTACTCATTTGTCTTTTTATCGATATTAACTTATACTCGTTCCTCAGGATTCCCATATTGTCTGTTTCTCAGAATTATCTCGGTTATATTACTCGTACTTATGATAATTCGTATTCCCCAGGCTTCGTCACATTTTTCATTATAATTCCCATCAGTATTCTTTATCTCTTTGATTTTGTTTTGCGTCGATTTTTAATTATCTATGTGGGGTAGTAACAATTATCTATATAGTCGTAATAATTATTTTTTTTTAACCATTCGTTCGACCACGCCGTTTCCCAAGTTCTATTACCCACCGTATTTTATTTTCATTCATTTTGCGTTTCGTATTCCCCTTTTATTTATCCTTAAATCATTCTTATTTTTCCCCCTTTCTCATTTGTCTTTCATCGTTTTATCTATTTCAGTTTTGTTTTAACCTCGTCTGGTTTATCCTAATTCATCTTTTGTCTTATCATTTCATTTTCTTAATCCATATTTCCCGTTTTCGTTATTTCTTGTCCATACTTATCATCGGTTACATCGTTTTCCGTTTCCTTAATCTTTTATTTTTAAAATCGTTATCTGCTATAGCTTTTACACAATATATTCGATTCTTCGTGCACGGGTATTTTCTTATTCTTTATTTCAATAATTTCTTCGATTTCTTCATCCAATTTTCCTTTAATTATCTTCTTTATTTGAGGACTACGTTCTTTAACCTAGTCTAAACTATGCTTCGTTATTTCGTTGAGACCTATGCTCCTTTAGTACGATTTGAGACTCTGCTCATTTACACGATCGGACTATGTCCTATTATTACGAATCGAGACTGTGCTAACCTAGTACGATAGAACTATGTTCTATTAATGCGAAGTCAGACTATGCTGAAGTAATGCGAATGAATCAATGTCCTGTAATGCGAAGTCAGTCTCAGCTGAAGTAATGCGAATGAACCAATGTTCTGTAGTACGGAGTCAGTCTGAGCTGAAGTAATGCGAATGGACCGAGTTTTGTAGTACGAAGTCGGTCTGAGCTGAAGTAATGCGAATGAACTAATGTTCTGTAATACGAAGTCAGTCTCAGCCGAAGTAATGCGAATGAATCAATGTCCTGTAATGCGAAGTCAGTCTCAGCTGAAGTAATGCGAATGAACCAATGTTCTGTAGTACGGAGTCAGTCTGAGCTGAAGTAATGCGAATGGACCGAGTTTTGTAGTACGAAGTCGGTCTGAGCTGAAGTAATGCGAATGAACTAATGTTCTGTAATACGAAGTCAGTCTCAGCCGAAGTAATGCGAATGAATCAATGTCCTGTAATGCGAAGTCAGTCTCAGCTGAAGTAATGCGAATGAACCAATGTTCTGTAGTACGGAGTCAGTCTGAGCTGAAGTAATGCGAATGGACTAAGTTCTGTTGTTAGCACACGTTTCGTTAATCCAAGTTGAGATCAGGTTCCGTTAATTCCTGTCTCTCACATTCGACTTGGCCATTATTACGATTAAGATTCGTCTCCTTAATACGGATCGATAATCATCGGTTTGTTAATACATTTTCCTGCCGGCTTCGTGATCGTTCTGTTCTTTCAGGTTTTATCTATCCTTCATTCGAGCTCGTTAATCATTTCTTCGTTGTAGTCCTTTCTTATTTTCTTTGTTTATTCTTTTGGTTATTCTTTACACGCGCGCTTTTCATTCTGCCTCCTCGGGAATTCTTCGCCTACCCCCCCAAATTTGAAATACAAAAACGGCTTCATTGATCCACTACTGCAACGGTAAGGTGATCAGCCTTACCACAGTAGTTTTTCAACTTGGCAAACCTATCCGGAAGGTCGTCCTATACTTCTCCTCTGGGTGATCGGTTATCCCCTCCCGATTTGGCTTCAGACGGACTACCCGAGGGTAGCTCAAAAGTATTTTACCCCTTTTTTGAACTTTATTCTGGATGATCGGGACACCTTCATTTTTTTTAACTTTCTCCATTCATCACTTTTCTATTTTTACATATAAATATTCATATTTTATATATAGAGATATAGGCGCAGGAAGGGTCAACTGCTAGACTTTTATTAATTCAACTTCATTTAATCGTAATACTCGACTACTTTTCGTGAATGTTATTTTTACAAAGTACACAAGTTTTCATTGTTTCGGCACATTGTCGGCAGTACTGAAGTGACCACAGGGGAGCGTAAACACTTCTATTCTCACTTTATTTGACTAATGCAACATTCGTGTACGTACTCTACTCCTTTATGAATCTCATTTTTAACCGCGTCTGGTATTTGTTTGACTTATTGTTCTATCGCGTGATATTGCTTATTTAGGTCGGCTTTATTTACTATTTCTCTGTACCCTTGATATTTGGTCTAAGTTCTCACTGGTTGTCTTTTCACACACCTCCTCTTTTCAATATTTTCCGATTTCAATTTATGATTTTTTTTTATATCATTAATTATCCGTTATTATAACATTCAACTATGTTATTCCCTGTTTAATTTCTCAAACTTGCTATTAATTATGGTTAGTATTCTTATTTCCTCCTTTTCGATATTAATTAAATTATTTATTTATTTATTTATTAATTATTGGTCTATTGCTGGTATTGCTTTTTAGCCTCTGCATTGGTCAACCTCCTTCGACACCTTCTTACTATTTTGGTGTTATTCATTATCTTATTAGTTTCATTTCAATGCTTCCTCCTTGATGTATATCTATTTTATTTTGTGATGTTGTTGTTCTCTACTATCACTGAATGTTCATTTATTTTATTGTTATTCAAATTTTGCCGAGTATTTTCAAAGTCAATTTTTTTTTTCGCTATTTTCAAGCATCAGTTTTATTTACATTTGCCACTATTAGTTGTTATCCTATTTACTTTAACGATATAATTCAACAATTTTTGTTCATTCCCTTTTTATTTCGTTTGTCGATATTCCCGTTCCTTCTGATTCAATCTCATTATGTGTTGACATTCTTTATTTTCTATATTCATTTGCTATGTTATTCACTGTTCTTGTTCCTCAATTGTTCGATGTTATTTGTGTTTATTGTTTGAACACTTCGACTTTCGATATTTTGTCGCAATTCACTGCCATTACCTTCCATTTTATTATTATTGTTTTGTTATCTTTATATTCCCTTATTGACACTTTTATTGCATTGTATTTTATTTTATCATTTTACTTTGTACATTTACTATTGTAATTTACTTTTGACTTTTATGCTGTTCGTTATATATTTTAACAATATCAGTTTGAATACGACCATTATCATCCTTATTGTGCGTATCGGGTATTATTCGTTGTGTAGATTTTATTTTTCGACTATTTTCTGTCATTCCCACGTTATAATTTATCCATGATGTTTTAAATTGTTTCTATGTCTTTGATCTTTCATTCACTAGTTCCGCATAGCTTTCAATTTATTAACATTGTCTCTGTATTCATTCAACTGTTTTGCGCTCTTCAATTTTTTCTCTTTGCTGTGTTTAGTTTTATTCGCTTTTAATTTTATTTGTCTTTCATTCATGTTTTATTCCTTTTTACTAATATATATGTCTTTACTAATGCGATTAATTGCTGTTTTTGGGTTGTAGTTTACAATGGTATGTCTTAAATGACGTTAATTTTTTCATTCAACTGTTATTTGTTGTCTCTGTATTTTTTATTTTGGTATAATTAGTGGTTTTACCCTTTTTATTTTTCGATTTTTTGTTTTCTATTATCGCCATTGGTTTATCGATGATATTATTCATTGTTTCGATATTTATTCATTTTGTATTTTTCATTGACTCTATTCATTCTCTTTCATTTCATTTCGATATTTATATTTTTACTGTTGTCGGAATTCATTTTTCTGTGATATTTTTCGCGGTCTTTCTATTCCGTCATCAGTTTACTGCTAATAACTATTTTCCTCTATTTATCGTTTTTTTTTTTTTTTTTTTTGCTATCATTTTCACGACGGTTTAATTCTTATTGTTATGGTTGTCTTTTTATATATTTTTGTCTGTTATTTTAATTTTTGTTTAGGCCCCATCGTTCCACATTCTCACTCCATATTTTTACTTCATCAAACTTCATACCATTCAATCATTCTATTTTATTTATCATACCATACTTCTACCTCATCACTCATAATTTTCATCAATCATTCAGTTTACCTATCCATGCTTTTATACTTTATAAATATTTACGTACAATGTAATAATTTTATCATACAACAAAAGCTCGAAAATAATTTTTAATACAGTTATTATTACCATTATTACTATCTCTATCATTATGATTATTATCACTATTATTACCATCATTACTATTATAATTATTATTATTATAATTATAATTATTATTATTATTATTATTATTATTATTATTATTATTATATTATTATTATTATTATTATATTATTATTATTATTATTATTACTATTATTATTATTATTATTACTACTATATTATTATTATTATTATTATTATTATTATTATTATTATTATTATTATTATTATTATTATTATTATTATTATTGTTATTATTATTCCAATTTTTAATTATCGATACTTTTACCACTTTGTTGCTTTTATTAACATTATTATTCAATTTTTTAAGAGTTGCCTGTAATACTATTATTGTAGCGTTTTGTTCGGTCGTCCCCTATCGATTTTTAAAATGTCGTCCCGACATATTTATTCTAATGATTTAACTTTTGGTATTTTGTCATTCTCGCAATTTCTTTCCAGGTTCATGTTATCCTTATTTCGATCCTATCGGCATAGTTTTTACTCGACTATTGGCTGCGGGTTCATTGCTAAAACTCTCTGAAATTTTTAAGTTTCACTTGATTTTTGACTTTCCAATTGACATTAGTTTCATCCCGGCTGAGCCCCCAAAATCATGTTGGCGAATGGGGTTGGTTTTTATTTATTTTTTCTAGGGATTTTGTGTATCTACCCCCTAAACGCCAGCAAGATTATTATTCTATCCCTCCTATGTACCCATGGTGATTTCCATGTTGGTAATGTACATAAGGGTCGAAAATTCATGAGCAGGTGAGCTCCATTACTAGAACTACTCCTCACGATATTTTCACTTTCGGGTTCTGGACTGCCGATGGAAGGTCTTACGTCTTTCTCTTTCTATGTCCTGGTCCTTACTCGTCTATTCCTACAATTTCCGTACTTATTTGTCGTCTTTACGCCTTATTTATAAAATATCCTTCAAAAATTTGGGCAGCGTTCCTCCCTTATTTTTCGGCAAATTTCCTATTTCATTTGTTCAATCACGGAATCGACTACATTTTTCCTAATTTACCTTTACCTTTCTCTATATTAAAATTTTGATCAACAATTCCATAATTCCCGCTACGTTTCCCATGATTTTAAGTAATTATAACCCTCTGCGATCACTTCAATAAACATTCCTCTCTTCTGTCAGATTAGATCATTCAACTTTTGGAAAACTACTTTCAAATTTACATTCCTAGCCTATCCTATCCTTACCTATTTGATTTTCTGATTTATTTTCTGACAAAGTTTTAAATTTTCCCTACAAAACTTTATTCCCTTAACTAAAGTCGCACTTCCCGAATTTTATTCCGACTCGCTCCGGCCACATTTTCAGCAGCCGCCTCGAGTATACAACGGCGCCCTGCGTAGCGGTCCTGTGCACAAAGCCAGAACCGACTGCGAACTGCCGAGGGGTTCACGAGGCACGACCCACGAGCTCAACTAAGGGTTTTCACCCACTAGCCGGCACACGGTCCGTCCCATGAACCATCTATTTAAATACTTAGTATAAATAAGATTTTAGGGGGATTTGTCAGTGCACCAAAAGATTCCACGACCATCCAGAATAAAATCAAAGTAACAAGACTTCGAAATATATATTTATACAAGAAAACAATACTTACAATCCACAGTCATGCAACCAGATTTGAAAAATTGGCATAAATTGGCATACAAAATTTGGTCTAAGAATGATTCACTGCTAGTCTAAAAATGTCTAAAAATTTTTCTAGTAGTCACCTGACTAAAAAAAATGTCTAAGACAGTCTAAATTTTTGTGAAAATGACTGCCGTATATATAGTATTTTTGTGCCTGTGTGCGACCAATGGGCGATTTTTCGCCATTTTTAGGGCTTTTTAATTATTTTATTTATTTCAAAATATTTTTGTAATTTTTTATATATTTTTCTTTATTTTTTTGATATATTAATATTTTATTGTTGGATTTTATTTTTATTATTATTTTCTTAAAATATTATTTTTAAACCCCAATATTTTGTTTTCTGGTCGCCTCTTCTGCTGTGTTTTTTCTAAACCTTATTTGCAAGGTTTTGGCAGTTTATTTTATTTTTCATATGTTTCTTTTTGCATCTGTAGGCATTTTTCCGAATTTTAATTAATTATTTGTTTTATTTAATTTTTGTTATATTTTTAATTTGTTTTAATTAATATGTTTTATTTTATTTTTGGTTTCTTCTTGCGGTGAGGGCTTATGTTACGGCAGCCATATTGACAATTTCAAAACTACATTAATCATTTTGTTCTAACTTATACAATTTTCACCTTTTTGTTTAAATTGGTTTTGTAATTTTTGTTTTAATTTTGGCTCTGAGCCCAACAACATGGAAAGAATTATAAGCCGAAATATAGCGATCATCTAAATTTCCTTCCAAATCCGGCTACCTATAATCATGCTTATCCATGACTCTCAAAATTATGCTTCTTTCATTTAGATAAAAGAAATGCAGAAACATCAGTTTCATTTGTAATTTACTGTCGACATTTTTACATTGTTCATTTTCATAGCTTTTTACCTGACTGTAATTAATATATTTCAACAAGTTGCCTTTTCGAATTTCTAACACTGATTTTTTACTATTAATGGCATTAGAATCATTGCTTCCAGAACAATCATGAATATCATCCAAGAGGATTTTGGAGACGAACAAAGTGTTAGTTCGAGAATTATAGGACGGCTTGCAAAGAGGAGAATTTTGGAATTTTTCTGAAAAGGTGTCCGCCAAACATCCAATTTGAGCCAGTACTCGCTATTGCATATCGGTGAATTGAATTGGGGCTTTTCTTCAATCAATGAAGACGAAACTTTATCAGAAATTATTTTATTTTCCAAAGAGAATAAATTATTGAAATCTTTAATAAAGCAACTTTCAATTTTATTGGATGTATTCAAATTGCTTTCACAATTGTTTACTTCATGGGTGAGCAACCTTCTTAACCCACGGGCCAATTTAAATTTTAAAATTTTGTGGCGGGCCGCATTCATTAATAATTTACATAGCTTTATATATACTAATAAACATTATAATATAAAAATTCAAAAAAAAAATGCTTGGCGGGCCGCAAAAAAATATTTAAAGGGCCGCGGGTTGCTCATCCCTGGTTTACTTTCATTTTAGGAAAACTCGAACCAGGAATGAAAATTTGTTCATAAGAATCATCTTTATCTAATTTCTTAATAAAGGGAAATTTGTTTGCATTAGAAAACTCAGTATTTTCCCATAAACTATTATTTGAATTATTATCGGAAAATAGTTCATGATCAGATCCAATATCGCTATTCATATTTCAGTATCTGGTTATTGAACAACTTTTTATTAAGTTTTTATTGAAATCAAAAGGATCTTGGACGAAATTTTAAATTTAACAATAATCAAGTATTCAACAAATAAATTCTACATTTTTTAAACAAAATAATTTGCTAATATTATTAAAACAACACATATTAAAGTAAATTAAGGATTACATAAAATCGTTTATTAAATAAAACTAACATTTTTAGAAAACGGGGCTAAATTATTGTTCTTTATTTAATTTTAGAGAATTTTAATTGTAAGATCCTCTACAATTTATTTTAATTTACTTAAACATAATTTAATCTATATGGTGCATATCCACATTGTGTGGATAATATTGAAAATACGGATCATTTATGTTTCATTAAATTATGAAGTAATAAAACATCCTTATGTTGATATAATTCAATGGTCAAAAGTAGTATTGGTTAAATCAATTAGTTTTATTTTATTGGAAGTGGTAACTTTTATTATTATACAGAAGTCACTAAATTGGATAGACTTTTGATTTGTTGTAATTTTTTTGCTTCTGATGTTAGAATTCGTCTTAAATGGTGTGATTTTGTTTACATGGTTTTAATGATGATGACGTTCTAAGATATCACAAAGGATTGTGAAATAAAATCAATTAGGCAGAACGCTTTTCAAATTTAAATTTTAAAAAATATATATTTTAAAGACTGGCCTTAAATAACAAATTCTTTCAAAGACACATACCTATTTCTGCAGGCCTTAATTAATAACCTTATCGGAGCTAAATTATAAAAAAGCTTTCTAAAGAAATTGAGAGCATTAGTTTGATAAAAGTTATGCCATATTTTTATAAAAACTATAAGAACAAAATATTACTTACAGGCGCAGACCTTCCTTCATTTTCTTCCACAGAATGTTGCTATCTTTGTAAAAAGCCTTTAGTAAAACCGATTAAAGATTATGAGCAATTTACCGGTAAATATTTGAGAGCCGCTTGATCAACTTTTAATTTTTCCCGTCAAAATAGATATAAATTTCCCATGGTTTTTCATAATTTAATAGGGCATGATCTTTATCATATTCTGAAATACGATTTGAGTAACTTTAAGTCTTGAATGATTCCATGTACTCCAATTACAACTGAAAAATTTCTAACATTATCAGCCAGAATCAGTAGTTTAACACTGTAGTTTTCAACATTTATTTTAGTTGTTCCACCAGATAACAAATTTTAATGTCGGCATACCACCAGTAAAAGTCAATTAAAAACAACATAAATTATAACTATAATACACACTATTGATTATTACTGACTTAAATCTTAGACCTAGAATTAGTTATTGTTAGTCAGTTAGTCACTCTTAGTGGACATAACTCATTAGTACCTACCTAAGACGAATGATGGACGATTATAATCTTTGAAATTAATATGCTAAAATGTTAAATTTTAAGTTATACAATTTATAAATAAGTTATATTTATTTTTTCGCGTACCACTTAGCAACATTTGGAGTACCACCCGTAGTATGCGTACCACCAGTTAAAAACCTCTGGCTTAACAGTTAAATTTATCAATAATTTATTAAGTGATGCTATTAAAGCTCTAGCTAATTTATCTATAAAACAATCAAAGTTTAGGAGAATTAATATTAATAGTAAGGGATTTTCTCGTATAATATTGCAACTAGTTTGGAAGTGCTTCGGTCAACTTCCCACCATTTATCACCATTTGTGATAGTATTACTGAAGACGAATATTCTTTAGCTAAAGTTATTTCAAAGGAAATCATCTGCAATAACCTTTGTGATTAAATGATAGTATTTTCATTCTAGGTGACTTCTTCCAACAGTTCGAATCAAATAGTCAGCACATAATTGCCATGAACCGTCAAACTTTTTATGTATTTTCGATATGTCTTGGAATTCATCTCTGTTGACATAAGATGAACCCATCGAGCTGATCCAATAGATGGAAATCTACAATTTCATTGTGTGTTTTTAATTCAGTATTATTTAAACAAACATTCACTATACAAGGTAGGTTGACGTTTGTAAACAAACATTGTATTAAAACGAGGGAAAATATTGAACTTATATACATTGATATTGTAGGATAACTGTAAATAATAGATATTTTAAATTATATAATATGTATGTATGTGTGTGTGTTGAATTTGTATGACTGAATGTCAAAGGTGTGATTTATGTGATTTATGTATGCTTGTATGTATCTTGCTCAAGAAACTTACAATATAATAATTTCCTCCTGGGAGTTGCTCACTTGTTTTAGATAATAAATATTATGTCTCCAACGTCTTCTAACATGGCGACCACGCCATAATCCCTTTAATCGTTACTGTTGGAGACAACCTGGAAATTTTCTTAGAAGAAATCCGAAGATTTTATGATTTAACTCAAACTCCAATACAATAGCAAAAAACGTTCATAAAAGGATTCATGTCAACCGAAGCGGCTAAATTGTATGAACGAGTCAATGAAGAAATTGACAGTTACGAAGAAAGATACAGAATAGCCTTCAAAGAACCTTCAAATTTAGAAAGAGATTTAAATGAAGCTATTCGGTACTAAAAGGAAACGAATCGATTCCAGACTTCTTTAGAACAATTGATTGATTGGCAGAAAATGTTTTAAGACTCGAATTATCGAAAGAAAAATTAACTGCCTTTTAATTACAAAATGCAATAGTAGATAAAGATATAAAAAGAGAAATAAAGATGAGAAATATTTCCAATGTCAAAGATATCAAGGAGATTATCAAAAAGATAGAAGAACGAAGATATTGCTGTTATAAAGCCATTTAAAAAATGTTATGCAATTGTGGTCCAAAATAAAAATCAATATTTAACTCAACCATATCAACAATCATAGTGAAGACAACAACATTAAAGATTTCGAGAAACACCCTACCACGCCGAGAACCATTTAGAAAAAATAAAAGATTTCTAGATCAAAGGAGTTTATCTAGTCGACATTTAGTTTTACCGACACAATACAGACAGGATTTTTCAAATTCTTATGAGTGGTCAAATATAAGATACGAACAACTACGATCAAAACAGTGCTTGGGATGGAAAGAAGTAGGACATATATGAGCCCAATGTCCGAACACAAAATATTCTTATTGCAAGAAGGCAGGATATTTTGAATTTCAATGCTTAGATCTAAAGGATACTCAAAACTACAGATATTGAGAGAATATGGCAGGGATTGCAGATCAAGGAGATATCTGATGTCTGACAGTGAATAACCAAATAGCAACGCTCCAAAACAGGAGGAAGAGATTGGAGCGATAAACTAAATGTAAGTAAGATATTGAGCAATGATTGTATGTATGATAATGTTTGTAATTGTTTGTATGAAATTGAAGTTTTTGATAATATTTGGTATGATTATATTGGTATGCTTGATGTTATATGTATAGATACCTTAGATTAAATAAATAAAGAGATGGGCAATAAAGTAGCCACTCTAAATAATTGTTATGATAGAGTAATAAAATATTATGAAATATGGGGTAGTTATCTTGATCAATAATAAGAAATTTAATTGCCTTTTGAATAAGGAGCTAAAGAAATAATAAACGCGCTCAAAAATGTTAAAGTCGAAAATACTAATTTATTGGTAGAGTGTTCAAATGAGAGCTCCTTAGAAATATTAGGCAAAGTTTCGTTAAAAATAAAAATTATAATTCAAGATAATAATGTTGATTTCTTCATTGCAAATGAAATTTCACCAAGTCTAATAGAATAAATTAATTTGTTAGATAAATTTAATATTAGACTTGTACTGAACCCGCGAAAAGAAAATATTTTAATGTTGGATAAAGCAAAACCAAACAATTTTAAAAATGATCAAATTAATCAAGATGTAACTTCGAATAAAATAATAAAAGACTATGCAAACATGTTTAGTAAAACATGAAATATTAACGAAAAATGAACCTATTGTTATTAGTTCTAGGCGCCAGTCATTTCATTTAATTGAGAAAATGGAAAATTCATTAAGCATATAGAGGAAAATGGAATAATAAGTCAGTATGAGTCTCCCTGGAACTCACCTTTAAAAATAAAGATAAAGATGAGATTAGAATTTGTTTAGATTATAGAGTGTTAAATGGGTTGACAGAAAGACCAATATTTCCCATTCCGAATACTCAAGAAATGTTAGATATTTTGTACGGCGCCAAATATTTCACCACCCTTGATTTAGGAAATGCTTATTACCAAGTTGAGTTAAGAGATGAATATAGATTAAGAACATCATTTCCACAAACAATACTCAATATCATTTTAACCGTATGCCATTTGGGATTGCGGCTGCGCCTGCGACATTTCAAAAACTCATGAATAAAGTATTAGGGCCATTGAATGGTAAAGAAGCTGTTGTTTATCTTGACGACATAATAATATTTTCTTCTTCCTTACAAGAACATTATAAGAGAATAAGAAAAGTATTTCAGAGAATAAGTGATTCTGGGTTAAAGATAAGTCCAGAAAAATGTTAGATTATTAAAAAAAGGTAAAACTTTAAGAACATGTGATAAACGAGGAAAGAATACATACTGATGACAATAAAATCATCGTTATTGAAAATTTTGAAACCCCAAAATGTGTTAAAAAATTACGAAGCTCTCTTGGATTAATAAATTATTATCGAAGGCTTATAAAGAATTATTGTATGTATTCAAAACCACTCGAGAAATTGTGCGGTGAATTATGTAGACAAATGAATTCGAAGACACCTTTCAAGAATTAAAGAAAGCATTAGTAAAAGCTCAGATTCTAGTATTCCCTGATTTTACAAAGGATGTTATTTTGGACACAGATGCCATTTTCGACAGGATTGGAGCAGTTTTATCAAAATCGAACGAAAATGGTAAAGAAAGAATAATTGCATTTGATTTGAATGTAATGAATAAACCCCGAAGTAGGCTATTGTATCACTCGGAAAAAATTATTAGTCATAATTTATTTTAATGAACGTTTCAAACACTATTTATATGGCGAAACGTTTAAATTGAGGACAGATCATAAGGAAATCACATTTATGTTGAAGAACAAGAGACCAATCACACCTCAATTTCAAAAATGGATCAATCAATTAAGTGGTTAAAATATAACTATATATAACTAAATATGACTATTAAAGTGAAACTTTCCGTGTATTCTGTTTATGATGCTTTTGTAGATGTTCTTTTTAAGCAAATCAAGTGGTCTACCAAAAACATTAAATCTTATCAAGGGGTTTACTGGTCAAAAGGTTCGGGAACCTCTGATTTAAACAAACATTCAATATTTGAGACGTTTTAAATGCAGCAAATAAATTTTAAAATTACAAATATTAATAATTCCACAATTATATTTTTCAAAATTCTTAAATTTTTAACATAAATTATTATTATATTACATACTACTGACAAGAAATGTAGTAAGCTAAATTATTTGAATTTGAATATTTATTTTAACTTTACTAAATTGAAAAATTTTAAAATTATGTAGTGTGTAATTATATTCTAAATTTTGAAAATCAAATAAATTAAATATTTATTTATTCATTTATGTGCATTTATTTACAGGTTAAAAATTAAAAATATTTATTTTATTAAATTGAAAAATTTTCAAATTGTGTAGTATGTAACGTTTCGCAAAACAATTGCTGGATATTGGAAATATTAAGATGGCAATCGACAGATCTACACAATGTATCACATTGCCAGCAACCCTTTGTAAGATGACATCAACTAAAGAAGAATTGATTCAACAAATTTTCCCAAATATCACGCTAAATTACAAAAATCATTAGTGGCTCAGTTCATTTGCTATATTAACCAAAAATGATGTGAATGCCATCAATTTCAAAATTCAAAGTAGAACACCAGGCGAAGCGACAACATATAAGTTCATCGACACCGTGATGAATCAAGACGAGCTTGGACCTATCATTCTTCTCCACCACAATTTTGTAACGGTACGAGACTTTTGGTAAAACGAATTATGAAAAATGTCATCGAAGTGTTGGGCTATAAGCCATAATTTAAACAAAAAGGAGAAAATTGTGTAAATTAAAACAAAATAATTAATGTCGTTTGGAAATTATCAATATGGCTGCTGTAACATAAGCACACACCGCAAGCAGAAATCAAAAATAAAATAAAACATATCAAATAAAACAAAATAAAAACTTAACAAAATTAAATAAAACAAATATTAATTAAAATCATTGAAAAGCCTACAGACGCAAAAAGAAACACAAAACCAAAACATAAAACCGCCAAAACCTTGCAAAAGAAGGTTTAGAAAATATATAGGCGGAAGCGGCGACCAAAAATTTAAATATCAAAGGGTAAAAAGAGAAACAATCAAAGAGAATGGTTAAATAAAAAAATAATAAATAAAAATTTACGAAATATTGAGAAAATAATATCAAAAAATAGAGAAAAATAATGAGAAAAATAAAATATTTAAAATAAAATAAAACCAATAAAAACCTCCGAAAAATAGCCGAAAAAGGCATCAAAACACTATATATACAGCAGTAATTTTCATAATTTCAGACAGTCATACAGACACAAAATTTTTTAGACAAAATTTTTAGACATTTGTAGACACAATTGTTTAAAAATTTTTATGCCAACTTATGACAATTTTTCAAATTTGGACTGACAAACTTGTGGATTGTAAGTATTGTTATCTTGTATAAATATATATTTCGAAGTTAAAGTTTTGTTATTTTAATTTTATTCTGGATGGTCGTGGAATCTTTTGGTGCCACTGGCAAGTCCCCTTAAAATCTTACTTATAATAAGTATTGAAATAGAATTTTAGGAGGGCAGACTGGCGGTTCGGCTAGCGAGTTTGTTTTCGCTAGTTGTGACTGCTGGTCGCGCTACTCCTAATACCTCGGCTGTCCACGATGAGTTCTGGTCGAAAGACGCAGGACTTTACTCGTAGGGCGTCGTTGTAAAACTCACAGCGTCTGATGGAAACGTCGGCCGGAATGAGCACGTAAAATCATGGGAAGTGCGACTTTAGTTAAGGGAGAATAAAGTTTTGTATAGAAAATTTAAAATATTATCGGAAAATTAATTGGAAAATCAAGTAGAAACGGATAAGATAGTGTAGGAACATAAAGCTGAAAGCCTTTCCCAATAGTTGAAGGATATAATGTGGCAGAAGAGAGTAGTGTTTCTTAAAGTGATTGCAGAGGGTTGTAAATACTTAAAATCATGGGAAATGTACCGGGAGTTAAGGAACCGTTAATCAAATGTTTAATATAGGGAAAGATAAAGGGTAAACTAGGACGAAATTGTAGTCGATACAGTGATTAAACAAATGAAATAGGAAATTTACCAAAAAATAAGGGAGGAACGCTGCCCAAATTTTTGAAGGATACATTTATAAACAACAGGTAATGATGACAAATAAGTATGAGAATTGTAGGAATAAACGAGTAAGGACCAGGATATAGAAACGGAAAGACGTGAGACCTTCCATCGACAGTCAAGAACCCGAAAGTGAAAATATCATGAGGAATAGTTCTAGAAATGGAGCTCACCTGCTCATAAATTTTCAACCCCTATTTACAGTACCAACATGCCAATCACTATGGGTGCATAGGAGGGATAGAATAATAATCTTGATGGCGTTTAGGCAGGAGTCACACAAAAACCCTAGAAAAAATAAATAAAAATCAACCCTATTCGTCAACAGAAGCCACAATTTTGATTGGCAAATTCAAGGGGGAAGATGTACTGTTACCACGAATTCCAATGGTCCCAACAGATATGCTATTTGAATATAACGGTTTACAGTTTCCGGTGCGACTCGCTTTTGCAATGACTATTAACAAAGCATAAGGACAATCGCTGCAAGTGTGTGGAATAGATTTGTCGAATCCGTGCTTCTCACATCGACAACTGTAATGTGGTCACTTCACGCGTGGGAAAACATAAAATATCGTATATCCGAAATTACTCCAATAAATAAATAGATAGTATTAAAATATATAAATTTCAATGTGTTGTTTTAATTTTTTTTCCTTGAATTTCCTTTCTTTTGAGATCGCAGCAGCGCGTGACGGGAAAGCTAGTAATTTTTATAAATATTCTTTTTGAAAATTTTTTACATTTAAAAATTAAAATTCTACTTTTAGTATTTTTAAAATTCCAAATTCTCACATTTCGGAAGATACGTAAACACTATTTGACTCCATATGTTAATTTTCAAAATTTCAAGACCTAATATAATCAAGTTTTATTTTAAACAAATTAGCTTCCTTACAGCCTTTATTCGCTTTTTCTCTTCAACAACACAGATTTGTGATGTAGACAGAACATAAGTGTCAACCCCCGTCATTTTATAACTTAGGAATCCATTAAAATGTCGTATTTTTTTGTATCGATAAATTTATTATAATCATCAAGAATTTCACGAGAAACATGAATTACAATTTCCAATTCCTGACAAAACGGAAAATGAATCGAATAACCGCATGTGCCTTGGATGTATAATTTTGCGGTTCGCAAGATTCAACAGTAATTTACAAAACTATGTTGTGATATTGTTGACTTTATCGTGGTGCAATCGTTACGAAAACTTGCAACTTCAACAATAATCTGCAATTACAGGTATTGAGATCGACTTTAAAATATCAAGTGAAAGAAAAACATCTCACAGATTAAATGTTCGATGCAATATTAATTGCTATTATAATGATTGCTATTATAATTATTAAAATAATATCTATAGATTTAATGTTAACCCCCAGAAAATTACGTATATTATATACATGTGGCGTTATAATGTATGTCAAAAGTGGTCGGCAGGATCATTTGTGTTGGTCATGCCTGAATTATTTCATAGTTATTTTGACAATTTTTTATTTCTTGCAATTACTGAATTTTATTTTTAACACCAGATTCATCTCAAGTTTTTGAATTGTGTTCTTTTTTATTACTTACAATTAAAAGTAATGTAATAAATGAAATTTAACATTGTAAACTAAAAATTCTTGTATAATAAGCCCCTAAACACCTTAAACACTGGCTTCAGGTAAAGCAAATAATTTTGTTTCTATTATTGCATCCAGATCTCATATGTTTGTACCCCCCAGGTCGTAGGTGTAATCAACAAGTTTTAACTGAATTGACCATATTCAAACAAAAATTAATCACACTTTCACAGTAAATGGCATCGCATACAACGAGCACCATTCGAAAAATATTCGACAAATTTTAGTCAAAATCATAACATCGATTATTAATAAAAATTTCATAACTAAAATTTGTCTGACATTTGTTATGTATTTGTTTTAATCAATAAAATGTGCAAACTGATCGTATTGGTTAGTTTGTTTTAAACGACTGCTATCTAATAAAAGATGATATTCATACTTTGAAATCATTTATTTTTCCCAGTAATAAGTTTAGATTTCTCATTAAGATTTTCCGAAGATTTCTCATCTGAATTGTCAACAGTGTGATTGAAATATTTGTGTTTGTTTTGCATATAAAAAACAAATTCCTCTTCTTTTCCACACTTCAGCATTTTCATGTCGATTAGAGTCTCAGGGATAGGCAAATCTTTTGTTTCGGGTAGACTGAAGTAGACAACAACTCCAACGATCCACAAGAATGAGAAATATATCAACGTTGGTAGAAAGTAGGATATAACAGATAGCCGATTGATGAGAACGGCACCAGAAAATGAAAGAAAGTTCGAGATCAGTAAAAGAGTGATTCCAAAAGATCTGTGTGTTGTGGGAAACAGCTCATTGACGTATACCATTATATTTTGATTACAACTTGAAATTGCGATTTTTGAAAGGCACCCTAAAACAATTCGAATGACAGATTGTAAAGGAATAGATTTACTGAAAAAGATACTGATGAATAATAAAAGTGAACCGACTCCGCCTATTAGTAAAAACCCTATTTTCCTTTTAATATATCGTAAAACATAATAGGATAACAAAAGACTTGGTAGTTCCATCAGACCAAGTAGGAAAACTGAAAGATACATATTGGAACTTAGAATACCAATATCTACGAGCATAGATGAATAGATCAAGTTTATGGAAAAGGCACAAAAAAGTGCCGTAATAGATCTGGATTGGAAATCCGTGTCCTTACAAGCAACACAGATATTTCCTTCTTTAACCAGGTTTTCAACATAAATCTGATCCTTTTCCACATCAAATCGTAATCTATTAATTTTTGACATAAATCTCAATGATTCCATCATTTCGTCTTTGCGATTCATCACGCACAGCCATCTCGGGGATTCCGGCATGAAAAATATAAACAAATAAAACACACTTGGTATCAAAGTAAATAATTGCGATAACCGCCAATCTCTAGCCAGAAAACTAGTAATAGGGAATACCATGTAAGCGACTGTCCAATAGAACCAATAGAACGATCCAATAAACGGCCTGAACTCAATACTTACAGATTCTATCAGCCAAACAATAGAAATATAAACCGCACTTGCACTCAAACCCAATAAAATCCGAAAAGTCAAGTACGTTGCGAAATTGGGCGACAGAGCCAATAGAATTGATGAAAAGGTTTCGAGAACCAACGATAAAATGACAATATTCTTCCGACCAAAACGATCCGACATAAACCCAACTAACGGTCCCAAAAGAAACATTGCATACCAAACCATTAAAATCACATCTCCCAAATACCTGTTGTCACACACGAGTCCAAAATCACTGACCAAAGTACTACCAATTGGCAACAAAGAAAAATCCCATTCCTTGCAATTCATCGTCGTTCCATTCATCAAAATTGAGCATTGGTCTTTTGATACGATGAATTTTGACTTCGAATTGAATTTGCATTTGAAATTTGGAATGAATAAAGCAAAAAGAATGTTCTGTATTTGACTGCAGGATTGGAATGTCGGCAACGATAATATGAAGAAAGCAACAATCTTGAAAGTCAAAGGTTTATTGATATCTGAGAGAATGTTATCCAGAAACATTTGACGAATTCCTTTGATAGATAATAGATTCAATCAGCCCACAGGTTTTTTAACGTTGACGGTTGTTGTCAGTTGGTAAGCAGCATTGAAAACATTGTATTGTTCAATTGCAGACAAACACCATTATCATAAATATTTATATTGATAATTTAGCAAATTTCACATTTTCAGCCAATAGAAATTCACCATCAACAACAATGGCAATTTTCATTCGTTTGATGTTAAAATTGATAACAATAAAAAAATTTATAAAACTTGAAAATTGACAGATTTTTTTTCTGTTTTCATATTACAATTTCTGAATTAGATTAGAGGTTTTTGAACCTTGTGAAAGTGGTAAATATTTATGATCTAATTATACTGAATTTCTATTGGTTGAAATTGTGAAATATACTAAATTGACAATATAAATATTTATACTTCGACTGGCTCCTTTTTAGTGATGAAATATTGTCAGTAAAATCTCAATAAAACGAACATTTGTATCAAAATCAAATTACATGGTCATGCTAAAAACTCTTTAATCTTTTAGAGGACTAAAAAAATAGAAGAGTTTTTTTACCACCATAGATTTGAAAACCATTTCGAAAAAATTTCCAAGCTCTTCAGAAAGAATATTTCTACATTTTCTTAAAATCTTATAAAAATTAAAGACAATTCAGAGTTCCACAACTGCAAACTCAACGATCCTCAGTGATTTCAAAACCTCAAAACCCTAATTTATTATTTTATAAGTTTGTAACATTTTGAATTCTTCTATTTGCAATGTATAATACTGTCAGTAATAATTGTAGAGTATAAGCAGAGTATTTTGTAACCTAAAAATTTATTACGCAAATAAAATCGCTTTATCCTTTTTATGGATGTAAGTCTTATTTGTATTTTGGTGTTTGGTTTCATAAATTATTTGTATCATATTTCTATATAAAACGTGATAAAGGCAAAGCTGAAAATTTTTTTGAGTATAATGAAAATATTTGATATTTTATCAAAATGAAAATAAATGAAATATGATTGGTCATCTCTTTACATTTTTCTTCTTTTTATTGGATAAATTCAATAATTACTGAAAGTACTACAGATGGAATGTGAGTGCCTATTTCTTAATAAGTGTCACCGTTAACTAGAAAAGTGTTAGAAGAAAGGCGTATTATAAAAATTTTAAAACTAAAATATTGCACAAAATATAGCAAAAAATACAGGATAAATATATATGTGGAAAACGACATCGATAAACAATAAACTGGATTCTGCTGTGATTTCGAATTATGAACAATTGGATTATAATGACAATCTGATTTTATATTTATGATAACAATTTGATTACTTATTATGATATCTAACGATAAGTTTATTTTATTAGTATTATAAGGACTTTTTATGTTTTTCACCTCTGATTTCTTTATAAGTGATATAATGTTTTCTACACAATTTGAATATGAATTAGCTTTATTTAAGGTATTCACGAATTTTCGGCACAGCCTTTTTCAAGTGATTTTACTCGAAAGCACTTGAAAAGGGATGTGCCGAAAATTCGTGAATACCTTAAATAAAGCTGATTCATATTCAAATTTTGTAGAAAACATTAAGACGAGAAATGATTGTAAGAAGCATATTTGAGCTAGATTTGGCTAAGGTAGGTTGAATAAGGTAAAGAAAAGTTGCTAGTGAATTTTATAAAATATCAATGGATCGCCAAAATTGTTTTGGTGGGTTTTCGGCTTTTTTCTCCATATTTTTTTTACTTACTTTTTTTAAAACAAAAATCTTCTTTTTTCTTCAAAACATAAATTAGATTTCTAAACTGACATAAACAATTCAAATACTTTATTTTACTTACGCTTTATATACACACACAAACAAATATATATAAATATTATAAATTGCAAAAAACATTTTCAAATAGTAGAAATTTAGTCTGCAACTATGAAGTTATTTTTTATTAGAATAATAATTTTTTTAAATCATAAACTTCAAATCAACTTTGAAAATCTACGTTACAACCAAAATTCAATAAAACAACAATTTTCAAATATATACCACGCATAAAAACAAAAATAAATCGTTGCTATTTTTACTCTGTGCTTCACAACAATAGCCCGCACCCTGGACGTTTGACAACTCTTGAGTTGAAGACGAGTAAAATTCCTCCGGAAAATCTTGTTTATTTTGGGGACAATTTGATGCACTTCTGCAAGTATGATAGACCTCTTTGCCTCTCCGTCACAAAGCAACTGTGTAAGAACAGCATAAAAATGTATGAAAACAGAAAATTATTAAGTTCATAAAATAAAGTGACAAATGTAAGTAATTTAATGTTCCGTGGGCGGCCCAGTACCATTTATTCCGCGGACCATGACCGCTTAGTGGTCCGGGGATTGGGGATCACTGAGCTAGAGAATAAAAAAGGTACTGAAACTGACTCAATTAAAGAACCATAAGAAACTGAGATTTGGCCGAAGGTGAATAATGAAAGATGCTCGAAGAATTCTTAAAGAAGATTCGATTTAAAGGATTCCTGGAAACAAGTGTAGTTTCAGAATTCAATAGCTCGATGGCTATCACAGTTGTCTTAGACTTTATTAAATAATTTCTTTGACAATACATAGGCGTTGAGTGATTTTGTAATTTATTAATATTTATTAGGAGCACGAGGGGTCAGTAATTCTATGATTATTTCATTAACAAACAAACAAACCGAATATTATTTTTTGATTAATTTCCTAAATTTTATTTTCCAATTTTATGGGGAAATCTGGTTACAAAATATTCGAAATATCAGTTAATTGTAAGTAAACAAAGCATGTAAACAAAAAATGTAAACAAAATACGTAAACACAAGCTGTCACGACACCCTATCAATATATATAATTGACTTGAGATTTTACACATTTTGTATTTATTAGTGAAAATTAACTTCAAATCTACAAAATACTCAGAGCAAATATCATTTCAAGAGATTTTCACGAAGAAGTTTGAAAGAACTTGACAATGAAAGGAAAGGATTTAGCTGGGCCGTTGCTAGACGAAGTTTACAAAAAGATCGGATTCGGGAAATTCCACATAATTACGACAATTATATTTGGATTTATGCAATATTTTGATGCGGCTGAATTAATTTTGTTGGCCTTTCTCGGGCCGATTTTAAATTGTTCATGGAGGATCAGTTTACTGGAATCTTCATTTATTAGCATGGCGGTGTTTATTGGGATGATTCTCGGATCATTGACATTTGGAAAGTTCAGTGATAAATATGGCAGAAAGAAAACGATTCTTATTGGTGTCTGCGGAATATTATACTTTAGTCTTTTATGTGCCTTATCCCCAACTGTAATTTGGATCATTTTCAGTAGAGGGTTTATTGGGTATTTTATTGGAAATATATCCATTATGATTTCAACATATACAACAGAGATTATGCCTATTTCTCATAGAGGAATATCTCAGATGTGTGTCCAAACGTTTTGGTCTCTGGGATCGTATTATATATCCCTGTTAACGATAACATTGGTTCCTAGATATGGTTGGAGATTATGGTTAGTCATTTCTGCGTGTCCAATGATATTCATCCTACCAGCAATAATCTGGTTACCGGAATCTCCTCGATACTTACTTCTTGTAAATAGAAAAGATGAAGCTATCAAAGTCATCAACTATATAGCTTCAATGAACGGGGCCGATCCAGTTTCAGATGTAAACATCATTAAGCAGAAATCTTCATCAACAATAAAAGATATATTTCATCCGACATATCTAATAACAACAGTGATATGTGCTTATATATGTTTTGTGGCCGGGACAAGTTATTATGGATATGTTCTTTCGTCGTCCATTATCAATAATATACCCCACAATTGTCTGCAAAATTTGTCCCTTCTATCGGATATATCCTTATATACCAATTCATCAATCGACGATTCGTGTTGTTTTTTCCAAACCTGGGACACCATGAACACGGTTTTCATATCAATCACTGGGGAGTTAATAATCTTTGCGTCCAGTGTATTTTTCATCAGATGGATGTGTCGAAAGCTTTATTTGCAAATATTGATGTTCATCGTTGGAGTGGTTTATATTGCTTTGAATTTTTGTCTTTCGCCAACATATACCGGATTATTAATGATGTTTGGAAGAGGAGGAGCAGTGACTCTCATCGGGGTTCAATATTTGTATATATCTGAAGCTTTTCCAACAACAATAAGAAGTCTAAGTATTGGCATTGGTAGTAGCTTTGTTAGATTTGGTGCAATATCCTCGCCATTTATTGTTAATATGATCATGGCTAAATTATCTTTTCTTGGTTCGACATTATTTTATTGTGGCTTGAATGTTTTTGGCACCATTCTCGTGTTTGCCTTACCTATTGAAACTAGAAATAGGTCTTTATTGCAAAGCGTGGAAGAAGAAATAATTGAAGACGAAAGTCCTAATGTAAATGATAAAAACAGATGAATATTATTGCATTATTAAGGATTTTCTCAAAAGGACGTCCGTAAAGAAAATGAGGTGGTTAGATAATATTTTGATGAGGACAAAAATGAAAGACTTCAATAGCTGTAATTGAGTGAATAATTCAAAATATGATGTAGCTTATATCTTATGGCCATTATGCTTCGGAATGTTTCAGTTGTGGGATTTATAATACATATTTTAAAATAAATAATTTAAATAGAAAGTAATTTATTATAAAATATTAAGCAACTAGAAGCACAACCAAAAAAATACTGAAACCGTTGAAAATTAAATTTTAAAATAATTTCAGTCGGTAGCATTTTGACTAAGTTTATTAAGAATAAATTTCTAATATTTTCTGACTCCATTTTAACTAATTAAAACTAAAAGTTTCAAAAATAGATTCAAAGAAAACTTTTGAAAATCTATTGTTCTCTTCTTATTTCCTTAAAATATTTTGAAAAGTAATTCAAATAGCATTTTCATATAAATTCAGCATCGAACTAAAATTGCATATTCGTTATAATCTTATAGTTTTTATTATTTTATCCAGAAAATCTTTAATACTTTATAAAAAAATTTAAAATTTAATTTTCCTTTTAAAATACTCATCTCACCATAAAACTGTTTCTAGTTCTTCGTAAATTCTTATATTTTCTTATGTTTGTTGGGCCAGAACACAAACAGCCTTGAAAATTGTTTAAATTTATCAGTAATATAGCACGAAAACCCAGCACCAAGATAACTTAAAATACAACATACAACACCAACTAAACACCCAAAAATTCGAGAGAACATAAATAAATATAAAATCAAAAAACACAAAAGTAAAATAAAATGAATACAAAATCCATCAAGAACCACACGAAATTTACATAAAAAATAACATAATAACAAGAAAATTTGACCGAAAAACGACAATTTATATAAAAGTAGAAAATTAATGAATTAAATGAGTTAAAAAAAAATATTTTTGGTTGAATAAATTCAATTAAAAAATTTAAGAAATAAATTGTCAATTTAAATTAA
Organism: Schmidtea mediterranea; assembly: GCA_022537955.1. Taxonomy (NCBI): domain Eukaryota; kingdom Metazoa; phylum Platyhelminthes; order Tricladida; family Dugesiidae; genus Schmidtea; species Schmidtea mediterranea. Next base: position 48,206,252 of record CM039681.1, read on the forward strand.
GAAAATAATAAAAATTAGATTTAGATAACACAAATAATTTCAATGTCAAATTTTGTTATATCATACTAAAAATACCACGCAAAGTTAGAGTCACAGAATAAGTATATATACCTATTCAATTTTACATAATTTCAATCACTTTTTCCTGGTGAAAAACTCGTACCGTTTTTCACTAGTGAAAATATTCTTGAACATAAGCGCTTTTGTGTGATACAGGAAGGTTGTGTCAGAGAAATTCTTTACAGAACTGATTCTATACGAGGATTCCAATTAGACGAAGTGAGGAATCTTTGATGAACATGCATATAAACGTATTTATGAATGTAACTATTGCCAAATATGCCTATGAATGTAACAATTGAGGATAATGAATTATATGTATTCGGACAGGTATACTGTTTTATTATATCATATCTAAAAATCATGTCGAAAATTTTTCGGCTCACAACCAACACATCTCGCAAGAAAGTAACTATTCACAATCAACAGCTCCGTGTAAGCGCAGTACATCTACAACGGAGCTGTGACCGTGAGGGTCCGCCAGTGGTAAACGGCGAATCTGAACGTAAAATGATAACTTATAGTGGTGAAGGGAGATCGAAGAATGGGTCTATTGGCTCGTCCTTCATTCACTCAACGCCAGAAAAATCGACCTAAATTGAATTCTACATACGGCTAAAATTCTAAACATCGAGTAGTCCAGTTGGCACTCTTAAATATAATATAAACACAATCAATACCTTAAGATCAAAATGAAGGTACGAAAAGTGGTGAATAACTCAAATTGCTGCAACGAAACTTTTTCATTCATTAATAAATTAAACCTAAATCTAATTAAAATGTTGAGGGATTAGACCCGAAGTTTCTCACATAAATTAAAATAGGATTATGACTAGAACTTGTAGTAATGAAGGGAGTTAATGATTAAAATAGAATTTTGATTAACGATTGAATAATTTTAACATTTAAAAAATTTCGAATTGGTAAACAAAAAATAAAATAGACGTACTTGATTAGAATTGACGTTATGTTTTGTACGAGTTAAAATAATAAAGCAAGGGGTTAAAGTAAGTAACGTGAATAAATTCAACGCGCTAAAAATTAAATTTGAAGACAATAGGTTAAAGTTGATTTGAATTTAAGAAACTTAGATTAAGCGAGAAGAAAACATTTTGATTTGAATATACTCCTAGCCGATAGATGAATTAACACAAACTAAATCAAAATATTTTGGAACTTTAAAAATCTAAATATTATTTAAGAACTAAACAAATTATCTTGAGTTGAGACTGAAAATATGGGCAGATTTTCCGAAATAACCAAAATAATTTATCATAAAACTGTAAAATAAGGGCGGAACGCTGCTCAAATTTTCCGAAATAACTAAAATACCTTATGTAAAATTGTAAAGTAAAATTGGAGTGCGGCTCAATTGTTTGTATAATTAAAATACTCTGATAAAACTGAGAAATAAGGGCGTTCCCTACTAAAAATTTAATAATAATAATGATAATAGTAAGGATAATGGTAATTATAATAATTACAAGAACTGTAATAATAATAAGAAGAATTTTAATATTATAAATAATAACAATAAGAATAAAATAGAAAAATACGTATGATAATGATGACAATAATTTTGTAAAAAAAAATTATGGTAATGATCTTAACAATAATGCTGATAATAATAACGTTTAAAGTAATAATAATGATCTTAATTAAAATATTAATAATAATTTTAGTGGTGGTAATAATAATCATAATAATAGGAATAACGAAACCTGTAACAATGATAATAATTAATATCAAATAATTTTTTAAATTTATCATAATTATTTTAATAAGGTGTAATAAACCGCATATTCAACATCAATTACATCTGAAACCGAGAACCAGATATAAGTCACACCTGAGTGTATAATGAAAATCACGAAGTCACGAGCCACTGTAATAATGTACACAAGAAACCGCACGCATCACAATGTCATCATTAGAAATGGTTCATTGAAATTATGAGCACATGTCTGTGATTTTCGTTTTACAACACTATAGGTCTTGTACATAGACGAGGAATAACAATAATGGATATAATAACAATGATAATGATAATAATAAAAATAATAATAATAATAATAGCACTAATAGTTGACACGAGCAATACAGATAACATTAGCAACTACAACACCAATAACAATGATAAGGAACATAATAGTGATAAGGATAATAGCGGCACTATGAGAATATTTAACATAACGAAGGGTGTACAGGTCATAGTAAAATCAATAATACGAACAATGACAAGAAGGACTATGAGAATGTACATAACGATAAATGATATAACAGTGTAGAATAACATTTGAAGGAGATAAAAGAAAAATGGGACCTAAAAATCGAAATCGAGCACAGGCCTTCTATCGGCAGCTCGTTGGACCCATGGATTGTTCAGTCAATTATAGCATTAGTAATAGTGCTTGCTTTTTGCGGATGATCCACCCACTCGAATACAGTTTCAACGTTGCTTAGCAACGGGTGCCGAGTGGTAAGCAAAAAATATTTGTATGGGGTTGTCTAGTTAACAACCATATAGTTTCAAAAAATCAACACCCAGAACCCACTATGTTCTTTGCGTAATACTTAATAATAATCCTATATGTATATCAGTGGTCTTCAAAGATTGCATTTGCCATCACATATTTAGATAGAAATACGGGAAATATTTCAATCAGAGAAAATAAATTAATCAAATTTTTTAAAGGTTTTACAATTCTGGACTGCATAAAAATAATTCATGATTCGTGGGTGCTAATTACGGAGAAAAATCTGCTAGTAGTGTAAAGGAAGCTCATTCCAACTCTTATTGACAACTTCGAAGGGTTTAATGACCCTGTGGAGGATGTCACTTAAAATATTGTTGACATGGCTTTCCAATTAGAATCTGAAGTTGAGTCTGACAATTTGACAGAATTACTTGATTCGTGTGAGCAGGCTATAGCATGATGAGTGATGAGCTGTAAAAAGAGCAATTTTTGAGGTCTCAAATTTGGTGAGGTCTCAACTTTTCACTGGTGTTTCTTATATAGATGAAAAGACAAAAACTTTTTATTTAATAACAATAAAAATTACCAATTCAATATATCCAAATCACTTTTAACTTCAATATTTAAATTTTCTTTTCTTTTAAAATAAGTAATGCGTGTGGTGTAAATGTTAATATGTATGTAGATGTATGCTATGTAGTGAATGCAAAAAATTAGTGTTGAAAGTTTTCGACTGTTCTATTTTAAAGTCTTGTAAAGATTAACTCTGCAAGACTGCTTCTTTTTTGGTTAAGATTTCAAGGGCGCTTTAAACTAAAAATTCTCTACTATTTATACTAAGTTGCCTTTAAAATGTTTGCTTATTAAAAAGGGATTTTATTTATTTGCTCTATTTTTTTAGGAGCATTTTATTTACCCGAATATTCCCAGAAATTATTTATTTTATTTATTTAGGGTTTTATTTGCTTTATATTTTCAGGAATTATTCGTTTTATTTATTTAGGGTTTTATTTGCTTGAATTGTGTATTTTATATTACCAGGAATTCATTTTATTTATTTAGGGTTTTGTTGGAAGATCCGTTTTAGTCTTAATGTTTTGCTGAAAATAAAATTATTTATTTGAGGTTTAATTTATATTATTCATTAAAATTTATTATAACATTCTAAAAAAAATAATTATAAAACACTATTTCAATAAACTATACATAAATTTAATTTAATATCAAATATTACACCAAATACCACATAAAAAGTAATAACTGTTCAGATAAATCACAAAGATTTGTCATAGTAACTGTTTGGATAGATCACAAGGATTATCAATATTGGCTTGATAGTTTGTTCTGGGTTAAGCATTAGATTGTTGGGATTTGTTCTTCATACATTTTAAATTCGCTCTTCAGCGTGTAAGTTCACCCTGTATTTCCCAGGCCCTGCTTTGAAGTATTTGTTTAAAATAAATGTGGTGATGGGTCTACCCTCATCATCCAACACAATAATCGAATGTTGTGCTCGTTTTGTATGGATTCGGTCGCTTTTCTTACCAAATATTTTCTGATCGTATAATAGAGGGTTTGCTAAGTTATATGTACTTAGTAAATACTATAGTTATGACACTTGATTCCATTTTAAAATTTATTAATTCAATTACAGATGTACAACTCCCTAAATAGTAAAGTTTGTGTAATCACTTGCAAAATAAATCGAATTATGCAATGTACACTAGTGCTGACTAATATTTGGCCTTTGACCTTTTTAATACAATATCAAAACTCCCACCATTTTAAGATTGATATTGTGGTTAGTCGTTAAACAGCATTATCGAAACATAAAAATGTTATATTGGAGACTGGTCAAAACACGTCAAAATCTAGATACTCATTAACTCTTGAAGCACAGTTCACACATAAGATCAAGAAATTGGTTCTATTTTATCAAATTTCCCAAGTATTAATGAAAGAGTCTAACATTTTAAAGCAAAGGTCATTGTAAAATATCTAGAACAATGCTAGATATTGTCTGAACCGCATATTTACTTACACCATTGATTCATACCAAATGTCCAAAGGTGCCGTGACTTGTGACCTAGACAGAATGAAATCGAATTCACAATCAACCGAATAGTTCTTATATTCCTGTAGTTTGGAATCCTTGCCACTATCTCGTATGTGTATTCAGGGATTTTTATATGCACCCTTTCTATTATTGTGCTCGGAATTAAAATAATCGAATTATTTCTTAAATTCATCATTTACGAGGAATTTGTTTTACCGCAACATTTTAGTTTGTGGAAATAAATGTTTTTAATGGTTTATGCATGATTTTTTTTATTAAACAACATGAGTGTAATGTATTCGATGAATAGCATTCCATTTCTCACTTCGTACATATTCGAAAAGCCTAAATCGCAATAAACTTCAGACTTACCTAATTTATTCAATTATAATCATGAGCAAGTATTAAATTAGTACATAATCACTTTCATTGCCATCAACCTTTTCATTAATAGACAATGTCATACCTCATTATTATGAATATTTAATGTTGTTTGATCGGGAAGTAATTTGGTATTCGATCCATGATGAAAAGTATTTAATAATATTTTCATGACTTAGACGTGAAAGCATCATGATTTCATTTTGCAGAAGTCTACTTGATTTGCTTAGGGTTTGTATCTCATCATTATTATACGAGCTGATCTTAATGCAATACCAATGGGAATCAAATCTGTGCTTAGCACGAAAATATTTGACACCAACAAGGCTGTGTAGTTTCACCATGTCACAAAATGTTGGAAAAACATGGAAAGAATTATAAGCCGAAATATAGCGATCATCTAAATCTCCTTCCAAATCCGGCTACCTATAATCATGCTTATCCATGACTCTCAAAATTATGCTTATTTCATTTAAATAAAAGAAATGCAGAAACATCAGTTTCATTTGTAATTTACTGTCGACATTTTTACATTGTTCATTTTCATAGCTTTTTACCTGACTGTAATTAATATATTTCAACAAGTTGCCTTTTCGAATTTCTAACACTGATTTTTTACTATTAATGGCATTAGAATCATTGCTTCCAGAACAATCATGAATATCATCCAAGAGGATTTTGGAGACGAACAAAGTGTTAGTTCGAGAATTATAGGACGGCTTGCAAAGAGGAGAATTTTGGAATTTTTCTGAAAAGGTGTCCGCCAAACATTCAATTTGCGTCAGTACTTGCTGTTGCATATCGGTGAATTGAATTGGGGCTTTTCTTAAATCAATGAAGATGAAACTTTACCAGAAATTATTTTATTGTCCAGAGAGAATAAAGTATTGAAATCTTTAATAAAGCAACTTTCAATGTATTCAAATTGCTTTCACAATTGTTTACTTTCATTTTAGGAAAACTCGAACCAGGAACGAGAATTTGTTCATAAGAATCATCTTTATCTAATTTCTTAATAAAGGGGAATTTGTTTGCATTAGAAAACTCAGCATTTTCCCATAAACTATTATTTGAATCATTATCGGAAAATAGTTCATGATCAGATCCAATATCGCTATTCATATTTCAGTATCTGGTTATTAAATAACTTTTATTAAGTTTTTAATGAAATCCAAAGGCTCTTAAACGAAATTTTAACAAATAAATTCTATATTTAAAGAACACTAATTTACACATCTTGTTAAAACACACATATATTAATCTAAGTAAATTAAAAATTCCCAAAACTTTTTCTTTTATATAATTTTAGAGAATTTCAATTGCAAGGTCCTCTACAATTTATTTTAATTTAATTAATCATGATTTAATTTAGTTTAATTAATATGGTGCCTTCCCAAATGTTATAATAACACAATCATGAGCATAATCTGTTGGGTAGAAATACATTTAAATACAAACAGAAAAATATAGTTAAATATACTAAATACATTTTATTTTGAAAATATTTTATTCACAAATTATGAGTAGATAATACGTGGGACACACGGACAGATAGAAGTCACATTTTATGAAATATATTTTTATTTATGAAACTACTTACATAAATAAGTAGTATAAATTAATATATTTTTTATATATTGTATAATCTGTTATATTTTTATTTTATATACCATATTCTATTTATTTTATTATTCTTAATAACTTTACTATCAATTTTTTTGAATTCAATTTTGTAACACTTAATATAATAAAATATATTTCAGAAATTTTTACCACTTATTTCACTTATTTCTTCTTCAACGCTTTGAAGAACAGGCCGATTTTTGGTTTCGAAAGGTAGAAAGAAAACAAGAAATAAACCAAAAAGATTCAGCCCACTATAAACCATAGTTGAGGCTAGAAATGATAAATTTACCATGATCCCGTTCACCATGATAGGTGACACAACAGCCCCAATTCTAATGAAATTCGAACATAAACCGACACCAAAACTGCGAATGGATGTTGGATAAACTTCCGACATATAAATGTATTCCAAGCTAATCAATATCACTGCTGCTCCCCTTCCAAACATCATTAATATCCCAGTATACGTTGGTGAAAGACATAAGTTCAATAGAAAATACACAATGGCAATGATTAACAGCATCATGAATATATACATTTTACGATAAATAAAACGAATGCAAAATATCCCGAAAATATAACTCATAAATTCTCCAGCGATTGATATGAAAACCGTGTTCATGGTGTCCCAGGTTTGGAAAAAACAACACGAATCATCGATTGATGAATTGGTATATAAGGATATATCCGATAGAAGGGGCAAATTTTGCAGACAATTGTGGGGTATATTATTGATAATGGACGACGAAAGAACATATCCATAATAACTTGTCCCGGCCACAAAACATATATAAGCACATATCACTGTTGTTATTAGATATGTCGGATGAAATATATCTTTTATTGTTGATGAAGATTTCTGCTTAATGATGTTTACATCTGAAACTGGATCGGCCCCGTTCATTGAAGCTATATAGTTGATGACTTTGATAGCTTCATCTTTTCTATTTACAAGAAGTAAGTATCGAGGAGATTCCGGTAACCAGATTATTGCTGGTAGGATGAATATCATTGGACACGCAGAAATGACTAACCATAATCTCCAACCATATCTAGGAACCAATATTATCGTTAAAAGAGATATGTAATACGATCCCAGAGACCAAAACGTTTGGACACACATTTGAGCAATTCCTCTATGAGAAATAGGCATAATCTCTGCTAGAAAGGTTGGTGTTGTTACCACTGATCCAGCAATAAAGATTCCAATTGCTGCTCGACTAATAAGAATCCAAATGAAACTTGGCGACAAAGCACATAAAAGACTGAAGTAAAATATTCCCACAAAACATATCAATAAAATAGTTTTCCTTCCATGTTTATCACTCAAACTCCCAAATAACAGCGCCCCGAAAATCATACCTAGAAAAACCGAAACTGTAATAAATGACGATTGAAAAAGATTGATTTTCCATGCACAAGTCAACAACGGCCCAATGAATGATAACAAAATTATTTCGATTGCTTCAAAGCATTGAATAAATCCAAGAATTATAATTGAAATCGTGTGAAATTTACCGAATCCAATTTTTAAGGTAACTTCATCGAGTAAAGGAGCGGCCAAATGGTTTTCTTCCATAACTGACTTTTAGCAAATCCACATAATCTTTGAAGTAATTCTAATTAATCAGATACAGTAATATAATCTGATACGGTATTGATTTTCATTAAATAAGTATATCGCACCAATCAAATTATATTATTGTTAAATTAAAATGCTTCTATGAGTCATCAATGAATTTTATTGGTTCAGATTTGAGCCATTTAAAAATTAGGCTGGAATATTATTTGACTCGGTTCTGCTGTGTGACTTTAAACGGCATAGATATCGATTATTTATAATTATTGTATTAAGTTAGTAAATGGATTCATGCTTGTTACAGCTAGTCAACCGGAACTAAATCTAATTTGGCAATCATAAAAAGTCCAAAATTAACAATTGAATTTCGACTAAACGGTATTAATCAAAATGAGAATTGAACTTTTTAAATACGAAGAATCCGATGAGTCTGTCTAATTGCTTGACGGTTTTTGGGATGGTAAATTTTACTGAAGGTTTGAAACGAGGAGGTTCAAGTCGTGAACCTTTTGTCTTCGATTAAGTATCCCGGGAAAAATATTCTACTAATCTGGGGCGTGCATAGAAAAAAATTTCGGGTGAGGGGATTTTCAAACTAAATTTCCATTAAACTGTTTTATTGATATAGTGCATATATTTATTGTACATGTAAATTATAAACTATAAAAATCTTGTAAGGCTCATTTCTAAACAAAAATTATTAGTGGTACTTTCCAATTTCAGTAATATCCGAAATACTTTATTGTTTAATAATATAATAATATATCAGATAAGTGAATAACAAAATAAGCCCTTGGTGCAAAGTAATAATTATATTTTATAAAAAAGTTTCGATTATTAGATAATTCTCTTCAGTTTCTTTTGGAACTACTAGATACATTGAGAAAAATGCCGAAACAGCTTCTGATTTTCATTAAAATTAGGTTTTTGGCTTTTGTTTGGTTTAAATTTAATTTTAAAATATTTTAAACCTAAAATTTTAAAAATTTCAAATTTAAATATTTTTTATAAAATATCCCATTTAAAATTTTTAAATCCAATTCGTTTTCCTCTGTTTTTTTTATGCTTTTAATTTAACATATATTAATTTAATCTTTATAAACTTTAATTTTTTTTAAATTTTAAAAAGTTTTTCTATATCTTATGTTAAATAACTGCTTCTAGTGTCATTTCTTTGTTCTTCAAATTTCTTAATAAAATTAAAACTAAAGAAAGTTTTTTATAAAATTCAGAGCAAATTAATAAATAGTTCCTTAGTTTTTAAAGTTTTATAAAAGATGTATGTGAAAAGCTGTCTTCTTAAAGACGCAACACAAAAAAGCCTTCAAACAACCCTCCTCAAACAACTTCAAGACCTAAATACAATTCTACTCTGATTTTCAACAAAAAATGGAAAACCTTCTGAATGAAAATCAGAGAAATATATTGTAGTTTAATATATAAGTTGGATCAATGCTTTTGGATTTCACCGACAACCTCAATTATTTTCAGTAAGTAAGAGGTATTAAATTTTTATTTAAATACAAATTTTTGAAGCAATTGTTCATAAATAATTTCCGAAAATGTTTTTATGTAAACCAGTAATATTCTCCCCTTTTTGTGACTTTGAACAATATTTTTAATCCATCTCCGAATATTCAAAAATATTTAACTTTAAATGTAATATTTAAATTATAAAATATGGTTTTTGAAGCTTTTATTTGACATTTTCTATAATTTCCAGTATTCTATCATCATTTCCAAATTTACATAAGTATAAAATTGGAATTTTAAATGAATTATAATTTACATTGCTCTTCTTTGCTCCTCTTCTATTCATGAAAAAGTGGAGTGTGATAAAATATTTGAAATATACTAAATTTGCATATTTTTTTAATCAAAAATCCCAGTAAGATATTATTTTGCCTATAAAGTTTTTCCATATTTGTATTTTATTAAAAGTTTTGTGTGTAGTATATGCTTATGTTTTTGAAAATTTCTTAATAAAATTATTGTTCTGCTTTCTATACACCAAGTCACGTTGAGACAAATCACCTATAATATAAAACAAAACTCAATAAATTTATAGAATATAAACACACCAACTCACCTTGTGGATGCTTGTAAAATAGTCACTGAGACAAATCCTACACTATAGAAAATCAAAAAGTGACAGAGAGATAAAATAATGCACATTAACACAACCTATAATAAAACATGGATGTAAACTTTTAACATGTAGCCATCAGAAGTTAAAAAACCCCTATAATAAATTAATTTATAGACATTTTTGAGATATTTTTAGAAAGAAAAATCGCGGAAAAAATTTTTAATTTAAATTTTGAGGTTTTTGCTAGGAAATTTCGACTAAATGAGGATGTATCTTCATAAGATTTACCATTAAAATTAAAATTAATTTAATTTTTCAGGCATTTCTGTCGAAAAAAACAAACCTGAAATCCGAAAAAAGCATAAATTGTAAATTTTAATAAGTTGTAAAAAATAATCATAAACCAAAATATTTTATGTACATATTTGAAGATTTTTTTCAAAAGATGTATAAAAAATATAATTGTTTAATGCAATTAATGATTTTTATAACTTCAAAAATAATTTAACTCACTTTTTTGAATAATTTCCGAAAAATAAGTTATCATAAAATAAATCATTTCCTGAATATTTATAATCATTATTAATAATAATATGCATAAGCTTGTAGATCAAAAGTTATAATTATAAGTTTGAATAATGATTTAATTTCCTTGTAAAATCATAATTCAACTCTTAAAACTTTATATCTTTAATCTTTAAACTTTAAAAATAACTTACTTTGTAGCCATTTCAGAAATGGCTGAAATCCATTGATTTTTCACAAAAAATAAATTCCAATGAGTTAATTTATGTTTCAAGTTGCATTATAGCGGAATTTATCGGAACTTCGATTGGTGTAATAAATGAACTTTATGCTTGTATATCATAATTCTTGTCTCAATTTCAAGAAGCTATGTAAATATATATGCGTGTGCGTGTATATTTTAGTAACATAAATTTAATAATGTTGGGCCAGAACGTAAACGGCCTTCAAAATGTTTAAATGGATCAGAAACACACACGCAAACACAACACGCAATTTAAATAAAACCTCAAAACACCAATTAAACCATATAAAATCTGAGAAATAAAAGAATTAAATATAAATTAAGAAACATAAAAATAAAATAAAATATTAACAAAATGCACCAAGATCCGCACGATATCTACACAAACACAACAAGAAAACATGACAAATTCGACGAAATTGGAAAAAGCAGTTAAAGTTCATTAAAGCAAGATTTAAATCGGAAAATTTGAATTAGTAATAATTCAAATAAAATTCTAAATAAAAAATTATTAAAATAAATCAAAAAATAATAAAAATAAATATTAGAATTTGCTAGAAAACAACAAGGTCGAATTTTGTTTTACTACATCAAATTTTACACACCAAAAATTTAGGTATATATACTGATCCATTTTCACATTAAAAAAAAAAAAACCATTTTTGAAAACAAACCGTTTTCCGATCAAAACTATTTTTGAAAGTTTTTGAAAATCTCATACGTTTGAACGATCTTCGAAGTTACAGTTCTTTAAATTATTTATTTAGGTGAGAAATATTTATGGTGGAACCCTCTTTCCACGACACGTTCCTTGCATCTCAATAGAGCTCTGCTCGGCGTCGACGTGGGGAGAGCGGTAATTTTGGTTTTATTTTATGGTATATGAATTATGATTTTTGGAATGGCAAGGAATGGTAACCTGTTATTTTTGTTTTATAATTAATAAACATATTTATGCCTAAATTATTTTATATATATATTTTTTTTGTTTCTCAAATAAATCTGTCGAAATTTTTCCGGCCCACAGCCGAAACATAATGCAAGTAAATAAAATCTACACACAATTCAGATTCGTGTAAGCGCGTGGAATATCGCCAATGATCTGTGCCCGTGAAGACCCGGCGTGCGGAACGCAGAGTTGGATCGTCAATATTATCCCTATAGATGAAAGGAGGAATAAGGAAGAAGTCATTTGATTGCTTCCTCGTTCCTCGTTTCTGTAAAATCGACTTAACTCATACTACACATGGCTAAAAATCATCACACCGAGTAGTCCAGTGGGCACTCAGTAAATATAATATAAACACAAAATGCGCTTAAGGCTTATTAACAGGGATTTGGAACTGGGGTTAATTAAAATGGAAATCGTTGTTATAATTCAAACTAACATTTCAAACAAAAATTAAATTGGCGAGTCAAATAAATAAATAGAGATCAGTTAATAAATAATTTATTGATTCTCATTGATCAATGTACAAATATTTAGTATCCATTTAATAAATAATTCATAGATTTCGATTGATTAATGTAAAAATATGTAATTCACTAAACTATTATACTGTAAATCAAGTACTCATTTAATAAATAACTTATCGGTTCTAATTGATTAGCGTAAAGATATTTAACTCATTGAAGTACTATAATCATTTAATAAATAATTCACCGATTTTAACTTAATTATTGTTTCAAGTAAAACTCATTAAAGCATCGATTTGATAAGTAATTCGTCGATTGCAAGTTGATTATTAATTCATTTAAATATTCATTTGATAAGTAACTCATTTAGTATTGTTTAAAGAAAGAAAAATTAATTCATCAAGTGTTCATTTACTAATTCATTAACTTTTATTCGAGCAATATAAGGAAATTTCACCCGCTAAAATACCATATTGTAACTGGAACATTCATTAAATACTTAGCTAATTGATCAACATAAATAAAGTTAATACCGTAGTTTAAAAATTCCATTAATAAAAATCCATTGATTTTCACTCAACCATTTAAAGTAAAATTGTACCGTAGAGAAACAGAGAATTCTGTAAAAATATTTGACTCGTCAATTTATTAAACCAAGTAGTCATTTAATGGATAATTGTTATTCAACGTAACGGAGATCTAACTCCTTAACTCATTTCACCATAACAACAAGTGTTCGAACCAGATAAGTATTTACAAAACATGTATACTGAAAAGTAAAAGTCTGAAAAAAGAAACAATTTATAAAAATTACGAATCACCAAACTGTTAATTAAGCGTATTGTATTAAACAAAATGATTTAAATCGAATCAGTTTCGTGATCAGCAGGTAAGGTCCTTCTTGATGAAATTTCATAACTAAAATCAACCCATGTGGATTAGAGATTGTTGTAAGTTCATGCAGAGAATTATGGGTATAACCAATTGATCCATCAACAAACGTTCGATTGCGCTTGAGTAATGAAAAATTTCATGTGTAAACGAATGCAACGAAGCCACGAAGTGAGAAAGAGGGACCTTTGACTTGATGATCACGGAATTGAGACAGGGATTGAATAAAATGAATAATTATCCGAACAAACATCTATACTATTCGTTTAACGAGGTCAACCATAGATGAAATTGTCATGATTAACTAATTTAAAACCAAATGATCAAAGAATTTATTGATTAGAATAAGAAATTTGAAAATAAAGCGATTTGATTCCTCCCGTAAAGCACAAAACCATCGTCGAACGAGGGCACAGAACGATCACGAGGAATACTTCGAACTCAGCATTAACAGAGTGGTAATCACCCAAAAAAAAATTGTGCGTCGATAAATTGCGAACCCTAAAAATAAAGCGATTAATAACTAACTAACTTAACCCTGAGAAAATACCTACCACTGATTTTGTTTGACCATAGTAATGAGATGACCGCGTCCCCTAATGAACGCAGAGAAAGTTTCCAGAATATTCTTGACCCAAAACTCCGATCGGCAACCCGATAACTAATGATCCTCAAACGAGAAAATTAAATGATGCTAATAAAGTATTTTCACCTACTTGAAAAGTTCATACGAGAATTCGCAATAAATATGAACAAACCGGATAAACAACTTCATCCGTTTAAAATAAACATTCTGGCGTATTGAACTCTAACAAATCTTTGTCACCTCCGGTAATTCACCATGATTGATGAACCGAATTCGACGTCCGGTTCATGCCGTCTGATTAGAATTCGTCAATCACCGGAAATCAATCACTTCGTTTCCGCTCTGAAATTTGATAATCAAGAATCCCGTCAACGATTTCGACAATAAACTAAAACCTAAATACAATAATCGCTTGCGCAATAGTTCGATACATAGCCATTTTATTGTCGGTTTGCATTGAAAATACCTTAAGCTGAAGTGATAAAAATTAGTACATTTATTAAATGAACGGATTCACACGCGAATTTTAGGCTATTAACATACCCCCATATAAGACAGACGCATTACCATAGTATTTTACCAAACCACCAGATTTCCTTTGGCCTAACGCACGACACAAGATTAGCAGCATCACCAGTCACTTTACTCACAAGATACTCAGACACCTAATATAGGTAGATTCAAGCTAACAAGTCCTCTCATACAGGACAAGAACAATTTCATTTTCGCAAACCATTAAAAATACAGAGAAAGATGGAGTAAACATATATTTTAATTCAGGACACGCTAGAACCATGATCGATATGCCCGCTCACATTGTGGAACAATGGAGACAAGCCTGGAGTCGGGTATACCAGGAACGATATCCTAAGGAGCCTACAGATGAACAAACGGAGGAAATATCACCAGAAAAATTCATGAAGCGATTTCGGGAGGTGGCGGACGAACCCAATCCGTCACGGGACATTTTAATGCAGGCCCAAGAGCTCCTAGAAGGCCTTCTACAGCGTCAGCGACAAATCGAGGCTGACGTGGCATGGGCCACATCTTACCTGGCCAATGTCAAAGATGACATAGCGGCTGGACGACTGGCCGACAGCTACCCGCCTTCTCCCAGACCGATCAGAAACCTTAAACGACCGGTGCTCGTAGTCTCGGGATATGCTCCGGAAGAGGGGATTAAGCGATTCTTCGCGGAGGAGTAGACGTTATTGATGTAGACATTGATTATTGTTAGCGACATTGTGTCCGATTCAGGAATAAAAATTTTTCTTTCTGTCTCATCTTTTCTATCATTATCATAATTTTCATTTTAAAAAATTGTTTAAATAAAACTACTCATATTTGCATTAGTCGCCATCCAATTCACTCATGCTATTTTTAGAAATGGATCCCGTAAAGTTGTTACAAAACGAGTTAACTCGGGCGCGACAAACAAACAAGGATCTCCACGATCAACTCATACACTTGGTCCGGGAAATACAACAACTCAAAGCTACATGGGTCAACCCCATGAGGGTCAAGCCGTTGTATCAAAAGTTAGCCGCGGCCCAGAAGGGGTGGGCCGAAGAAAGACAATTGGTGACAAGTCTGAAGACCCAAA
Source organism: Schmidtea mediterranea (assembly GCA_022537955.1). Lineage (NCBI taxonomy): Eukaryota > Metazoa > Platyhelminthes > Tricladida > Dugesiidae > Schmidtea > Schmidtea mediterranea. The sequence goes on from CM039681.1 coordinate 48,221,785, forward strand.
TCAGGGGGCTAGAGGTAGCGTTGTCCGCTAGTCAAGAGGGGGCAGCGGTAACCTACCCTCTAGTTTTCGCCCCGGCTCAATTGGCATACCGAGAAGTGAATCCGACCCCATCCGCAATGCCAACCCCTGTCGAAAACCCTACCCAACAATTCCTTCAACATCCAGTCGACGACCGGGTCGCAAGGAGCGAGCTAAGCGCCGAGCCGCTCGACTCTCCAATCAATGCACTTTTACATAGATTATTGTTAAATATATTATTTTCCGTACATCTCTCATTTCATCTACGTACTAATCAAATGGTTTTTTTTTAATAAATAAAATAAAATTGTGAGGGATTAAATACAACCACCAATCATTTTGTCTTTTCAATCTAACGCCGATAAACCAGCTGGATAGACGATAGGAAGTTAGACGCAAAGGGACCAATAAGTAAAAGCGAGCGCAGGTCTTTTATCGACAGCTCGTGAACCCGAGGATTGTCCGAGCAACTATAGTATTAGCTAATGATACTCAATTTTTGCGGGCAGTCCACCACTTGAACACATTACCAACGTTGCCTAGCAACGGGTGCCAAGTGGCAGTTAGCAATCTTTTGTATGGCGTTACTAGGGTCGCCGGGAAGATAAGCAAGATTTGAAACCCTGTAACCCACCATACAAATTTGGGGGCTCAGCCGGGATTTGAAGCTTTTCGTGTGCAAACAACCAGGGGACATGATACAGAACTATCTTTTCAAATAGAAATGTCGGGACGACATGTTGCCGAACCCTGGAGAAATGAAATATGTGGAACTTAAAAGTTAAAAGTGTAAAGATCGATTACAAAGATTGATGAGAAATTGTAAAGATCGATGAAAAACGAACGACCTGACTACAAATCAAGAGAGTAAACAATAGACGACTAGCCCACCAAGTACGACACAACACTCTTGTAAGATATCAACAACACGACAAGACGCATAAGCAAAAATTAAAAGGGCAAAATGCGGGATAAAATGAAATGGGGTAAGTAAGGGGAATAACGACAAACGGGGAAAAACAATAGAACGATAATAAAATAAATTACAACGGGTAATTACAGTAATTAAAGTAACAGTTTACTGAAACAAAACATTAAACTAAGAGTTGAATGAATAACATACAGTGTAGTTAATATTTAAATAAATTTAATGGGTAATTAAAAGAGATTTAATAATTTTAGAGATGGAACCAACAAAAATAATAGAAAAACTAAAGGGAATTCTAAACATCGAAAATGACAATCTTGAGGAACTAATTAATAAACAAAAGTTAATTAAACAAGCTAAAGAGGATGTATCAACGATTTCCAACCTGTATTCCGACGAACATTGCATATTGATAAAATTGAGCGATATTGACAAAGATGTAACAACCGAGAGAATCTACGAAATTCTGTCCATGAGATTGGAAATAACCAAATTTGGGAAAAGCTGGAACAAGTTAATGGAAAAAGTCAAAAACATTGAAGACGAGATTGTAACAACAATGAAAGAACAAACTAAGGCTTATGTAGAGTGTTATGCGTGCAAAACAGAGGAAGCACGAGTAATGGTGATACCTTGCGGACACCTGAGTTATTGTTATGGATGCGCACAAGAGTCGCACTGTATGTTATGCCAGCGAAAGATAAAGGAAAGACTAACTGTTTACTTTCCATAAATTGTTATGATGAAATAAATAAATGTGTATTATGCATTACTTGAATTATTATTAGATGATAAGACGAATATGAAAGAAATATGCAATGCTTGTAAATAATAAAACCACCCGACAACGATAAATAAAGGTAATAGACCAAATACATGAAAGCCGAATTAAGGAAATAATTAAAACACATGCACAGAGACACAAATATTGGACGGAAAAATTTCGACAACTGAGTCCCCTAGTGTATAATTCTTTTTGTTTTATTGATATTATATTTATCGATATTATATTGAGATAAGACGAGGAAAAATGGTTAACCTGAGCTGTCTAATGATAGTACGCTCACCCAAGGGAAACCCTGATCAACCCTACTGAGAAAGGAACTGGTAGGCCAAGTCGCGTATGTCAGCAAGTAACCGGCGAGAGATTGATCACCTCTTTTGGGGAGCTTGTTGATGCGATTACCACAAATTTTGAAGGGGGGAGTGAAGAGATAGATCGAGAGGTGAGAGAAAGAGTGTACACGGAACAGAATTAATAGTTTTGATTAAAGGTACCTAGAGATGACTTCTTTTTCCCTAGCTGGTGGTGAGGCACCAGAGGACAGCTACGGACTGTCGTGTTCAGGTTGTTATCAGCCAAGGGACTGATGGCGCTGAGCCGTTCGATACAAAAACCCGGATCACACACCGAGTATCGAACGATTTTTTTTATTGCTGGGAGGAACTCGATACAACAACCCGGATCCCACACCGAGTATCGGGGGCCAAACGGTAGGTGAGATGTGAACTAACCGGTAAATGGTTCATACTCAAAATGTCCTACTAAGGTCGGGTAAGGGCGGCCGAATTGAGCCGGGAAATCCGACGGTCAGATAAGGGCGGCCGAATTGAGCCGGGAAATCTGATTGCAGAGGCGGGCAGGGATTAGAAATTTTCCGCGCCTATATTTAATCACTTCCTTTTCTTTTCACTAGTCGAGAAATCAAGTAAACCGCTTTTGGAACTTGATTGAACGTCTAGGCATTTCCATACTTTTATATTCTCCGAGGTACACAACCCGGATCCCACACCGAGTACTGAGGGAATGTTTTTTTATTGCCCAGCGAGGAATTTGGTACAACAACCCGGATCCCACACCGAGTGCCAAATATCCGAATGGCGGTGAGTAAAGCGTAACCGGAGGAATGCGCGGCCAAAAGACGCCATGGCTTGAGAGTCAGTGTGAGGCCTCAAACATACCCAAAAGTCACTGATGAGCTCAAGTCCGGTGAAACAATGAGAGATAATATGAATAAGATGAATATGAATATGAGTAAAGATGAAATTGATAGAATATGATTGGATTAAACAGTAAAGACGAGATGTAATTATGATTAGATATTAGAGGCCATAGAGTGCCGGATAATTATGATTAGATATTAGAGGCCATAGAGTGCCGGATAATTATGATTAGATATTAGAGGCCATAGAGTGCCAGATAAGATATGATATGAGTAGAGATGAAATATGAAAATGAATAGATATTAAGGTCACAGATGACCAGTAAACGAGTTAGAGCCGAAGGCCGAAGAGCCAACGGAAATTATAGAGGGCATAGAGCGCCAGCGATTGAGGATTAAGCAAATGAATTTTTGGGAGACACAGGAAAAATAATTAATGGATTGACTGAGAGTGTGAATATGATGATTGTATATTATTAATATTATGATATAGATAATTGATACGACTATATAGATAATTGATAAGACTATATAGATAATTGATACGAGATTAATAGATAATTGTTACGAGGTATAGATAATTAAAAATAGACTTAAAATGAGGGGGGTGAGTCAGATGTAGAGGACCACCACGATAAATGCGAACAAGGGATAATAACGTATATAGTATGGTAAATGAAGGAGAAATTGGTATAGAGTATAGAATATTGGAGTGTTATTTATTTTTAGGAATCAATAGCCAAACAAAGCAACCCAAGTCAATTTCAAAACAAAGCAAAGGAGAAAATATTTCAGAGCAAACGACAAGGCAAAGTGATAACAAAGAAACTTGAATAAACGAGCAGAGAAGAATTTGGAATAATCGCCAGAGTAGTGACAAGCAGACAAGCAAACAGAATCTCAAAAGCAACCAAAGCAAGAAAAGAGAAACGAGAAAACCAGTCAAGCAGACGAATAACCGTAAACATTGATAACATCAGCAACCACACGAGAAGCAAAAGCCAAGAGAATAGAGAAAAAAGTTTATTAAAAACAGAAGAAAAGAAAAAAGTTCGTTACAGCAGAAGTGTCAACACCAGAGCATCAACTACAGCAGCAACAGGAACCGGCACAGATAGCGGATTGACCGATTTTGAATTTAATAGCAGCGAAGAGAACGAACTACGTAATATCGAGAACCAATTGGCAACAATAGAATCAGCGAACGAAGAAGAGAATCTAGACAACCATCTAAACATGACAACTTCTATAAACTCTCCAATTCCGGATGCAAATATATTGTCAAATAACAACAACGTAGTAGTAGGAGAATTCAGAGAAAAGTTTAGAGGAGAACCGTTCGACGGTAGTCTCAACAAATTGGATACATTCATAAAGGAATTTGAAGTGTATAAAAATATCTGTCACTGGACAGACCAAAAGGTAAAAGAGCGACTACCCTTGTATTTGAAAGGGAGCGCACAAGATGTATTCGTAGAAGAAGCGAGAGATGTAACGAAATTGACAACGTGGACAGAGATTAAAGAGTTCTTAATAAAGATATTCGGGATAGAGAAAAAGGGAAATAGGAGGATATTAGACTTCCTACATCGAAAACAAAGACGAGATGAATCGAATGCAGTATACGCATGTGAATTAAAGAAATTGTGTAAAGAAGCCTTCGGAGAAATAGATTTGCCCGAAGATAAAATGGTAGACGTCTTCATAAGAGGAATCAAAAGAGAAGACATACGAGCCAACCTTGGATGCTTGGCACCAGAAACGTTAGAGCAAGCAGTAGCAATCGCAAATAGATGTGAAGCCCATCTGGGACTGGGATATCAAGTGGCAGTCTTGGCCACAGAACCAACAACGTCAACAGTCAATGTCAACAATCAAAACAACAATATCAATCCAGCTATGAATCAATTCATACCCAGAGCACAGCAGATGTTCAAGCCACCAGCAACAAGAAATCCAGAAGATAGAGGTAATAACCAAGTAAGCTATAATAATAATTTCAGGAACAAGCCAAACGCAAACGAACAATGCTCCACATGTCAAAAAATGGGACATCGATCAGAAAATTGTTTCCGAAATTACAATTGTCAAAAATGTGGTAGACGAGGACATACTGAGAGAATATGTCAACAACTTAATAGCAAAGCGTGTTATAATTGTGGTCAACAAGGGCACATCGCAAGGCGATGCAACATAAGAGGAGAGGCAAATCAACCAAGACCAAACAATAATCCGACAAGAAATCCACAAATTAACGTAATACAAGAAATAGATATGTTAAGGGAAACATTACAACGAATGCCCATGGAATTAAAAGAGATGATGCAACAGATGCCCGCCAATATACAGCAACAACGAATTAATGTAATGAGAAACAATGAGGAGATTCAAGAGCTGCGAACCAGAGAATATCAAGAGCAACAACAAGCTGAATGGCAAAGACTTCAAATAGAAGAAGCCCAAGAAATCCAGCAAAGATGGGAAAATCGAAAACAAACCCCGAAAAGAATTAATATGATGAGGATGGAAATTCCAGATGAAATTCACACTGCGGAGCAGTGTGTTGAGAACGAAGGGGGAGGAAATATGATAACTGATAACGAGAAAACAGTTGAATTGAATACGATGGAGAAAATAGAGGCCATCAAAGAATTTACAGAGGAAGAAAAACAGAGACGGCGACAACTAAAAGAAATGACAACTGAGAAATCAGACGAACCAGAAACTCAAGAGAATAATCAAGCAGAGAGGATGATAACGGAAGATCAAAACGAGAAAACATTAGTATACGAGATGGACGAACTCGAAGATGAAATCATGACGCAAACAACAGAGAGTACACTCGAAAAAATAAAGCAAGAAGAAGCTTTAGAACAAGAGGAGGATCAATTGAAAGAAAAAGAAGCAATCCTGAAACAAGAGAAAGCCGAACTAAGAAAGAAGGCGCTAATATTAAAAATAGACGGAGCGCTGAAACATTTGGAACAAGAACAAGCACTAGATCAAAAAATAGAAGTGATGGCAAAGAAAGTACTATCGCAAGAAATGAAAGAGCCAGAATCGAGAGATGAACAGGAAGCATCAACGTCACAAGAAAAGGAAAAGATATCAGAACCAATAATAACAAAAAATCGAATCCAGAGGATACTGCTACAAAAAATAGAAACAAGAATCAGAAAAGAAAAGCCCACGTGGAGTGAAGCTCAAATAGAGAACAGAATAAAAGAGATATGGTTCCAAACAAAAGGGCCAACAAAGATAATGAAAGAAGAGGAACAACTACATATTAATATGTTGAGACAAATACCAGACGATCAAACAGATGAAGATGAAAGTGAAATAAGCAGTCTGGGGTGGAGAAATATTTCAATCATGTGAGGAAAACAAACCGTATAAAGATGAATCAAAATCCGAATTAGAGGAAATGGAAACTAACGTGCCAAGAGAAGACGAAACCGAGATATTAAAAGAAATTAATGAAATTGTAGAAGAAGTAGATCGAAATCAAATGTTCTTAAACCTCAGAGATACAACCGCATACAGCAGAATAATGAAACTAATCGCAAAAGGATATCAACAAGATAATGGTACATTCACGGCATCATGGAAAGACATGATAAAAAAGTACCAAGAGAATCTGAAAGAATATGATAGAGAAGAGTATCAGGTAATTATTGATTTTCCAGAGATACCTAGACAGATAATAGCCACAAGAGGCGAAAGCACAAACGAGTTGTATGATTGGGTAGTGAAAAAGCTAGGACCCAGTTATAAAAATAAACCTTTATATTATCAAGGAAGGAAAATAAAGCGAGACATACACCTCGCGGATGCTCTAATATGGCCAAAAGGAATAAACGTGGTAACATTAAACAAAAATGAAACCGAGGAAACAACAGCAGAAATATGGCAGAAAATTCAAATATTGTATACCAAAGAAATAAAACCTGGATTAGAAAAAGAGAGACAAAAGATAATGAGGCAAAATCAGATCAAAATGACAGAACAAGCAATAGACCAGGTAGAAAATATATTAATCGATTATCATTAACGAGACCAATTTCAATGAAAATATTCGTAGAAGCTGTACGGGATACAGACATAATGAGATTCGATAATGAGAGAACAGATGAGTTGATAGCCAAATATGGAGAGCATCAAAGAGATATGAGGGGAGATGAACCAATAAAGATAAAAATAAAGCTACCAAATGATGAAATAAAGGAAATATTGGTAGATCCCGATTGTCAAATGCACGAACTATACCGACGGATAAACCGAGAAATCATACAACCAATAATCGAAAATAGTGATGATGGCATGGTAGAGGATGTGGCTATAATGTACCACAAACGGCAAATAAGTCCACGAGAAAGAACCCCGATATACGAATTAGGTATATGGGAAGACGGACAAACCATTAATATCATAGCCATGGATGAACCAGAGAGAAAAAATACAACGAAAATGGAACAACAGATCCAAGAATTTCAAGAGGAAATGAAAAGAAAGATGGACCAAATATTAACCATCTACCAGTTATGGAGACAAGATGCAAAATTAAGCACAAAATTGCAACCTATAGACGACTCGAGATGCCGATCAACACCATGGAAAAAGGCGTATGATGAAAAGACGAAGGAATGGAAATGGAAAATGGAGAGAACCGAACCCAAGTGGAGAAAATACGTACCAGGAGAAGCGCCGGAAGACGCAGCTAACGAAATAACCTTAGAGTTATATGAAGATGAACCATATGAAAATTTACCAGAGGAAATGATAAACGAAATGGAATGGCAACCAGAAGAAGACGAGGAAATAAACGATAGAGCTCGATTAGCCCCATACACATGGAAAATAGGCGGATGGGCTGAAAAAGTAAAATCGGCTGAAGAAGAGAAAATCATCGGTATCACAAGTCATCAATTCTATACAGAAATCGGAGGATACCGGATGAAATTGAGAGTATACCCAAACGGAGATGGGGTAGGAAAAGGAAAATATCTATCAGTGTATTTTCTATTAGCAAGAGGCAGATATGACGGCAAGTTAGAATGGCCATTTAATCGAAAAGTCACAATTTCAATCGCTAAACCCGGAAAATGGGAAGGGCGACACAGCGAAAAACTGGGAGTAGACCCAAGATCTATGATAAGTCAAAAGCCAAAATCCACTGAAAATGTTGCAGGAGGAGTACCACAATTTCTACTGAAAAAATATGTAACACCCCAATTCGTAAAGGATGATACGATATACATCACGATCGAAGTAGAAACAGAACGAGAAATGAAATTACGAATCCAACAAGAACAAGCGAGACCACGAATCAGCGTACTCGAGAAACGAATTCCAGGAGTAAAATATTTGCCCACAGATATAGACGATCCTGTGGAGGAAGGATTAACACGATTAACGGAAACGCAAAAATGTAGAGAGTTAGCAGCGATATTGAGAACCGGAGCCAAAAACCAAAGACGAACTGTAACAGATTTAGCAAAATGGATAATCGATTCTTGTCACCAGAATAAGAGAAATCTCGCGAAATGATTGTAAGGGAAATAGAGAGTATCGGCAAGAATGTATGCGTCAACGTTACCCAGCGATGCAAACTTTCAGAGCATAGAAACTTATCCGAAATGGAAAACACACCGCATGGCAGCGCGCCGAAAGACAATAGAAAAGTCGTACAGTTTAGATAAGATTATGACGCACAATTTCGAACCAGATCGAACAAGGAATTTCTATATCACCTGCCAAAGTAGATGAGCCGTTGAAAAACAGGAAATGACCGCTACGAATCCGACCATTTCATATTTCTACAATACGCAAGGGACGAGTACATTAGAGACATCTCCGAATATTGGGAGTTACTGCTCAAATGCAATTGGGAATTGAATATACAAATATATTCAACAGTACGCAAAATAAACTTCGTGTACGACGAACTCAATCAAGCAGAGAACTCAAAACGAAAACGCCATATAGCGGCGACACGGAAAGCCTAAATACGCCAGAAGTTCCACCATGCAGAATGATAATAATCGCGTATCACAACATAGCGAAATCGAGAAGTACTAAATGAATCCTAATATTTGATATTGTGACGAGGAATACCAACCAGGAGCAATACCGCAATCAAGAATTGTTCATGACAGAAGCATGAAAACGATCTGATACAGATGAAACCGCACGAGCAGTTATGTGGTCAAATGACACACCAAGTCGAAATTTAGAGCCAGATTACCGAACGAGGAGAAAAATGATAAAAGAAAGAAAGAAAGACTCCGAAGGCTCGACAGGAGCACGGACATGGCGACAATTGACACCAACATGAAACCGCAGGTCACAGCTCTACTAACATCTAGTGAGAAAACGGACAGACGACACAACCCCAAAGACGAAAAGAAACAGGCTCACAGCAATGTGGAAAAGAAATCCAGAGGACGACCAAAGATGATTAAACCAGCTCCAGAAAGGAAAAACCAAAGAAGCAAATGCAGATGGATTCAATTGACAATCAAATTAACAAGTTAGCAAGTAACACGAATACCAGTTACAAGGGAAAACTTAAAAGGTTCAGCAAACAAGAGACAAAGTGGATCAACGATTAATAACTGATATCGAGCTGGATTAGCGACATCCAGAAAATAAAGAGAAAGTTTGAAAACTTAATAATATCGGAGCAGAAGCGAACATATTCGGCAGCAATAAAAACGAATAATAAATAAATTAATGGATAACTAAGTACCGAACCAACATTACTAAATTCCAGAGAATTATTTTGATCACATATCAACCACTTAACCGAAACGATCTGATGACCAAACATTAGCATATCGTGTTCTCTTGAAGGCCTCATCTGCACTGTATCAATACCGATAGTGCATATCACGAAAAAGCGAAACTCCAAAGACTACAAACCCAAAATCGATATGAAATTTACGCGCAATAAACATGACATTATCAGGAAGTAATCGACACATTCATACCTGACTCGAAGGTGAGATGGCAAGCTTTTATAACATCTGCTTAAGTAAAGATGATCCAGAACCGAGTATGAGCACGACAAATTGAAAGGGTTATTAACAGAATTCCGAGACAAAACTAATTGCAACGGATCCAAAAACCACTCACAGAAAAGGGCCTACCATGAATGCGATAATCATACATTACTCATCATGGATCGATGTGCTCCGTAAAAGTAGTAGAACCGCTTCTCTGTAGCTATACGATTGTGATAGATATAAAGTATGGTGACAATTCACTAAATGGAAACGGACGATGAGCTGCAAAAGCTCGCATAACCCGCGTAATGACAGACATATCGGCAACCAGCCTCGAGTATCGCTTATAATGTCATACTACCAAGAAGTAGACTTCCATCAAAACAGAAAATTCAAAAATGCTTTAACAAGGAACAAATCGTAGCATTTCATTGCGGACATCACTCGCATTCAACAATCTATAGAACGCCGAGACGGAGACAACATCGGTTTCCTGTAACGCGAGCGAATGTAGAAAAGAAGGATTCACGACAAGACGACATCTCAATAGACATACATGGACGAGTGTGAATTGTGCAGCAGCAGAGAAGGGAAGCGATAAAACAACCCGAGTATATGCTGCAGTGTGAGAATAAACGGCTGGAGACGGAAGAGTTGTCAAGGACACGGGAGTATACCTTATTGAATCAACTCGCACTCAGAAAGGAGTAGTAGTTGATTGAAAGCTATCAAGTAAAATTAGAAAGATACCAAGGATATTTTTGATCCGGACACGCAAGCGATGAAACAAAAAGTACTCCCATCTCTTAGGTCCACCACCACTATAGATTCATGCTCAAATCACGGGCAAATGTCAACGATGCGGACTAATCACGCGATACCAGAAACTTGTAGACTAACCTATTGAAAGCGCAATATTCGACAAGTGACAAGACGAGTGCAAACACAGTGAAACAGAAACTTAAACACGCTAAAACAATTATCTCTATTTAGACCAAATCGAAGAACCGGCAGAGACAACCTCGGCAAACGAGCCAACCCGATCCGACCAAACGACTATCGCGATCAGAGTCACCCTACAGTAGTAATATCAACCCTTAATACAAACATCGGAATGAGCTCAAAAGGCTTGCGACAGGCAATGCATGCGCTATCATACTGTGACGACTAGCCTGAATGGTGTAGACCGTACCTCATTATAAAGGAAGTTCCATCGTATACGACGAACAGCCTGAATACAACGCCAAAGCGCAAATCGACCCCAAAGGATGTCTTACTATTATCTGTGCTATATAAATAACAAGGAGTGTTTCTTATATCTAAATGTACTCGAGCATTCAACGCGCGAACAATAAGTGACCTAATCGAGGTTTGACGCGTCTACACACATGATTGGACTATCGGAAAAACAGAGAAATATAAAAACAACATTGGCAATTGGCCAAATCACGAACGAATCCGGATCAACATATGCCGCAATCTCGTCGAATTATTACCACCTCCCGCAAGGAGGGGACTATTTTAGGACGGAATCGTCGGACGGAAGTGACGTGTATACGTATAGAATGCGAATAGACAATTGCGCAAAAACCTGCACAGAGCAATTCTCAACGTAATTCCGACGACATAAATGCCATTATTAACGAGATTAGAGATGCATATACAAGGTGAATCAAGAACTTCCGAGGACGTTTCTCACGGGAGTACAACAAGCGATTGAATAAACCGCAGCCAAGAAGAATTGGAGGGATACCCGGTAATAGTGTTGCGAGTTTCTGATAGTAAGTGGTAATCATGTGAACCGCGGTGTAGTGTCAAATACAGACTGATGAGCGGAAGTTTGTTACAATTTCCGAAACATCGCACCGGTAGTCTACTCATTTAGTCACGCACCACCAAAAAATATTTGGCTACTATATTGCTACGAAGCGAGATCAGCTCAAATGCGCTTAGTGGAACCACAGAGTGGATCGATATTTATACTAAACAAAGATCTCGCCACGGATGGCACAGAGACGATCACTTTATTATATCCAAGCACAAAGCAAGCGCAAATAATCACAATACACTTTATTGTAACGATACGGGAATCTTGGTAGACAGACTATGGAGTGAGGAGAACACCAAACTACGAACTGCTATTATCCACCCAGATCATGTCTTTCCTGCTACTAGCCTAAACAATCGAGTGCGAAAAGCCATTCGCTGGCTATATATAGTGTGTAATATCTGCCGTACTGAGATGCACGAGTGGTCGCAGCGAATCTATGAAAAGAGCTGATCGCCTGCACACAAATGTTAGAGCGATGTGTTCGATATCTACAAAAGAGAAGGAAAATCAGACTGGAAATGCAAGTTGCATTCTAGCGCATTGTTACGGCGCTAAAACAATGGTGCTTACATGGAGCACTCGAACAATATCCCCACAGAAATACAAGAGATCTGAGGGAAAGTTCTACACTGAAAGGCAATGAAATCGTACCGATGAGAAGTTGGACGAAAATTTAAAAGCAATAATGAGATTAGAAGCCGAGAAAACCAGAATGAAGCGACAAAAACACGGAGAGTGCAGACTGGAACGATGAGATAAGATTTCACAAGATGATGGCGAGGATAACACGACCACGACGAAAACCAAGGGAGAACAACCAGAGCGCGCTAACTCAAGATAGCAACCTCCAGAGACGAAGTGCGAAAATCGAAAGATTGACATAGTGACATGTTCAAACTCATCCACCACCTAGCTATATGAAGTCTAAAGCAAAACAACCATAGACAGCTAGAACAAATACCAGATACAAGTACCGAACACACATGGTGGACGAAATATTTATTCACAGTACCATACGAACCAATTGAGCAGACGTTAACAAGAGAACCAGGCCAAAGAGTCGAGAAGCTTGGATCGCGATCCCAGAAAGCTCCGGAAACTTGTTACAAACAGTTAGCCGGGACCAATCACTAACCTGTACAGAGAATAATGAAATGGCGGATAGAGATTAAAAGGCCATATGATCGAATACCGGAGCAAAGACATTGCTATGCAAATAAACCATGGAATAAAATACCCGGAATGATTCATTATGCCCCATGTATAGAAAAGCCTACACATCGGACCCATATAACGCTCTCAGCCAAAGAATCGAGTCGCAGTCATTCGGTAGAAAATCTGGCTCAATAATCGAAATATAAAAAACGTGAAAATCAATACGTATCTCAGCGGTTATCAAAGACTTGCAGTGCAGATTGTATAGATTGGAACGGATCTCATGCCAGAATTGTTAGAAGGGAATTAATAAACTAGGATCGATGAGCTGAGAGATGAAAACCGGACGAATATGTATGTTGAAGTCAGAGGAGTAAGTGCTTCGAGAAAACATAGTTAGCCCAGGGCGCACACTAAATGAGGTCTTGTTACGTTGAAAAGCTGAACGAGGGGAAACCAGAGTGTCGAAATGATTCTTCGAACTAAGTCAGCAAAGGTTTGAGAAAAAAAAGAAACTACTGCCATTAGCAGAGAGCGATAGGCTAACGTAAACGAGCAAGCAGTGAAATTCCATCAGATATTACAGAATTTTGACGAGGAAATAAAGGCAATTTACGAAAATGGAGAAAGATTGGGAAAATTGAACACCGCAGCATGATTGGTACATGAACTTCCACAACAAGACTGAAGGAAATGAGGGGGAAGAATTATGGGACAATTCACGCAGTCAGCTTAGCTAAACGAAACGAGAAAGAACACCTTACAAGAACTGCTAATGAATTTAAAAGATATATTTGCCAGCATCTGACTAGATCTTCGGTAACAAGCGACGTAACGCAACATACGACTACCATAACAGATGATACCCCAATAACACTACGGCCTATCGATGGCAGAAGCTCAAAAATCAGAAGCAGAAAAGGAAGTTCAAAAATGTTAGCACGCAGGATTGGATCGAACCAGAGTGTTGCTCGCCATATGCAAATTCCCAGTGGTCATGCGTTAAGAAAGAAGGACGAACACAACGTTCGTTGTTATGAGAGTTATTCGACGGACTCAATGCGTGTACACGAAGGACGAGATACAGTACCCGATTACCAGACATGAAATGAAATGTTACAAACTCTACACGGAGCAGCTTAGGTTTACATCGCTTAGATTAAAAAAAGTGGTTATGGCAGATGAAAGTCAACAGAGGAGGCGATAAGAGAGAAAGACTGCCTTTTACAATCGGAAAACACTATACCCAATTCAAGAAAATGCCTTTCGGATAACTAAGCGCACCAGCTTTCATTTCAGAGACTGTATGAATTTTGCTAACGCACGGCATTAAACAATGTATGGTATTATTGATAATTATTAATTTATCTAGCACCTTCGGACAACATTTAAAAGATATCCGTAACGTATTTGTTCGATTGAACAATGGAAGTTTAAAATTGAAACCTCCAAAATGCAGATTGGGCAAAGGAAAAAGTTACCTTCTTAGGACAGTATTGTGTCACAAAAGGTGAAAGAACCAGATCAAGAAACATTTGAAAGATTAAAAGATTGCCCAGTACAAAACAATCACGCAAGTGCAGGAATTTTTTAGGCCTGATTCGGATATTATCGGAAGTTCATCAAGAGTCTATGCAACTATCGCAAAACCTAATTACAGAATTAACCAAAAAGGATACCCCCGTTATATGGAAAAGGATACAACAAACCAGCCTTCGAAACCCTCAAGGAGATAAACTAATATCAGCACAATACTCGTACACCCGGATTCAAGAAAAAACCATTTTTGTTAGCAACAGACGCAAGTGGATATGCATCGGGAGGCAGTCCCTAGGACACATGAGATGACGAGCAAAGTAGAGAGCGAGGTTATTGGATGATTATAGCCGAAGCATTCATAAAAACATGAAAAAGAATTACTCTGTGACTGAGAAGAGAGGCATTAAGCAATTAATCAAAGCTATTAAACATTTCAAATACTTGATTATGGGCACGAGAATATATATCACGGAACTGATCATCAAACCATTGTCATGGCCTAGGCCCAACACAAAGAAGCCTCGAGCAGATTAGATGAGATGGCGGCAATGGCAGGCTACAAGAAGACTCGCCGTTATATTACAATTCAAATCAGGAAAGCCAACCTAACGGCAGACTGCATGTCAAGATTTGTATATGAGGAAACTAAGGCATCACGAATTAGACGAATATGCAATTGATTATCGCAGGAAGATAATCGACATTTTACAAAACTGAAAACGAAGACAGAAGAAGACGAAGAATTTAAAGACAATAATCGAATTATGAAACTAACGATTATGAAAATCTTCCGACAACAACAGCAAACTGAGAGAGCATTGACTGAGAAACATAAGACATCGATATACCATGAAGAAAGGATGTTATTATAATTGCGATGGCGAGAAAAGACTTAGTGTGATCTACCAGAAATAGAACGAAAGAGAGTACGTTAGTGCAAATTATCATGATGGCAAACTTGGAGGACACATGTCAGCAAAAAACGGGAAGGCAAGATTACGTCAAACAATTATTACTGGGCCAAATATCGAGAGAAGACGTGTAAGGATATGGAGTAAAGGAATTTGTCTGATATGCTGCAACAGAGAAGCTAAGAAATTAAAGCACCCACGTTAAAGCCAATTGCCTATCCGCACCAGAACCAATGACACATGATCGCAATGGACTTCGGTAGTAGGACCATTTACACGAAACCAACATGGAAAACTATTCTACATATGAGTAGTCGACAGATTATTGATCGAAAATTCCCGGAAGCATTTCGCAATACCAGACTCAAAAAGCCATGAACAGATAGCGGAGAATCCTAGTAGAAGAGACTCATCTGTTAGATACGGAACACCTACAACAGGATTCTAAATCCTGATCAAGAACCAACTTTATTGAGCGAAACCTATATAGAGGAGAAACATTATTACTTCAAATTGCGAAGCTGAGAACAATCACCCGTACCATCCACAAACACATGTCAAACTCGACATTTAACGGCCATATTATATGAAATGAGTGTCCAATTATGTAGCAACCACCAAAAAAGATTGGATGATATATAATCTCATGCTTATGCACTATATAATGTTCATATAACGTTCAGCAACAAAAAATGAGCTCCAACAACCTCTCACGACTGTAACCGTAGGAGAAATGTAACATGCCGATAGGGACTTAGAATATCAACCGCCAATATCACAGTAATATGGAAATGAACGATTACGTAATCAGGGATTAAAGAGCGAATGCAG
Source organism: Schmidtea mediterranea (assembly GCA_022537955.1). Classification (NCBI taxonomy): domain Eukaryota; kingdom Metazoa; phylum Platyhelminthes; order Tricladida; family Dugesiidae; genus Schmidtea; species Schmidtea mediterranea. The sequence goes on from CM039681.1 coordinate 48,237,945, forward strand.
GAGATCTGGAAAACGGCAGGTATGAATATTGATTCAATCAAAGAAAGTTATAAAGAATTAGACATATAAAACGAACGTACGCGAGCATAACTTTCAGGTTGGAGGAACCTGGGTGATAATTCGCAACTCCAGATAATCACCCAGGTTGGCAGGAAAACTACAACAAGATGTGGTAAAGGACATACGAATAATGTATGTAAATGAGAACCCAATTGCTCGAGTTGAAAGTGGTCCAATAAGTCACTCACTAAACCTATTCTACGTAAACGTGAGCAGATGTAAAAGCGATACCAGAAACCAATAAACAAGAGAACCAGACGAATCGAGGTATGCAAACCAGATCACAAACTCAACAACTGAGTATAATAACGGCCGATACGATGAGTCGAAAAATAGCAAGCGCACAGCAAATAATACCGTAGAGAGAACCGAAACCAGCTCATGAAACCAAAAATAACTCTAAACCGCAACCCCAAGATAATGTAGACAACGATCTATAATTAGTAAACAGCCTCAGAGAAATAATGCCAAATGGTCCGAAAGGTGAGAAGGTCAATGGATGGGAATCAGTTAAACAAAGCAGGGAAAATCGCCATGGATTTATGCCAAAGGGATGCTAGAAAGTCCACCAAGAAATGGATCGTATCAAAAGAAAGTATACCCCATGATCTTTTACTATCGGATGTAGAAGGAAACGTACCTCTACATTTTGCAGTACAGCATAGAAACACTCAACGAAGTAATAGATATAATCTCAATTTATGCGAAATGCGACACAACTCAATATACAAACGAAGAGCGACAAAAAAACCACTAATGTCGCAGTATCGCAGAATGCTTCTACCAAACAGTTCTGAGAGACCTACTAAAAACTGGATCATCGTTCAAAGAGAAAGATAATGGAGAAAATAAAGTATTACACGTGATGCACTGAAATCGGACAAGCAAGCGCAATAAGAGAGTCGATAACCAGTAAACGCATACAATTAGAAGAGAGGAAATGTCATGGGTAAAACAACCAAAACTATGGGAGCTATCGACCCAACAAGACGAGCAAGCGCCAATCTGATGAATTGACCTATGAGGGTTTCACCACTTAGCTTTTGATTTAACTATATGTAAGAAACAAAACTTCTATTAAATAAGAACAATATATGCTCCACTACCCATTTCCAAACGATAAAGTATGTTGAAATGGGCAGACTGAAATTCCCAATCTCCAAAAGAACAATACGGATTGGGATCGAAGGAACAGTTATAATGATAATCTGATGGCATCGAAAGCAAATTAGATTCCAAGCGACGTAACAAGAGATAAAAGGAGATGGATGATTAAAGGCGAATAAAAGTATACGAGGAAATAATTGAAATAATAAATGCGAGACGAATTTCAAATGAACCCCGGGATGGAAATAATGAGAGGAAGTGGCAACAGCAAACCAAGATGTCAGTTCCAAAATGCTGAGACGAAACAAATTGCACATCAAGAGAAAGAACCATCTACGGAGGACGTCCAGACGGCAACAGCAATAACGAGGGAAACGACAAAGGATTATGTTCTACAACAAAAGAAAAAATCAAGACCGACCGCCTGCTACAATATATATTTAATCACGTCCATTCATTAACGGAGCCGACGAATATCCGAAAATTTAATGAGATCGTTCAGAATACGAACAATAAACGATAAAGGAATTTCGAGCAAGGAATATGCTTACAACTGACAATGAATACAAGCATAAGTTGTCAATTCGATTCAATAGGAAAACCAGGAAAGATGGAAATACGATCCGAAAACTCATCATCATGTCAACCACTAAAACGTAGCAGAGGATCTACAAAAGATAGAACGTAAAATCAAGTAGACCAGATAGGCAATTACGAATAATAACAGAGAATAGAAACGATTGACCAAGTATTGTAACCAAAAATATCGATTGGGGAAATAACATGAAGCAGGAAGAAATGCGAATGGGATAGTCTAGAGGCAACGCAGAATACATAATATGTGCCAATAACGTAATAATAACTTGCACATAGGCAAAACCCTGGGAGAAAAACTCACAACACCAAAAGAAGAGCCTTATCAACGTCGAGCACGAGAAAATAAAGAAATAATAATAATAAAAGTGGAATCAAACCCAGAGTGGAGAAGAATATAGTAAATATGGGCAAGACCCTTACAAAAGTTTTCATATTCGAAACTAAAAGAACGAACGATAAATGAAGACAAATGTCCATAAATGGATTGAATCAACTCAATACCGTATTCCAACAAAGAAGAAAGGCGTGGAAAGTACATAGTACACGTCCAGAGAGGAAGAGATGATTACTGGAAATCAATAACAAGAAAATGTTAGAATCAGTTACGACAAAACGTTCGGAAAAAGAAACGAAAGAAAAACCGTACCAACGACAGATCAGAGAAAGTAAAGCAGTAATAATAAACATAATCAAATGCGGCAATGAAGAGGAAATAGTAATTGAAAACACAGGTGAAAAACCCATCACAAAAATCTCGGTGTATCGAAACCTAAAAAAAACGAACCACGTAACAAAGAAATCCATGTGAACGAGCAAAATATACGATCGAAAGTACCGCATCGGACGAAAAGAAAACTCGGAAATTATGTAATAAATATCCAAAAGGGAACTCATGAGCATTGGAGAACGATAACAAGGAAACCACTCAAGTCAAATGCGACGGATCAACCTGCAAAACAGCAATCTGAGAGAAAACCAAGAAACGAAACGTGGAAAAAAGGAATGATCATGGACGACAGCCACCTTTCAATTCACGAAGCGTTACAACTCCAGAAAGCACTTAAAGATGTACAACCAAAGAGAATGATGGAGACAACTAATGCAAGGGAAAACACAACTATGCAACCTAATGAAAAGAACTATATGATTAAAATGATCTGGATAACAACAGCAGTAGTAAGCAGCGTAGTAATGCTGATAATAATCCAATTAGTAAAAACTACCAAATGCCGAAAGAAGTCAATAAGGAAAAGATTATGGCCAGCAGTAGAAAAATTCAATTACGATATCGAATTAGGACAATACGATGCAGAAAGAACTGAGGAATATGAAATCATAAGAAATTCTAGCACAAGCGGACTCTGGTTAAAAGAACCGCCCATTATCGAAGCACAACAATGGTCAAATGAATTTGATGTATATCAGATAACAAACGAGAAATATGGGGATATACGGACATTGCGTATAGAGTCCCCGGAGACGATGGTGTAAAACGAGAAAAAGACATTGTATATAGTGTAAAATATTATGTAGTATAATAGTAGTAATAGTATGTATATTTTAAACATTGTACAAAATGTGTCAGAAATAGTAAGCAAACAGAAATGAATGCGATGAATTAATGATGTATTATAACTAACAGATGGATCCGAATAACGCAAATCAACAAAATCAAGTGAGAATACCACCGTTCACAGAAGCAATACAACAACCAGCAGCTGCCAATGTACCCCATAGAAATTGTAGAATTAAATCAAGGAATATATCAAGATCAAGGAGTCGAGGCAACGTGGAGACGACAATGTGAATTAATGACACTAATAACGAACAATGCGCAAACTCAGTGGACAAATACTCATCTAGTATTAACGGAAAGCGTGAACAGAGGCCTACAACAAGCCATAAGACTAGAAGAGCAGCAGAGAACAATACTACAATTGCAGAGAATAAATGACCAATTAGCAGATCAAGTTAGATGGCAAGCTGACGAAATTAGAAGACTACGTAACAATCAACAGCACGTAGATCCAGCAAGTTGGGTGGAATGGATAGCATCGATGCCAGAATTCACCCCAGAACCGGATTCAACAGTGGAGTAAAAATAAAGCGTACCGTGTAAATATGTAAAAATAAAACGATAGAAGTAAAACAACGTCAAGTAATTGAAAATTTTTGTAGATATGCAGACGATTATCGAGAGAATTAGAGGAAGCGAGAATCCATCAGAAACCACGAGACGAATAATGAAAAATAGAATTAGAGTGGTGAACGATATCAAAGAAAGATTGAAATGTTGTAAATGCAAAGAACTACTGATTGGAGCGAGACAAACGAAATGTGGATGCAGAATATGTACGGACTGCACGATAAAAGTGATAGAAACAAAAACAGAAAAATGCCCTGGATGTGACGAAACGATCGAAAGAGATGAAGACCCTACAACAATGGATAAAGCCACCAATAAAGAAATCAACAATCTATTAGTTCAATGCCAAGTAAAAGAATGTGAATGGAAGGGACTTATGAAGGAAGCGGAAAGTCACACAAATGAATGCGAATATAACGAGATAGTATGCGAAAAATGTCAAATCATCATAACAAAAAAGACGATGGAAAAACATCACCAAGTATGCATCAAGAGAGAGGAGAAATGCGAATTCTGTGGAGTTATTGACGAATGGATAAAAATAGAGATGGAACATCGGAATCCAAAAGAGGAACAAATATGCGATCTATATGAAGGAGTATGCGCAAACAACTGTGACAAGAAAGATAAAGTCAAACTAAAAGAACATTGGAACGAATGTAGCGGCAAACCAGTCAAATGTCCACTGGAACTGTTTAATTGCCAAGCACAACTGCCAATTACGGAGATGCAAAAGCATATGATGGAAAATAGCATCGAGCATACCGAAATCATAATGAAAAACGATAGGGATGTTGGCATGGGAAATAAAAAGCCTACGAACAGAAAATGATGCACAAAAAGCAATAATAAGAGAAATATTAGAATCCAGAAACAATTTCGAGAGAAGCCAAGGAGACACACTCAAGAAAATGGGCGAAATGGAAAAGAAAATGCAACAGATGACCAACAGCATAAAGGAACTAGAAACTAACAGTTCTATAGCCAGAAAACATCTTACAACACCATTTATATGGAAAATAACCGAATTCGCAGAGAAGCTTCAGAGAGCAAAAGACGGAACACAGAGAATTTTAGACAGCCCCACCAATATACAGTTGGGAAAATGGATACAAATTGGGCATTAGACTATATCCAAATGGAGATGGGAATGCAACAGGCACCCATATCAGTGTCTTCATCAGAGTGGGAAAAGGAGATTACGACGAGCTATTGGTATGGCCTTTTAAACAAAACATGATATTAACGATGAAAGGATATGAGGATTACCGCAATCCAATCAGAACAGGAAATGAACCACAGGTGGGAAGACCAACAACCGACTGGAATACAGCAATTGGAACACCACGTTTCTATCCACAACAACGATTGAGAGGAGAAGGATTCTTGCGAGAAGATAATCTGTATATAAAGTTAGAAGTGGAGAAGCCAGACAAGACGTTGTAAAAAGAAAAAGAAAGTGTAAATAAATGTAAATAAAATAATAAAAAACCAAATAAAAATCAAAAAATTACAAATAATCAGAAAAATCAGAAAAACAAAAATTCAAAAATAATGACGATATTTAGATGGCAAGCGGAATCAGTGAAGAGATAACAGTACAGATGAGAGAAGGACCGGATTCGATATGGACGAGATTATGGAAAAAACCAGAGGAAGAGGAAAAAATTAAAACCTTAGTAATCGCAATTCAGCATTATACCAGTTTCGACACAACCGGACGACCATGGAAAATGAGGAAGGTAATTTACTCACAGAGAAAAGTGAGATACGAGGAGTTGAGGAAAGAGGAACAGAGATATTTAACGTTCAAAGATAATAAAGTATTCACTGACCGACAAAGCAAAGAGATGGCAGCACAAGGATTCTTTTTCTCAGGAACCCCCCGAATTACCAGATGAAGTTACCTGTATTTATTGTCAAGGAAGACTATCGCATTGGGAAAAAGGGGAAACAGCAAAACGAGAACACCTGAGGAAATTTTCAACCTGCCCATTTAGAATTAACATTGATGTTAGAAACCAAGCGGTAAACAGATTGGAAGGACTCCGACATTCAGAAATAGACAGTGATGAAAAGGGAGGCGAGAAAAAGATAACGATAATAAAGAGTCTCGAAGATCCAGCAGAATTAATCTGGGAAAAAGAAACTATAATAGAACATTCGAGGAGAGAATTAAAACTTTCAAAGGAAATCCAAGAGCAGCAGAATTTGCGAGTCAAGGGTATTGTCAAACAGCCAGAGGAATAATGTGCGAAGGATGCAAAAATCAACAACCAATACCAGATCAGAATGTCAAAAAGTTAAAGCATAAAGGGAAATGCATGTATAAGCAAGAAAAAGAGTCAAAGAATATCGAAATAATAATTACCAACCAACAAATAGAAGATATTTTGGATCGACCGAAAACGAGAACCCTAATGCTATTATCAGGAGTAGATACCCAAAAGATGAGAAAAATAATCAAAGAAAGATTAGCTAATAATTTGGAATGGTATGACTCAACACAAGCAGTAATCCGAGCAATCAAACGATATCAAGAGAAACCAAAAGAGAATCGAGACAAATCAATAATAAAAGAAGCTATTTTGGAACAGTATCAATGTGTAACATGTTGGCAGAAACATGTAGAAATAATTTATACGCCTTGTGGACATATGGTCACATGTGAAGCATGTGGGCTAAAAGTTGATATATGTCCAGTATGTAGAAAGCCGATCAACGGGCGGATCAAAGGATTCCGTTTCGCTGATCAATAGATGGAAACCGAAAACAATATGTAAAAAGTGTAAATAAAGATAAACGTAAAAAACAAAAAAAAAATAATAAAACTTAAAACCACAAAAATACGAGATGATGTAAACTATGATAAAATTTTGAGATGATTGAAAAGAGAGAATAATCGATTATTAATATTTAGAAAACAATCATGAATCTAAACGAGACAAAAGAAGTTGTGAAAGAGACTGGAGAGTCAAAACCAACAATCAAAGATCAATCAAAATCAATAAAAGTAACAAGTGAGGAAGTAGAATTATGGAGACAAAGAACGTTACAATTAAAAGAAATGCTACTAATCGTAGAGGAGGAATTAGCACAAGAAACTCTAAAAACGAAAAGGATGAAAGAAAAGTGGGAAAAACAACTAGAACAAAAAGCAACCTACCCAGAAGGAAAAGAGAAAACGTACCAAGAACGAGAAGAGGAAATGATGAAAGAAGCTATGCAGAACCAAACTAGAATTATAAACCAAAGAAAGGAGATCAGAATGTTAGAGCAGGAGAAGCAGGATCAGCAAAGCGAAATCGAAAGATTGCGGGAAGTGATAAAAGATAAAGAAGCAGAGATACGAGAAGAAGGAGAGGAGACGATAAAAATCATACAACAAATGCAGGAGGAAATTGGGCAAATTAGCACCCAATATCGAATAGAGAAAACAAAGAGAACCATTTGGAACAAGCCAAAGAATGGGCAAAACGACAAGCACTCCATTGGAAAGCCAAATGGACAGAGGATAGAGAAAACTCAAAAAGTAATTTGGAAGCACGAATTAGACACTACATTCAGCAAATAGCCGAAGAAGAAGATAGAGCAAGAGCTTACAAAGCTAAATGGGAAAATGCGAAAAAGGAAGTCAACAAGCTGAGAAATCAAGGGCCAAAACCATCAAAGAAAATTAGAGAGCCCAGAGACGATAGACAGGAAAGAATAGTGATCCAAACAACGGCGGAAGCGAGAAAGTGGAAGGACAAGTATAGATTGTCGAAAATCGAGAATACGATACAATGGGAACATATACAAAAACAAGACCACGAAATAGTATGGCAACAAACGAGAATGAAGGAGATGCTAATAGAACAAGAAAAGACTCTTAAACAGAGACAAATACAACAAATAAAAACGGAAGACAAAGAAAAGTGGATCAAATCAGAAGCAAGAAGATGGAAGAACCAGTACCAAGAAGCCAAGAAAGAGATAAGACTGTTACCCAAAAAGATATTGAATATGGAAGATTGGGAGCTATGGGAACAAGTCGAAGCGCAGAAAGAAACAATTGAAGAGCTGAACGAGGAAATCCAAACAATGGAATACCATGAACGAGCCAGACAAAATACAATAAGAAGGCTCAGGAAAACCGACAAGGACCTCAGAAAATGGATTGACCAGTTAAATCAAAAGATAACGGAAACCCTACACGAACAAACGGATGAAAGACGACAAATCCAACAATTAAACGAGAGAATAACAGAACTCCAGCAGGAGGTGAACGGACACCGAGGAGTTGCCGTATTTAAAGAAATCCAGTTGAGACATCAACATGAAGTTAATGAACAATTGAAAGAACAAGTGGAAGTAGAAATAAAAGCGATAAAGCAAGGATACGAGGAAAACGAACAGAATCTGAGAAAGGAGATTGAAAAGCTAAAAACGTTGGAAAACACGCATCGTTTGGAAACGCAGGTGGAGGAATTAACTGAAAACGCAGACTATCTCGCTTATCTCTTAGACGAAGAGATACAAATATCAAACGCTTTGCGTGAAGAGGTAAATACCTTGCGAAACCGACCACCAATCCTGCTTATGCCATTATATCCAACCGAAATTCCAACCCAAGTACCCGCCGAACCCGACGAAGGATTCGGGGAGACGGACGAAGCGACAATATAAAGCTAAATAAGAAAATTGTAAAAAGTGTAAAAATAACGAAAATAATAAAACGATAAAAAATAAAAATTTTGTAACCGATGTATATTTAGCATGAATTCAAATGAGGTAGAAACCCGAATGAATCTAGAAGACGGAGAATACGTATCAAGCCCAATTCAATTAGTAGAACCAATCGAACAAGACCCACTGAGATATTACAGTAAAAGATGGAGAACAGAAAGAAAGGAATGGCAAGAGGTAGTGGAGGAACAAGAGTCAGAAATCGCCCGGATAAACCATCAATTAATACAATCTAAACAGTTAGCCAATACAATAAAACGAAAACTGACATCTAACATGGGAGAAAACAGAGATCAAAAGAGAGAAAATGAACAATTGAGACGAGAATTAGCTGAAATAAAAACCCGTGTAATCCTGGAAGACTATTGGAAAACCGAAGCAGAACGAATGCGAGACAGCAGAAAAAGCGAACAGAGATACGTGCTACAACTAGAAGACAGTTGTAGAAAAGCCAGAGAAATAAAAGAAAGTCACCAACAAGTTCAGGACGAAATCAAAACATTAACAGATCAGCTCCAGGAAGCGAGACGAAAGCTGGAAAAACAAACAACCAAGCGGGGCAACTATAAACGTCAACTCAAGAGAAAACAAACAAAAGAAAGAAATCTTCAAATGAAAATTCATAATCAACAAAGAATAATCAAAGAAAACAAAGAGCGACTAAAAGAACTCCCAAAATTAACCGAGCGATTAATAAAAGCCCAAGTCCTGATAATGAGATTCTCAGAAAATAAAATTAAAGAAGAGTGCGAGAGACACTCAACCCCAGAAAGAGAGAAAGAGTAAAAAGGGCTAAACTCCACTGTATATAGTTGAATAAAATTGTAAATAGACGTAAAAATTGATTGATATATATTAGAAATGAAAACCATGAACCCAATGTTATGGATCACAATAATAATGATGATAATGATGAGAAAGTGTAATACTGAAAACCCATTAGAAAAATGCGAGAAATCCCAACCCTTCAGAAGAGAAGACAGCACCTGTACCGATTACAAAGAAATTTGTAGAAATCCCGATAATGAAGAATGTCAGCAAATAACCTACAATGTATACAATGCCCTATGAAAGAGAACAAGGATGAGACAAAACAGAATATCGAGAAAACCCAAATAATAGTACAAACCCTACTGAAAAATAATGAAGAGATAACCAATATAAAAAATGAGAACCGAGAGGTAAAGAAAACCCTGGAAACCCTCAGCAAACAAATTCAAAAGAAAGCCAAGGCAAATCCCAATAACAAACCAATCCAAGAAATTCAAAAAATCACCCTATCAATTCAAAAACAACTAGGAAAACGAGTGGGACAAGGAAATGAACCCCGTACAACAACTCTATCAATCAAACTTATACTACCGATTAGTATAATATCCAACATAATACTCTTAATATGTTGTCTCATCCTCGGCCTAACAAAAAACAAGCAAAGGCAAAATACCCCAATTCAAAAATTCAGAAGAATGTTCACCCAAATTCGAAAAATCGACAAAACCAACGAAACAACAAGACTCTCGCAGATTTCTATCAATCACCCTTCAAGATCAGCCCAGCTTGAAAGTGAAACCCAAGCCGTCAGTGATTCATTCGAAGCCAAATATAACTGATTTACATCGATTTGAACTAATTAACGCGTATTGATTTACATTGATTTGAACTGATACTACAAAACTTGCACTAATATTAAAACTGAACTATCTGATTTTATTTGATTACGTATCGTAGTAGGACCTTAAGTCCATCTTTTTCTTGATAATTTAACCGTACCGTAAAAACTTTTTAGGAATGTGAATATTGAAAACAGAATGTATGTATCATTTTATCAATTGAAATTGCGGGTCGCAATTTTACGGACCCCCGAGTGTTTTATGTTGGGCCAGAACGTAAACGGCCTTCAAAATGTTTAAATGGATCAGAAACACACACGCAAACACAACACGCAATTTAAATAAAACCTCAAAACACCAATTAAACCATATAAAATCTGAGAAATAAAAGAATTAAATATAAATTAAGAAACATAAAAATAAAATAAAATATTAACAAAATGCACCAAGATCCGCACGATATCTACACAAACACAACAAGAAAACATGACAAATTCGACGAAATTGGAAAAAGCAGTTAAAGTTCATTAAAGCAAGATTTAAATCGGAAAATTTGAATTAGTAATAATTCAAATAAATTCTAAATAAAAAATTATAAAAATAAATCAAAAAATAATAAAAATAAATATTAGAATTTGCTAGAAAACAACAAGGTCGAATTTTGTTTTACTACATCAAATTTTACACACCAAAAATTTAGGTATATATACTGATCCATTTTCACATTAAAAAAAAAAAACCATTTTTGAAAACAAACCGTTTTCCGATCAAAACTATTTTTGAAAGTTTTTGAAAATCTCATACGTTTGAACGATCTTCGAAGTTACAGTTCTTTAAATTATTTATTTAGGTGAGAAATATTTATGGTGGAACCCTCTTTCCACGACACGTTCCTTGCATCTCAATAGAGCTCTGCTCGGCGTCGACGTGGGGAGAGCGGTAATTTTGGTTTTATTTTATGGTATATGAATTATGATTTTTGGAATGGCAAGGAATGGTAACCTGTTATTTTTGTTTTATAATTAATAAACATATTTATGCCTAAATTATTTATATATATATTTTTTTTGTTTCTCAAATAAATCTGTCGAAATTTTTCCGGCCCACAGCCGAAACATAATGCAAGTAAATAAAATCTACACACAATTCAGATTCGTGTAAGCGCGTGGAATATCGCCAATGATCTGTGCCGTGAAGACCCGGCGTGCGGAACGCAGAGTTGGATCGTCAATATTATCCCTATAGATGAAAGGAGGAATAAGGAAGAAGTCATTTGATTGCTTCCTCGTTCCTCGTTTCTGTAAAATCGACTTAACTCATACTACACATGGCTAAAAATCATCACACCGAGTAGTCCAGTGGGCACTCAGTAAATATAATATAAACACAAAATGCGCTTAAGGCTTATTAACAGGGATTTGGAACTGGGGTTAATTAAAATGGAAATCGTTGTTATAATTCAAACTAACATTTCAAACAAAAATTAAATTGGCGAGTCAAATAAATAAATAGAGATCAGTTAATAAATAATTTATTGATTCTCATTGATCAATGTACAAATATTTAGTATCCATTTAATAAATAATTCATAGATTTCGATTGATTAATGTAAAAATATGTAATTCACTAAACTATTATACTGTAAATCAAGTACTCATTTAATAAATAACTTATCGGTTCTAATTGATTAGCGTAAAGATATTTAACTCATTGAAGTACTATAATCATTTAATAAATAATTCACCGATTTTAACTTAATTATTGTTTCAAGTAAAACTCATTAAAGCATCGATTTGATAAGTAATTCGTCGATTGCAAGTTGATTATTAATTCATTTAAATATTCATTTGATAAGTAACTCATTTAGTATTGTTTAAAGAAAGAAAAATTAATTCATCAAGTGTTCATTTACTAATTCATTAACTTTTATTCGAGCAATATAAGGAAATTTCACCCGCTAAAATACCATATTGTAACTGGAACATTCATTAAATACTTAGCTAATTGATCAACATAAATAAAGTTAATACCGTAGTTTAAAAATTCCATTAATAAAAATCCATTGATTTTCACTCAACCATTTAAAGTAAAATTGTACCGTAGAGAAACAGAGAATTCTGTAAAAATATTTGACTCGTCAATTTATTAAACCAAGTAGTCATTTAATGGATAATTGTTATTCAACGTAACGGAGATCTAACTCCTTAACTCATTTCACCATAACAACAAGTGTTCGAACCAGATAAGTATTTACAAAACATGTATACTGAAAAGTAAAAGTCTGAAAAAAGAAACAATTTATAAAAATTACGAATCACCAAACTGTTAATTAAGCGTATTGTATTAAACAAAATGATTTAAATCGAATCAGTTTCGTGATCAGCAGGTAAGGTCCTTCTTGATGAAATTTCATAACTAAAATCAACCCATGTGGATTAGAGATTGTTGTAAGTTCATGCAGAGAATTATGGGTATAACCAATTGATCCATCAACAAACGTTCGATTGCGCTTGAGTAATGAAAAATTTCATGTGTAAACGAATGCAACGAAGCCACGAAGTGAGAAAGAGGGACCTTTGACTTGATGATCACGGAATTGAGACAGGGATTGAATAAAATGAATAATTATCCGAACAAACATCTATACTATTCGTTTAACGAGGTCAACCATAGATGAAATTGTCATGATTAACTAATTTAAAACCAAATGATCAAAGAATTTATTGATTAGAATAAGAAATTTGAAAATAAAGCGATTTGATTCCTCCCGTAAAGCACAAAACCATCGTCGAACGAGGGCACAGAACGATCACGAGGAATACTTCGAACTCAGCATTAACAGAGTGGTAATCACCCAAAAAAAAAATTGTGCGTCGATAAATTGCGAACCCTAAAAATAAAGCGATTAATAACTAACTAACTTAACCCTGAGAAAATACCTACCACTGATTTTGTTTGACCATAGTAATGAGATGACCGCGTCCCCTAATGAACGCAGAGAAAGTTTCCAGAATATTCTTGACCCAAAACTCCGATCGGCAACCCGATAACTAATGATCCTCAAACGAGAAAATTAAATGATGCTAATAAAGTATTTTCACCTACTTGAAAAGTTCATACGAGAATTCGCAATAAATATGAACAAACCGGATAAACAACTTCATCCGTTTAAAATAAACATTCTGGCGTATTGAACTCTAACAAATCTTTGTCACCTCCGGTAATTCACCATGATTGATGAACCGAATTCGACGTCCGGTTCATGCCGTCTGATTAGAATTCGTCAATCACCGGAAATCAATCACTTCGTTTCCGCTCTGAAATTTGATAATCAAGAATCCCGTCAACGATTTCGACAATAAACTAAAACCTAAATACAATAATCGCTTGCGCAATAGTTCGATACATAGCCATTTTATTGTCGGTTTGCATTGAAAATACCTTAAGCTGAAGTGATAAAAATTAGTACATTTATTAAATGAACGGATTCACACGCGAATTTTAGGCTATTAACATACCCCCATATAAGACAGACGCATTACCATAGTATTTTACCAAACCACCAGATTTCCTTTGGCCTAACGCACGACACAAGATTAGCAGCATCACCAGTCACTTTACTCACAAGATACTCAGACACCTAATATAGGTAGATTCAAGCTAACAAGTCCTCTCATACAGGACAAGAACAATTTCATTTTCGCAAACCATTAAAAATACAGAGAAAGATGGAGTAAACATATATTTTAATTCAGGACACGCTAGAACCATGATCGATATGCCCGCTCACATTGTGGAACAATGGAGACAAGCCTGGAGTCGGGTATACCAGGAACGATATCCTAAGGAGCCTACAGATGAACAAACGGAGGAAATATCACCAGAAAAATTCATGAAGCGATTTCGGGAGGTGGCGGACGAACCCAATCCGTCACGGGACATTTTAATGCAGGCCCAAGAGCTCCTAGAAGGCCTTCTACAGCGTCAGCGACAAATCGAGGCTGACGTGGCATGGGCCACATCTTACCTGGCCAATGTCAAAGATGACATAGCGGCTGGACGACTGGCCGACAGCTACCCGCCTTCTCCCAGACCGATCAGAAACCTTAAACGACCGGTGCTCGTAGTCTCGGGATATGCTCCGGAAGAGGGATTAAGCGATTCTTCGCGGAGGAGTAGACGTTATTGATGTAGACATTGATTATTGTTAGCGACATTGTGTCCGATTCAGGAATAAAAATTTTTCTTTCTGTCTCATCTTTTCTATCATTATCATAATTTTCATTTTAAAAAATTGTTTAAATAAAACTACTCATATTTGCATTAGTCGCCATCCAATTCACTCATGCTATTTTTAGAAATGGATCCCGTAAAGTTGTTACAAAACGAGTTAACTCGGGCGCGACAAACAAACAAGGATCTCCACGATCAACTCATACACTTGGTCCGGGAAATACAACAACTCAAAGCTACATGGGTCAACCCCATGAGGGTCAAGCCGTTGTATCAAAAGTTAGCCGCGGCCCAGAAGGGGTGGGCCGAAGAAAGACAATTGGTGACAAGTCTGAAGACCCAAATCAGGGGGCTAGAGGTAGCGTTGTCCGCTAGTCAAGAGGGGGCAGCGGTAACCTACCCTCTAGTTTTCGCCCCGGCTCAATTGGCATACCGAGAAGTGAATCCGACCCCATCCGCAATGCCAACCCCTGTCGAAAACCCTACCCCAACAATTCCTTCAACATCCAGTCGACGACCGGGTCGCAAGGAGCGAGCTAAGCGCCGAGCCGCTCGACTCTCCAATCAATGCACTTTTACATAGATTATTGTTAAATATATTATTTTCCGTACATCTCTCATTTCATCTACGTACTAATCAAATGGTTTTTTTTTAATAAATAAAATAAAATTGTGAGGGATTAAATACAACCACCAATCATTTTGTCTTTTCAATCTAACGCCGATAAACCAGCTGGATAGACGATAGGAAGTTAGACGCAAAGGGACCAATAAGTAAAAGCGAGCGCAGGTCTTTTATCGACAGCTCGTGAACCCGAGGATTGTCCGAGCAACTATAGTATTAGCTAATGATACTCAATTTTTGCGGGCAGTCCACCACTTGAACACATTACCAACGTTGCCTAGCAACGGGTGCCAAGTGGCAGTTAGCAATCTTTTGTATGGCGTTACTAGGGTCGCCGGGAAGATAAGCAAGATTTGAAACCCTGTAACCCACCAATAATAAATGTTAATGCTCAAAACATTGTATGAAAAGTTATTAATGTAACAAAATTTTAAAATTAATTGAAATACAAATGTTAAAAATGGAGACCCGTCAAAAGAGCGACGACAAAATAGCTCAGCCAATTAAAAAAACTGAACAATTAGTTTTTTAAAGAAAAAATAAAGAGTTAAGATCAAACGATGCCTTCTGATTTAATTTTCTTGTTCATATTTATTAAATATTCTTTTTCAATCTTTAGTTTGAGCTCTTATGTAGGCGCTCATTTGTCGGCAAATTAGTGCACTTTTTTCTCGGGTTGCCATTAAAAATATTTAAAAAATTAAAAGTTAAATGTTTTAATGGAAAAAGGTATGAGCAGGTAACAAATGAAAAGATATATACCAATATAAAACTTTTCAATCAATTTAAGATTTAAACATTACAAATTAATTAATTAATGACATTTGTTTTGACAGAACTATCCAAGCCAGAATGACCAAGAAGGATTTAAAATGACTCTTAAAATACTTATAATGATTTTACACTGATACGTAAATGTAATTTAAACGGTTCGAAGACGACGCCACAATTTATGAAGCTACGCTTGTCAAAAGCGTGACTGAATTTCGGCAACCACACAAATTACATTTAAAATAATAATATATATGTATTATAAATAATATTTTATTGCAATAGATTAATTCAAGATATATATGCAATTTATTTTTATAATTATAATTTGATTGAAGAACGCGAATTAATCCTGGGTCTGTAATTATACCATTAATTCGAACTTTTCCCATCTGATTAATTTTACAACAAATTTGTTTATTCCAACTCGTAAATTCCATGAACTTTAAAAATTAAATTGAAAACAAAATTTTCGAATTTTTCATCTTTTAGTGTAGTTTTGAGGATAAATAGGGTTAATTTTTTAATTTAATAGTGCTTTATTTTAATTTTATTATTATTAGTAAAATTGGTCACCTTTGATCTGATTTATTTTTTGGTGATATTTTATTTATTCTCAGTTGCATCATGCTCGTTTAAAATATCATACTTAATATCCATTATAGTCTTTATTAAAATTCAAATTTTGATGAATTAATAAAGAAAGCAATGAAAATAGAATTGGATTTAAAAAGCCCCAGAAAATCATGTTTTCGCCGTCAATGTAGAAAAATGAAAGAAGTCAATAACTCCGATTCGGAATCAAAGGAAGTCAAAGAAAATAATGCATCTCCAAGATTAAGTAATAAATTTCTGGTTTATAAAGCATCATTGAATATTCAGGAAAACGGGAAACCAAGCAATATTGTAAAGTTGGTCATTATTCAAATCAATTTTGGTTCAGAAACAAGAATTCCAAAAGAATATTTGTTGAAAACAGAAGAAAGCTATCGTTTTTGGAAAATCTATTATGAAACAGATTTTGACATCAAATACAACAACGAAGTCATATCTATATCGAATGGAAATTCTTTTGATAAAGTTGAAAACGATTTATTGAACGAAAAAGAGACATTTCTTCTGATCAGAATGGGAAAATGAATTAAAAGATTTGAAAAAGACAACCATAAATTAATGAAGTGGATTACGGAATTTAATAAGATGAAATTGGAAAACTGAAAACCGTCTTGAATTTATCTGCTAAGATACATAATATTAATCAAGATAAGGAAATGAGTAGATGGTTATGTCACCGCTGAACCAGATCCCCGCTGGAAGTAAAAATTTTTTCTAAGTCTAAAAGTACAAATTTTTCTGATACAAAGACAATGACTCATTCAGGGTCATTGGATGAGTCATAATAATTTTCAAGGGCATTTAAAGTTTTCTCAAGGTCATTTAAACAAAGGCATGACTCATCAAAAAATTTCTCAAGGTAATTCAAAATTTTTAAATATAATTTACTACTTAATTTTATAAGTAGTGTTTTAATTTTAATTTTATTGTTATTACAAGTTAATATTATTATTTTTACTATAATTATTTTTATTAATATTTCTACAACTTTTTATTATTTTTATTATTAAAAGTTATTATTACTATATAATAAAAACCTTAATATAGACTAGTATAGAAATACAACATACAATATACATACATACAACATCGATGCAATATCCATGCACGATTCTGATTGGTTAATCATTATCTAGCAAAGGTATACAAGCTCGTCATCACCTCATAAAGATTATAATGACCAAGAAAATAGTGAGCTCTGTTAAAGAGGAACTTGTCCAACCAGTTCAAATGTTCCACAATTATAAAATGTATTTTTTAAAGGAACCTATCAATATAAAATTGATAAATCCAGTCAAACTTAATCGAACTCAATTTCAATCTCTCGCTGGGACACTCAATGATAGATATCAAGGATATTGATTCTGTTTTCAATAAGATCAATTCGAATTTGAAATGTAATCAAAATGCATTCTTCACCTGTCAATATACCAGATATTATGATGCATTTGCAGAAATAGGTTTCAAAGAACAGGAAAACTGGTATTTAACAATAACAATACAAGAATATAAAAGCCGATCAAAATGATGTGCTTTCTCCAATCTGGAAAATTGCAACTGCTAGACTTTCACAACTATTTTAATGTATATTTTAATGTTTAATGTGAATGTTAATAAATGTATAATGATATAATTTTGTGGTGATGAAGCATGTACATGTAATAATCAATAAATCTTTAACAATATAGTTTTTATTACTAATTTATTACTATAACAAAAAATAATACATTTAAATTTATGATAAACTTTATTACAGATATATATGACAGATGCTCCAGTTAATAGTTTTAATAAAAATTTAAAATATAAATATCTGAACGTTTGGCTTCTGCGGAAACTTGAATAATTGATACCCATACACTGTTTGCTTCTACCCATGGATCAATTTTTGTTTCTATTACATAAATAATGATAAAATAATAATATAAAGTAATATATCTCAATGGACCATTGGAAATAGTTTTCATAGTCGGAGCCGGATTTTAAAATCATGTGTTTCATATACATTAATCCTATTATTATTCGCGTTCATTTATTATTTTCATCAAACATATAACTAAATATCGATTTGAATAAATTTTTCTTTCTCTCCAATGTTGAAAAATTGATAATGGGATCAAATGGAATATCTTCTACGTTTTTTCAGTACGGTTGACCATGCATTTTATATTTTTAATGATATCATCATCATCACCCACATTATTAGCAACCAGTTCATTCAACAAAGTTATAAAAAATTAAGTTTCTGGAATTTTATAAAAATGTTTGGAGGTGTATGCTTATTTATACTATATTCAACCAATCAGAATCGTGCATGGATATTGAATTTATGCTCCAATATCTTTGTTTAAGAAAAATAGTTTAAAATGGAAATATTGAGGATTTCATTAGCGGACTTCTTTCATTATACGATTGAACTGATCATTTGTTTTATTTGAATAAGCTTTTATATTATATTGAAGTTCATTAATCATTTCTTCATAAAGCTTTCCATTTTCATACAATTTGAATAATGATTTTTTTAATTCATTTTTGATAAAACCAATGCTCGTATTTAAATTTAGAATACCGTGATATATTTTCTTTCAAGCTCTTTTAAACGTTTTCATATTTCACTTGAAATCTGTTACTTAAATTTTCAATGCTTTCAGTTAATCTGTTTACGGAAATTTTCGTATTTATCTGCCTATCTATCATTTGTAATATATCCTTCAACACAGCAACATCTGGACACATACATCTTGTTTTATTTCGACCTTCCACAGTTATAATATGTTGGTCGTAGGGGAGTCTTGGGTGCCAGACCCTTGAGTCAGCATTGACCCTGTGCTGCCACTTACTATCGCTAGGGGGTAGCTCCTCCATACGCCACATAATTTTACTCACTATTATGCACCCGTGATTGGCATCACGTTGGAACTGTGCACAACAGCTGAATGCCATTCGAGCAGGTGAGCGCCATTACTGACACTACTCCCCGAAGGACCTTCGTCTTTCCCGGTTTATAGCTGCCGATAGAAGGACTTACGCTTAAAAAAAAACGTTTGACCCTCGCCATCATGCTGAACTCTAGAGCGGAAATCATGGAAAACATTGCTCCTGTATCTACGCGCGTTTACAATTTCCCTCACCTCCAATACTCCCATTTTCGAATGATAGAATAGCAAAAGTGAATTTAACAACATTTATTAGGAAATTCAAATCAGAACAATTTCTAATGGAAAATGAGTACTAAGAAACAAATGAGAAATGAGATAAACAGTTCAAATACTAGTTGACGTTGAAGCAACCACTAGGATGAGCAAATTTCGGGATTTTCAGTGATTCAGTTCTCTTCTGCATCCATATCGGTTGGGAGGCATCTCCTCTTGGGCGGTCGATATGGTGGAGGGTCGCCTCGGGAATCCTCGTCCCTCCGTGAAGAAGGTCCGGCAATTTTGCCTCGGGGACCTATGTTGGGGACCTCCCCCGTGAGGATAGCGATCTCCTCAAGATCTAATTCAAGGTCGCTTAAGGACCGCATCAGTGGGTGTGATTCGTTCTCCTCATCCACCAAGTTGATGTGGATGGAAGCTGGGGGAGAGGAGAATAAGATTCGCGGGGCGTAGCGAATATCTGGGTCAAACCCCGAACTTTCGAACTCTTGGTAGGGGGGTGGTAGGTCGTCCAGTTGGACCACCCCTTCTATCGACTGAGCTTCCCAGATACGGGCTTCTTCTTGTCGGCGACGATCTCGACGCCGCTTATTTCGATTTGGCCAATGACGGGCCGTAGGGGCAGAAGAGTTAGCCCGAGTTTCGGTGGTTCCGGAAGGCGGCAACTGTGTAAAATTCATGCTCGAAATAGGAGTAATCGTTGTTGGGTTGGGTTGGTCTTCGGTGTTGGGTAGGTGGTGAGCAGGGACGATATCAATCTGCTCTGCCCGAACATTTCCAGGGACCCGGATCCTGAGCTCGGTATCCGTGTAGGCCTGATGCAGCGCCACCGACTGTTCTCGGATCAGTAGACGCTGGGCGCGTGACTCGACGATTAATTCGTCACGCGCCTGAGTAAGACGTGAGATCTTTTGCCTGAGCTCCCTGACGACTTCTGGTGGAGCCCAGGTCCCTCTGGTCCTTTCGTGTTTGCTCTGGAGATCTCTATACTGTATCTTGAGGTCTTCATATTTGTGGAGGATTGCCACGATTGAAGGGGGCAGGCGAGGGATCCTCATCGATGTGCTCGTATTGTCGTTATTTGACATGCTATTAAAAGAAAAAAAAATTATTTAACAAAAAAAATAACGAGAGAAAATAAAAGAAAAATGGAAAGGGAGTTTGCGTGATACCGAAAATTGGAGTATCGGCGGTAATTTAGGGCTGTTTTCTCTTACTAGAATCCCGATTCCCTGCGATATCGTTATGAATTATTTACACAAAAAATTCTACGTTTATGACCATTATTACATTACTTATATAACTAAATTTCAAAATTCTACCTAATCATGGATTTAATGGAGTAGTCAATATTTCGACTTAAAGAAACGGTGGTACGCTTAATTACAATTCGAGTGGTTGAACATAGGGTTAGCTTTGAACTGTTCTTATCCTCCTATTGATAACTAACTTTATTTGAGTCAACTTGATTTGGAGTATATCGTAAACTTTAGCATTTTATAATTATCTAATAATGACCCATGATATTATTGGCTTCCAAGGTAATGTCGGGGTTTGAGGGTATCTGGAAATTCGAACGTTGCGATGAATTGTAGCTCTCGCAATTGATCTGGGAGTGGGATGATTAATTCGCGGTTTTCCGCCCAAATATTAAGATAATTTAAATTCTCTCGGAATCTGCGCCGACATAGAATAACAATTTTCGGTTTTCCTGAAAATTTACTGTAAATGCTATAGTTACGGTTCCTAGGTTTAGATTAACGACGATTGGTAATTTAAGGCTTAGTAGAAGTTTTCTAACCTACGGTTATTTGCAATATGACCTGGGTATAAAATGGTTTTAGGCAATAATTCGTAGAATTCAAAGACCGTATTTAATTTTCAGGTTAAGTTAGGCCAAATGTTTCGAGTGTTAATTTACAAAGTTGGAATTCAGATTGGTATTCAAAATTTAATTCTCCATGAAACGGTGTCAATGGGTAATTTACGGGTTCGAAATTTAGGTCTACACTTAGAGTTACCTTATGTGCAATGGGTACAACTAATAAATGAGCTTACGTTTTCCGTCGTAGATGAATAAATTCCAAACAGTTAAAAATTAATCTCCGTTTAATTTGATGAAAATTTTATCGATTGATTAAATGGAATTTGTTCAGCCTACAGTAGCTATATGCCGGTTGGTGCGATTATTAAACAATTTTGTAGAACTACTGCTTACTGGCCCGTGAACTAATTATTGTATATTTGTACTCTTGGATCTCTCTTTTTATCTCATGGTCTCCAGTCGCTCACTCTACTGGACGTGGATTCTTCTAAGGTCATTCGTATCGTCATCTACCCATATTCGCGATGGATGTATAAATTCTACGACGTGGAAAAATGTTTTGTCAAACGACGTTTCGATTTCGTGGATTTTTCTTAACCTAATTTCAGAGGAAACGAAACGAATTCGGAATGGTTATTCGTGCTGCCCTCCTGTGGAGCATTTATCGTCAAAGTAAGATTTCTGAAAATTGTCATTTACACTATATTGTCCGGTTTTCATACAGTTTTTTTTTGTTTTGATTTAATCGCTAAAAAAAACGTTTCCTATCCGTTTCGGCTTACATTCTATCCGTGCTACCCAGTTTCCTTTTCACCTTTTTGTTAAGAATGTAAAAAAACTTTCTAGATCAGTGTATGATCCGCCTTAGCTTTCCCTTAACTGAAGTTTTCCGCTCTTCCCTTGATTTTAGACGATTCGCTCCGGCCACATTTTCAGCAGCCGCTTCGAATATACAATGGCGCCCTGCGTAGCGGTCCCGTGCGTAAAGCCGGAACCGACTGCGAACTGCCAAGGGGTTCACGAGGCATGACCCACGAGCTCAACTAAGGGTTTTCACCCACTAGCCGGCACACGGTCGGTCCCATGAACCATCTATTTCCATACGTAGTATATAAATTTAGAGGGTCCGAACATATAAATATATATATATATATATATATATATATATATATATATATATATAGTTAGATGAAACGAAATTTAACATCACGAAAAGGTTTAATTTAGATAAAAATGTCTCATAAAAATAAAAATCGATTACAAAACATCATAACAGAAAAATTCCTTACTTAAATTGTTGAGATTCAGAATAGTAATTGAAATTTTCAATAAAGCATAAGATTAGATTTAATGAAATTCATCACTGTATTTATAGTATTTTTGTGCATGTGTGCGACCAATAGGCGGTTTTTCGCCATTTTCAGGGCTTTTTAATTGTTTTATTATTTTAAAATTATTTTTATTATTTTTCGTATATTTTTCTTGATTTTTTGATATATAATTTATTTTATGTTTGAGTTTTACTTTTATTATTGTTTTCTGATAATATTATTTTTAGCCCTTTATTTGTTTTTCTGGTCGCCACTTCTGCCTGTGTTTTTTCTAAACCTTATTTTGCAAGGTTTTGGCAGTTTATTTTATTTCTTTATGTTTTCTTTTTGCGTCTGTAGGCATTTTCGAATTTTAATTAGTTATTTGTTTTATTTAATTTTTGTTATGTTTTTATTTTGTTTTAATTATTATGTTATTTATTGATTTTTAATATCTTGGTGCGGTGCATGTTTATGTACAGTGATTCCTTCCACTATTTCTGCTCTTTAACTTTAATTTTTATTTTTATTTTTTTTAAATTGTGGCTCTGAGCCCAACAAATAATTGACTTGTTTGCATTAAAACTAGCAATTAATATTAATAATAAAATATTTTTAATCATTTCAAATCTCTCTAAATTAATATTTATTGTTTATAGCTAGTTATTATTTCAAAATAAGTAACATCCATAATACATTTATTTAAGAAAATATGTAAAAATAAATAATGGAAATGTGAATATTTATGATTTGTTGCTGCTGTTTTGCATAACCTGTTGCACTGGTTTCATCGGATGTTGAACTTCTTTCATTATACTTGGTCTTTAATCATACATCTATATGGATATTTTGCGTAATCGATGAGTTCCTATTGGACTTCAAACAAAACAAAATGTTAAAGTATATGGAACCCGAATATCCATGTTATGATGGATGTCATTGCTGCGCTGTCCGATATCGGAAGTATGTGGAATGGGCTTTGAATAAAGCTCTTCGCCAATATTACTATTGTTG
This sequence comes from Schmidtea mediterranea, assembly GCA_022537955.1. Taxonomy (NCBI): domain Eukaryota; kingdom Metazoa; phylum Platyhelminthes; order Tricladida; family Dugesiidae; genus Schmidtea; species Schmidtea mediterranea. The sequence continues at coordinate 48,261,741 of CM039681.1, forward strand.
GGCCAAAACATAAACGGCCTTGAGAATTGTTTAAATGAATCGGTAATACACACGCAAATACAACATGCAGATTTAAAATCGGACCTATAAAACATCAACTAACCCTGCTAAAATATGAGAAAGAAAACAATTAAATATAAAATCATAAAACACAAAAATAAATTAAAATAATAACAAAGTGCAACAAGATCCGCACGAAATAAACATAAAAATAACATGAGAACATAAAATTTGACCGAAATTCGACAATTTATCAAAAAATGTGAAAATCCATAAAAATGGAACAAAAATTAAATAATTTGAATTGGAAACAATTCAATTAAAAAATTAAAAATAAAATTGTCGAATCAAATTATAAAATTAATAAAATTAAGATTAGAAATTTAACACGCAAGGTTAGGGTCGTCAATAGGTATATATACCGATTCATTTTCACATAATTTTAATCAGATAATCAGTTTTGAAAAAACTTGAATCAGTTTAATCTGAAAAAGGTCAGTCTTAAGAAACTCAGTATCAATATCTTCAATGTGAGTGAAGAAGTGTTTAGAAACCTCTTCCACATCGCACCCGGACAACCTCATGAGAGCTCTGCTGGAGGTGTCTGTGTGGGGGAAGGTTCGAATGTTATGCCAATTGTGATGTTATGCCAATTATGATGTTATGCCGATTACGGTGTTTATGCCAATTATGACGTTTGTACCAATTATGATGTTATGCCAATTATATTTTAATTAGATGTTAAACAAAGTTTTACTCACGTCGAAATTTTTCCGGCACACAGCCGATACATCATACAAGATATTAAATTTACAAAATCCAATCGAACTGTGTAAGTGCGTGTATAATCGTCAATAGTTCGTGTCCGTGAAGGCTACGGCGTGAGAACGCTGTAGCTGGAAGGTAAAATCATTTTTCCGAATAGGGGAAATGGGTTGAAGATGGGATAGTCTTTTGGCTATTTCATCATCACTCATTTCCCATAAACTCGACCTAAAATTTTCTAAAACCAATCGGCTTAAAATCAAAACACCGAGTAGTCCAGTGGGCATTCTTAATTTGTAATATGAACACGACTACGCTTAGGATCAACTAAAGTGGTAGGGTACGGGGAAATAAAAGAAATAAAAAACGTTGCTACGGCTTCTGAAAGTTTCAAGAATTCTTTAATCGTTAAAATTGCTATTAAAAATTATAAAAGATTTTGAATGTAGTTTACTAAAAGTTAAAACAATCCTTTTGATTAAATAAAAACCCAAAGATCTTAGCCTTGATTAGACTCGTGGACCTAAATAATCATCTCAAATGTTTTAGTGAATTCAAGTCGTTAAATAAACAAACTGCGTCATTACCGTGCAAATTATAGCGCTAATCCTTCTATAATCAAAGATATAAATCATCCCCGTCCAAAACTTAGTTATGAGCAACTCAAAAAGTATAAAACAAAATTATATATTTTTTTTCTAAAAATCAATGATGAACAAATTAGAAACATCCAAGATTCTGGAGCGACCACTTAATCGAGATAAGACATAATCCTAGTGACTTCATAATAAAATTTTAGGTGAAATAAATCGCTTACCCTGATAAACTAGAGAACCATTAAATATCGATTAAGACAACTTATGGCAGGGATCTATAGTGAAAAATTCCATTCGCAAACACCAGGAATAAAAGCAACTGCATATACATTTAAACTGATCCATGAGAATTCTGACTCCAACAATGATAAAAACTAAAAGTTTTATCCATAATGATAAGAGTAAGGTAAGAATTCTGCAAGTAATAAAAGTAGTCATATGCATCTGAAAATTTCTGATTCCAACAACAATTGATACAAGCCAAAGGTTTTATTCATAATAAGTAAGTCAAAATACTATAATTATGATCAGCCAACACAAACCAAAAAATAAAAGATCCGTTGTCCGACATCCGCTATGAAAGTTCCGAGTATTGGCAATCAAAATATAGTCCCTAAAATTAGCATGAAAGTAATATAACAAAACAGAAGCTTAAATTACCTAACACGGCACTTCAATGGATAATAAACGCCATAAAATTCGAATCTTCCACCGATGTGAAATAAATATCTAGCGAGAATTTTGCGACATAATCTAAATAAAATGTAAATTAACACAAGCCGCAACATATAAAGACGGAAACACGACCTAACATTTGAGAAAGTCGATCATAGACAAAACCAGATTGTTTACTTGTTTTCGTTTAACCACGAGACGGGTACACACTAACGTGCAGCTCACCAGCAGAGACTCGACGAAGTAGATAGTAGTCACATGCACACCTACTTGAATATATATATATATATATATATATATATAATACACCCGCTCTCAAGATCAATAGTTTAAAATTGGTGATGGCTAAATATTCGCAATCAGTTAATGGATCCCCCAAAGAGGCACAGGAGGTAAATATATTAAATCAACTTATTTATTTTAATCCCTTAATTATCAGCCTTAGTCGCACAACCCAACTAATCATTCATCGTTAACAATTGACGCTACAGGCGAGGTTACCATAAGCCCAAAGAATTGCAAATTTTGATTGACTCAAGTCGCTACTTGCCACATTATCTAGTAGGCGAGCACCAGACAGAACTCCGGGGATAATTTGACTCTCGCATGTTTACACAAGAGGCTTAAATTTAGTATATCGTCATTAGCCCAAATAGGTTGAGGTTTCTACATTCAGTTTTTCTAACCTTACAATCGATATAACCAGTGATGACAAAAGTACAAGGGGTTGAAAAATATTATGAACTCCATATGATTCGATAATTAAAATTTGTGATCCGAAATCTTGGGAAGAGTATGGTATATGTTATTAACCGAATAAAATTTATAATTAGTCTATTTTTACGGTAATGATAATAATAAAGAAAAATTTTAGACATATTGTGAATGGCAATAATTTTACATGACAATAACGACAATAGTACTCGTATCTGATAAATGATAGATCCTATATCAACCATAGCGACGGAAAATTCCGAATTTTGTAGGAAGTAAGGATCGATTCCTGTAAGGAATTTTGACAATGAAATCTTGCACAAAATTAATAAAGTTGGTTAGAAATCAGTACGCAGTTAGAAGACGATACTTAAATCCACCCAGATGTCAATGATAACAATAATTTTTCGGAAAACCCGTAACGTGATTAATAATACGTAGAGTTTCATAAAATAATCTCTTGTGTAACCACCTTGATATCGCTATACTAGAACATCAATCCATAATTTCAACCGTAGATTTTTCGTGCCATTAGAATAAGATTAGACCTAATTAGGATTGTATTTAGATTAATGATGATAATCATTAGAAATTTTTTGATGAAAAATAATAATAACCTTTAGAATTTCATACGTGATAACGCTAATAACTTTCAAAAGCTAAACATTCACCTTTCAGGAAATAAAGAGGTAGTATCGGTAGGTTAAATTTCTTGTGATCATAGTGATGCTCGAGTCCATTGCGATGATAATAGATCTCAAGTGTGAAATTAATCTAAATAGAAATCAGAATCTTTTGATATTACTGGCATACGAACCTCCACATGAAATAATAATAATGGCATCGAAGCCCCTACGCGTAAAGGTAAACCCAACAACAATTAGAATCGGATGAACTTTCCGTAAGTAACTTTCATAATAACGTTGGTATATTGGAGCAGGTTAGGGGGAACCATAAATGATATGACGAAGTCGAATCGAGTGATAATGGAAGCGTTAATATTTTCGATACTGATAAATCATGTACGCTTAATAAACCCGAGTAGTTACTTACTAGCATTAGACAAATCGCTCCGATAAGTGCCCCGACCGACCTTATAGCCTTCTCATGCAAAGCCGGGTGTTAAAATTCCCTAACCGACCTCTCGACAATAAGAACCAGAATAGATGGAAATGACAATTAATGTATTGTAATTTAGAGGACTCCTGGATAGATGCGTCCCGAGTCATAGCACGTTTCCCTGCGCACTCAGCGGCCAGGTGTAGACAAGCGATGTGGGACGCGGGATTTTCAATATCTGCTGTTCGAGAAACAAGATTCGGAAATCAATTGAGTTCGGAAGACCTAGAACTCCCTTAGGTGGCCATAAAGCGCGAACCTGGCCGAAATCCGGCCAGGGAGATTCGCTGTCAGGCAGAATTCATATTAGCTCGACTAGAGGAGCATCAGAAAGAAACAGAGCGCCAAATTTCCAAGGCCAGACGATACCTGGCCCAAGTGAACGCAGACATCGCAGAGGGCAAAATACCCAGTACAGATGGGTACGCCCCCAATTACGACGTTTCTTTCGAGCTAGACGACCCGAGACTTCGTGGCCAGACGGAGGCGATGAATGTGGTGCTTCCACGGAGAGTCCTCCCTCTCGCGCTAAGGAACGTAGAGGAAGAGTTGGAGAGTCGTCACGACCATTCCTATGCTCGTAGTCGACAAAACCGAAGATACAACGATAGAGGTTTTCGGTTCAACCCACGCTAACTTGGATAACTTTTGTAGTATTATCAATAAATCTTAGAGTAATTTTAACATGGTTGCATTATTAATATCAATAAATCATTAAAAATATTCATAATAAGCGTTCCTAACATGATGACATCTATATTTCTTAGTAAAAGTTAAAGCACTATTAGTGGAACTGAACTGGTGATATGAATTCCCCTCGCTGATAAACATCGTCACACGGGGGGGGGTGCGATGAATAAATACCAACTCTGGATATGTAATGAGAATAAATAGTATAATTTCCATTTAGACATGAGTTCAGTTCGGATTTCACGACAGGAGCTCTACCAAGCCCATGCGGCCAATAGAAGTCTACGACAACAAATAACCCAACTCAATCAGGAGATTCAACAGATCAAAGCCACCTGGATTGAACCATGGAAGGCTAAGAAAATTTACCAGAAAATGACAGCGGCACAACGAGGGTGGGCTGAGGAGAAGCAGCTCACCCAGGCGCAGAAGATCCAAATACGCGGCCTGGAGGTAGTGTTATCGGCGTACCAGGAGGGCAACGCGGTAACCTACCCGCTCGTCTTTGCGCCAGCTCAATTGGCTTACCAAGAGTCGAAAGCCGGAACGGTAGCCGCATCTAAAGCCACTAAACGTAGACCAGGAAAGTCAGAACGCGCCAAACGTCGAGCCACAAAGATACAAAGACGCTAAATTGAAATTGTTATAGTGATTATCAATAAAGTTTTTTTTCGTGTTTGGATTAACTCGCTGAAGTTTGACTCAATAACAATCCCGAAAAAATTCGCCGACAAATTTGGGCATCGCTTATAGAAGAATGCTTCAAAGGATAAGAAATTAATCAGACAGATGAGGAACCATGGAAAGTAAATCGCACACACGCCTTCTAACGGCAGTGCGTTGAACCCAGTTTGAGGTCGGGCCAAAGTAGTTCCTATGTGGCGCTCATCTTTGGCGACCTCAAAAACCAATAGTTGCATCTCCAACGTTGCTTAGCTACGGGTAACTATTGGGGGTAAGAAAACATTTACATCTGGGGTCAAGGTTAATGAAACCATAAACCACACACTATAGTCAAATTATTTCATTTTAATAAAAGTTTTTGTTGTCAATGACTTTGTTTTTATTATATAATAATAATAATAGTTAGTAATAATAGAAATAATAATAAATAGTAATAATAAGTAATAGAATAATAATAATAAAAATAAAAAATGTTAATAATTATAACACTACTTATAACATTAAGTAGTAAATTATATTTGAAAAATTTTGAATGACGTTGAGAAATTTTTGAATGACCTTGAAAGTTATGATGACTCATCTAATGACCTTGAATGAGTCATGGCCTTTGTTTAAATGACCTTGAAAATTTTTTCATGGCTCATTATCTTTCTCCTACAAAAATTTGTACTTTTGGACTTATAAAAAAATTTACCGGTGGGAGAGAGTATATGTCTTTGTCCCAGCAGGCCAGTAGTCTTGCAGGCCTTCATTTTACTACTTTGATATGACCGTGGATTGGATTATCCAGATTGTAATAAAAAAACCATCGCCGAAAGTCTGAAGGTTGTGGGAATCTATAGAAGATAATAACATTCCATTAGGCGGAGAAAGAAAATAGAATTAGCCATGTTAGAATACCGAAAAATAACCTAGCCTAATTAACATTAATTTTGATTCAATAAAATCTAAATAAAATTTACTCTTCTGTTGCTAAAAATTGAGCAAAGCATTGGATTTGTAGTGTGACGTCTGTACTAGCGGACAATCTAGAATTTAATGAAAAACTGAAAATTTGAAAGAGTTAAATGAAAAATACTAACGTGAGTCATTACCGCACTGTCATCGCACTGTCACATGGCCTATGGTTTATCGTTAATAATAACATTTGCTTCACGATTTATAAAATAATGAAATGAAATTAATAAATTAATTAAAAACAAAAAATAAATCAAAATTAATTAATTGTTGTATAAATGGGACCAATTTAACGACTCCTTAAATTGAGTGTGAACTGAATTGGAAGGATTATGATTAAATAAAATTATATTTTATAATTTATGCATTAAATTGATAAATGAAAATAAATTTATAATGACCTTCCAATCCAGGCTTAATATCGTGATGTGGATAGGATAATAATATATTTTATATTCAAAGTTAACATAAAAAAATTTATTCCTTTTATAAATGGTAATATCATTAAAAATTTTCAAACATTAATAACTTTTATATCTAAAGATTAACATTATTCAAAGTTTCCAAATAAGAATAAATTTTATATTTAAAATTATATTGTTCAAAATTTCAAAATGTTGGGCAAAAACTGGTCTAAGTCCTTAATTTTGTTTGGCCAGCACGATAATGCCTGTATATTTTTGAGTGGTAAAACTAAATATTAAATTTAGAAAGAAAAACGAGAAATTTAAAAGAAAAATTAAATAATTAAAAAATTAAATCAAGTTTAATACATAAAACTTGAAAAATTAATAATAAAATCAAAAAATTAGAAAAAATAATTTAAAAAAATTAAAATACACACACGGAAAATCGTGGTATACAAGGCAATGCTGAGAAAGCAAAATTCAGAACGTTTTTAAAAATCTTATCTTATCCAGTATTTAGAACGTACTATTTCAATTGTTATTATTTTAAAAAATTATTGGAAATCTTGAATCATATTATCAAAAGTAATTTTTGTTGTTATTTGTCATTTTTATAATATATGAATTTTATTTTTATGGATAGTATTTATATTCGCATTTTATTTAAATAATAATTTTGATAGACCTTTTAGTTTTCTTTTGGTTTTATACAAAAATTTTCTTATTTTTTAACCATCATAATGAATGGAGGAGCATCTGTGATCGAACTCCATAACTACGGAGTGAAATCATATATAAATTATAAATTCAAAATTTCAAAAATTGCAAGTTAATAAAATGAATTTTTGACCGACTACGGGTGGTGTTAAACCACGGACCGTAGTGCCCAGGGGTGAAGAAGCTGTGAGGACGGTTGTCAGAACAGCCCAGAGTTTTCCCCCGGAAACCTTATCGCCTGACCGTCGTTAGACTGAGAGTGGCCATGAGGAAGGTTTAAAATCTACTAACATAAAAAAGAAACATAAAATGACTAGTTAAGAGAAAGAAAGAAATTAGAACAATAAGAAAATTGATAATGGCATGATAAACCTTGTTGAACAACTATTGTTATATTGGCAGAAAAACACTAGGAAAAAAATAGGTACTTACGAAAAAGGCGAAACTAAACGATAATTAAACGTTCTCCTAGGGTATAGTATATTTTTGTCTCTGAAAAATCAAAGTATTAAAATTCGAATTTTATTATAGAAGTGATTATGAATCGTCATGAATAATTACGATAGAATTTTAATCCATTTTGTTATTTTATTAAAAGTCTGTTTATCACTCTTAATATTAGAAATGCATTTATTGAAAAATAATCATTTGTGTTTACATGTTATAAACCCTAATAATTATTTCGTAAGGTTTTTGCTATTAAATTAATTAAATATTGGTATATGGATAATTTATTTGATTTATAATAATGTTGGGCTCAGAGCCAAAATTAAAACAAAATTACAAAACCAATTTAAACAATAAGGTGAAAATTGTATAAATTAAAACAAAATAATTAATGTCGTTTGGAACTTGTCAATATGGCTGCTGTAACATAAGCACGCGCCGCCAGAAGAAACCAAAAATGAAATAAAACATATTAATTAAAACAAATTAAAAACATAACAAAATTAAATAAAAAAAAATTAATTAAAATTCGTAAAAAGCCTACAGCTGCATACAGAAACATACGAGAAAAGAAATAAACTGCCAAAACCTTGCAAAATAAGGTTTAGAAAAAACACAGGCAGAAGAGGCGACCAGAAAACAAAATATTGGGGTTAAAATAACAATAATATTGTAAGAAAATAATAATAAAAATAAAACCCAATAACATAAAAATTAAGATATCAAAAAATAAGAAAAAATATATAAAAAATTATAAAAATATTTCGAAATAAATAAAATAATTAAAAAGCCCTAAAATGGCGAAAAATCTCCAATTGGTCGCACACAGGCACAAAAACACTATATATACAGCAGTCATTTTCATAATTTCTAACAGAATAACAGAATTTTAGACTACAGAATTTTAGACTACAGAATTTTAGACTACTAGACTTAGAAAATTTTAGTCAGGCAGAAAATTTTTAGAAATTTTTAGACATTCTTAGACGAACTGTGAGTCATTGTTAGACAAAATTTTTATGCCAATTTATGCCAATTTTTCCAATTTGGTTGCATGACTGTGGATTGTAAGTATTGTTTTCTTGTATAAATATATATTTTGAAGTTAAAATTTTGTTATTTTGATCTTATTCTGGATGGTCGTGGAATCTTTTGGTGCCACTGACAAGTCCCCTTAAAATCGTATTTATAATAAGTATGGCAGTAGCTATCGATTAGGCAGATCCCGGTCCGGCTGGCGGATTAAGTTCCCCAGTTGTGATTGTGGGTCGCTCCTAGTCGAAATCTCGGTCTGTCCGCGACGGGGCCTGGCAAAATGGCACAGGACCCTCCCCGCAGGGCATCGTTAAACGACTCATGGAAAGTGCGACTTTAGTTAAGGGAGAATAAAGTTTTGTATTTAAAATTTAAAACATTGTCAGAAAATTAATTGGAAAATCAAGTAGGAAAGGATAAGATAGTGTAGGAATGTAAAGTTGAAAGTATTTTTTTCCAAAAGTTGAATGATATAATCTGACAGAAGAGAGAAATGTTTAATGAAGTGACCACAGAGGGTTGTAACTACTTAAAATCATGGGAAATGTACCGGGAGTTAAGGAACTGCTAATCAAATTTTTAATATAGGGAAAGATAAAGGTAAACTAGAACAAATGTAGTCGATACCGTTATTAAACAAGTGAAATAGAAAATTTATCAAAAAATAAGGGAGGAACGCTGCCCAAATTTTTGAAGGATACCTTTATAAATAACGGGTAAAGATGACAAATAAGTATGGAAATTGTAGGAATAGACGAGTAGGAACAAGGATATAGAAAAAGAAAGACGTAAGACCTTCCATCTGCAGTCAAGAACCCGAAAGTGAAAATATCATGATGAGTAGTTCTATAAATGGAGCTCACCTGCTCATGAATTTTCAACCCCTATGTACAGTGCCAACATGGCAATCACCATGGGTACATAGGAGGGATAGAATAATAATCTTGATGGCGTTTAGGGGGTAGATGCACAAAAACCCTAGAAAAAATAAATAAAAAACCAACCATTTTCGCCAACAATAAGATGTGATTGAATCGATAATTAAATTTAATAGTATATTAAATGAAATTGTTAAAATTAAAAAAATTATTTTCGATTAATATAAAATTTTATAAGTCAAAGTCAAGTACGAAAATTTATTGAAATAAAATTGAATCTATCGAAATTTTCTCATCCTTCCCGATAAATATTCTGTGCATAGTATTTCAAATTTGCATAAAATTTCTAGGAGAGATGCTAGAGATTTCTGTAGTTGAATTGAATTACAAAATCAAAATCTTGATGTAAAGAAACTTCAATTAATAAGAATATTAGTCCTATAAATGCCGCACAACATCCGACAGGATACGCAATATGAATTGACTGCTTGAGGATACGAGCTTGTTTCTTCTCAGTTTTACAAAACATAGATTTAAATTTGTGATTGTATCAGTTCATATTGCAGAAATATTTCCATTCAATAAATTTTGTAGGGAAAATTAAAACCGGTTGACCTTAAAATTGATTGGATGGAAATTTCAGAAGTTTTTCTCTGCCTAATTGTGCATGCTTGCTCATGTTCAATCATATAAATCCTCAAATCGTTAGGAGCCCGTATCGAATAAAGTGTATTACAGATTGTCACTAGATTACCTGCAGATATAATTAAAACTTTCATTAAACATAATCAAACAAAACTCACCCCAGCGAGAAAGTACAAGAAAGTGACATGGAATTCATTTGTATCAGTTGCTACGTACCCGCATGATCAACGTGATGGGAAGCATAGATATAGATACAATGACATGTTTCCGTGAATGCTACAACGACCAATGAGAGTTGAGTTGTGTGTTTGTGCGCGTTTATCTCGGTTAAACCATACAAATATTATTTTTCGATACATTTTTCATTTACAAACAGAAGGAAATTCCATTGCAGTTTTCAATTTATAACATCCTTCTATATTAAAAACAAATTCACAGTTTAATAATATCGAATGCACACCACCATATTTTGTATATTTGATAGTGGCATTTCAAAAATTACTTTTATTATTAGGGGCAGACAAATAATTAAAAAGAAAAATTAAAACCACATCCAATATTTCTATTGTTAGATAGACATGCAAATTTTCGATGAAATTTAACGTATCAGTTTTCACGTTTATCAGAATGCTTGTTTAGTTTAACTCTTGAAAAAGGACAAATGAATGACATAACATTTATAATCATTTACGGAATCGATTAATGTTAATATTAAAATGTTTGTGTTAAAACATAATATTTTGCTATACAAACCTACAGGTTTGCAAGTGTTAACTTTTAAATGGCTTACCTGGAAGCCATTCCAAAAATGGCTGATGTATAAAATAAAATGTAAAAAACACATTCAATGGATTTATATGAGTAGTGGGATACCGGCCCTCTAGCTCACATACCCCCCCCGGCAAAAAAAATTTTTTCTAAGTTTAAAAGTACAGATTTTTTAGAACAAAGACAATGACTCATTCAAGGTCATTTAAACAAAGACCATGAGTCATTCAAGGTCAACGGTTGACTCATCAAATTTCTCAAGGTCATTTAAACAAAGACCATGACTCATTCAAGTTCATTGGATGACTCATCAAAAATTTTCAAGGTCATTGTATGAGTCATCAAAGGTTTTCAAGGTCATTCAAAAGTAGGTCAAGGGCATTGGATGAGTCATCAAAAAAATTCAAGGTCATTCAAAAGTAGGTCAAGGTCATTCAAAAATTTCTCAAGGTCATATTATTTTTAAACATTTTTAAATTTTAATTTACTACTTATTTTTATAAGTAGTATATATTTTGTAAATTTATTTTATTATTATTATTATTATTATTATTAATATTTTTATTATAATTCTTATTCTTATTCTTATTATTATTATTATTAACATTATTACTATATAATGAAAACCATGACATATACAACAAATTTATTATAAAGAGATAATTCTACTATAGTATGTATGTCCTGATACAGCAGTATTGATGGATATTTTATATATGATAGATAGGCCTAGATATTTGAAAACTTCAGTCAAAAGATTATCTGAAAGAATGAGTAATTTAGAATTCCGATTTGAACATACATATGAGACTTTAAAAAGAGCTAAAAACGAATTATATGATGATATTATATATTTAAATAAGACCATTGGTATTATCAAAAATGAATTAAGAAAATCAATATTAGAATTGAAAGAAAATCATAAACTTAATGAAAAAATGATGAATCAATTTCAATATAGTATAAAATTTTATTCTAATAAAACAACTGATCAGTTCAATCGTATAATGAAATTACAACACCCAGTTAACAGTGGCGGCAACAGCTTGAAAGAAGTTAACAGTGCCAACAAATCATCATTGCCATTTCCATTATATATTTTTACATATTTTCTTAGTATTGCATGATTCTGATTGGTCGAATATAGTATAAATACGCTTACACTTTCAAATATTTTTATAAAATGCCAGAAACTAAATTTTTTATAACTTTATTGAATGAGCTGGTCTCTAATAATAGTGAAGAAGATGAAATCATTAAAAACATGAAATTTATGGTAAACCGTACCGAGAAAATCGTTGAAGACATACCATTTGATTATGAAAAAATTCTCAATTTGCCACCATTGGAGAGAAAGAAGGCATTCCAATCAATATTTAGTTACATGTTCGATGAAAATAATAAATGGATGCGAATAATAGTAGGATTAATGTATATGAAACACATGATATTAAAATCTGGATCCGACTATGAAAATTATTTCCAATGGTCTATAGAGGTATATTACTTTATATTGTTATTAATTTATCATTATTTAGGTAATAGAAACAAAAATTGACCCGTGGGTAGTAACAAACGGTGGATGGACAGCGATTATTCAAGTTGCAGCAGAAGCCAAAACGCTCTGATATTTATATCGAAAATTGCAAATTTTTATTAAAACTATTCACTGGAGCATCTGTTTTATATTTATGTAACAAAGTTTATCGTAGATTTTAATAAATATTTCTTTGTTATTATTATTATTAATAAAAAACTACATTTTAAAAGATTTATTGATTATTACATGAACAGTCTTCATCACCACAATATTCTATCATAATATTTTCTATAACATGGTCAATACAATTCTTAAATTCGGTCGGCTCATCTTTAGTAATTTCGGTAGTATCTTCAGTATCATTAATATTTTTTTCATCATTAATAAGTGTATCATCAATAATTTCTTCAGAATCATTAATAATTTCAGTATTAATTTCTCCATCATTAACAATTTCAGTATCATCACTCTGACATCCAGAATCACAACATGAATCTTCTTTACTCGATGCTTCAACTAGAGTCAACATATCTCTAATTTTTACACCGGTTATTTCTTCGAGTTTATCAAACAAAAAGTTTACTAAATATTCTAAACGAAATTAATTAATTATTTTATATTTTATATTTTACCTTTTTCAGACATCATTTTTAAAACTATTTTAAAACTACTTATAATTTTGTTTATAGAATAACAAAGAAAACATAAATACATTTATTAAACACTAAACACTATACATTAAAATAACTGTGAAAGTCTAGCAGTAACAATTTTCCAGATTGGATAAAGCACATCGTTTTGATCAGCTTTATATCCTTGGATTGTTATTGTTTCTATACCAGTTTTCCTGTTCTTTGAATCCAATTTCTGTAAATGCATCATAATATCTGGTATATTGACTCGTGAAGAAAGCATTTTCATTGCATTTTAAATGGAATTGATCTTTTTGAACGTATTATCAATATCCTTGATATCTAACATTGAGAGAGTACCAGCAAGAGATTGAAATTGAGTTTTATTGAGTTTGACTAGATTTGCCAATTGCATATTGATAGGCTCCTTTAAAAAATACATTTTATAATTATGGAACATCTGAACTGGTTGGACACTTATTTTCTTGGTCATGTTTGATTTATGATCTTTATAATGTGGTGACGCACTTTTATACCCTTGACAGATAATGATTAACCAATCAGAATCATGCATGATCACAAAGACAATGCATGATAAGTGCAAGATAAGTGCGTGACTGGAAAACTGTATGTCAATTAACCCATTGAGTTTACATATATATAAAATGTATTATTAATATCACGTGTTTTATTATTATCATTATTATCAATATTATTATTATTATTATTATTGTTATTATTATTTTAATTATCATGATTTTTATTATTATTATTATTATTATTATCAATATTATTATTATTTTTATTATTATTATTATTATAATTATTATTACTATTATTACTATACTAATAAAATTATTATTTTTATTATTGTTACCACCATCAAAATAAAACTATTACTACCAAAAACATGTATTATTATTATTACCAAAATAAAACTAACAAAACAAACAAAAATAAAATACAAAAACATTTATTACCAACACTAAAACTACCAAAACAATCAAAAATAAAATACATTTATTTTCTTAAAAGTTTCATTTTTTGAAAATTTCTTATTGAATTTGTAATATTCCATTCCACATAGAGTTGATATCGGAAATCACAGCAGCTACACCCCAGAATGCAGGGATATTCCGTTTCCATCTCCTTGACCATTCGGTTTATTTTATTGTCCCAAAGAGCTTGCTTAATCAGATCGGAAATCTCGATTCTTGTTTCATTGAATATTAGTTGTTGATGCATTGACGGCTCTTGATTCTTCAAAATCTCCTTTATTTGAGGATAATAATAAATAATACGATCGATTATCATTGGGGCATATTTGTCTAAATAAAATATAAAAAATGAAATAAAAATGATAAATTTACCGTATTCAGCGATATTTTTCTTTGGCATAGCATACATAATGGTATAATATTTTAAAAATTGAAATCAAATGAATAAGCAAGTTGTTTTAATCAATCATTAGCCAATCAGATATCGACCAATCCGGTGATTTCATTTTGTATGTCACAAACAATATTTTTGTATTCTAGATTTCGCACCCCTAATATAACTATTTTGCCACTAGCAAACACGTTAACACACATTGGGTTGTATTTTAAAAGCCTCAATGCAGGAAATAATTCTGGCTCGAACATATAAAGACATTTTGTTGACATGTTGTATAGATTGATAGATTGTCTTATATCCATGGTAACTGTAATTGACTGTATTTTAAGATCCTTTATTCTATATTGTAATTTATTGACATCTAAAGGTTTCTTACATCCCATGATTCTGCATTTGCCGGATTTGAAAAATATTATAGGATATTTTCCACTCCTATCTACAATTTGCTGTGGTTTACCATTTGGAAACGTCAATTTTGATACATCGAAAGTTCCTTTATAATTTATATTTGATAACATAATTAAACAATAATGAAATATTAATGTATATATATATATATATGATTTTTAGAAAGAGTTCATTAAATCATATAATATAAACAAAAACCTATAATTATACAAATTAATAATAGAATTAAGAAATGATGCTGTATATCAAATCGTCGGCCCAAGTAGTAGTGGTAAAACTATGTTTGTGTGTAAATTACTGAAATCTAATTTATTTCAAACAAAATTCAACAAGATTTATTGGCATAAGGGTGCAGATGAAGAACATGGATTAACTCAGGATAATTTCTGTAAATTGAAAAACATGAAAATAGTAAAGGGTTTCAATAAAAACTGGTCAAGTCGTTTAAGGAAAGGTGATGTCATCATTATTGATGATTTGTATCAGGAAGCTAATAAAGAAAAGGATTTTAATAATTTATTCACAAAAATCAGTAGACATGTTGGTGTTACTGTGATCTTTATCCCTCAAAATCTATTTCATCAGGGTGGCGCACATCGAACAAGGAATTTAAATGTTCAATATTTAGTTATTTTCAAGAATCCTAGAGATGCAACAGTTATTGATTTTCTTGCTCGACAGGCATACCCTAATAATCGTAATTTTCTCATCAGTGCATTTCAAGATGCTACAAAATCACCACACGGATATATATTTCTTGATTTCACACAACAATTCAATGATGATTTACAGGTAAAAACCGATATTTTCAATAAAGAAGGTGCCATGGTATATAAACAAAGTTGAAAACTTTAACATGTAAAAATGTTTATGAAATCCAGGCTTAAAAATATCCGAATACTTAGACAAAGTATTAAAAAGACAATAAAGACACGTGTTCCACCAAAAACCAGTTATACACCATCTAAAAAGCAATTAACCGAGAATTACCCTGCAATGAATCTAATTTCGAAAAACATTATTAAAAAGAGTAAGAAAACAGTTAAAATTGTAAAAAATCATAGGAGTTTCCCATATTTTAATGCATTCTTAAAGGCTTCGAGTATGAAAAGAATGTCTATTTTACAATCATTTCCAACTTTTGTTGTCGATGATTTACTCAAAATTCTATTAAAAGTAGTCAGAGGTAAAATTAAAATCAGTAATTCTAAAAAACTAGTATTGAATAAACATCGTAAGCCTTTGTTATCACTAGTAAATAATAAAAATCGTAAGCAAATGAGAAAAATCATATATAAACAACAAGGTGGTTTTATCGAAGCAATGTTACCATTAGCATTATCATTATTATCACAATAAACGATGGGGCAATCATTACCTAATGTTAAAATTTAAATCATCTTGTTGTAATGGAGAAGATTTGGACGAACCCAGAAGATGAAGCAGGTTTCGGTGGAGTGGCAAAGTTAAAGAAAAGAGTCCCAAAGTCGAAAAAGGGAAACGCAAAAGTGGTTGTCAGATCAGTTTAAACAAACCAATGCGGAAAAGATTTCCAACAAGAGCTTATAAGACATTCGGTATTAATGATTTTTGGCAAATGGATTTGATGGAGATGATACCGTATTCGAAGATTAACAAGGGTTATAAATATATTTTAACGTGTATTGATGTTTTCAGTCGTTTTGCTCGCGGTGTACCAACAAAGACAAAATCTGCAGAGGAAATATCTAAAGCAATTAACTCAATGTTTAAAAATGGGCATCCAGACAATTTGCAAACCGATTTAGGTATTATTATTATTATTATTATTATTATTATTATTATTATTATTATTATTATTATTATTATTATTATTATTATTATTATTTATATTATTATTATTATTATTATTATTATTATTATTATTATTATTATTATTATTATTATAGGCAAGGAGTTTTACAATAGTAAAGTTAAGCAAATCCTGGATCGTCTCAAAATAAATCATTATTCTGTACATTCTCAATACAAAGCCGCACATGTTAAAAGATTTAACCGGATATTGAGGGATAGATTGAAGAAATATTTCGTGCATCAAGGTAATAAAATATGGATAAATGTATTACCGAAAATACTTGTTAGTTATAATAATTCATCACATCGAGGTCTGAATGGTTTGAGACCCGTAGATATCAGCTTAAAAACACGAGTACAGTCTAAAAAAGTTCCTATTACAAAACCAAAATATAAAGTTGCTGATCGCCTTAGAATTAGTAAATATCTGCTTCACCTTTCATCAAAAATTTCGATAGTAATTGGAGTGATGAGGTATTTCAAATTACTAAAATTAATACTAAGCAGAGTCCTGTAATGTATGTTATTAAAGATAGTGATAACAATGTAATACAAGGGAAATTCTATGAACAGGAATTACAAGTTATTTCCAAACCTACTGTGTTCAGAATTCAGAAAATATTGAAAACTAAAATGGTGGGTAATGATAAACAATACTATGTCAAATGGCATGGATATCAAAAACCCTCATGGATATCATCAAAAGACCTAGTAAAATGAGTTTCTATACAATTTTACCGAGCAATAGTTGCCCACTAATCCATCCGGAAAATCAAGCAAGTAAATTTATGGTTGATCTTCAAAATCCCATTTATTTACATGGAAATTGGGAAGTTGCTTTGCAAGACTTTACATTTGTGTACAATACATTCCCATTTTATAGTCATTGTAAAATCGGATTCAAGAAGCGTGTTCCAAAAACCTGTAGTGGTATTTTCTCAATCAATAATTTTGAACGATATTGTCATATTCCAAATCAGATTTTAGATGAAAATAGTGGCATGTTTTTCAAAGATGGATTGAATGTTAGTTGTGATTTTAGCCCATTTACAATAAAGTTTGAAAGTATTGAGGATGCCAAGCAAATGGGTTGTGATAAGCTTAGCATTGTTGTTCCTGGAATTGAATACCTAATACGATTCAAAACATTTGATGAGAAAAGTGTAACGATCGAAAACATCAAAATATCTGTATCATATATTAATGAGGTGGAAGATACATTTACATTTACTAATGAATTATATATTGAAACACTTGAAGAATTACATAAATATATTTCATTAAATTGTTTACATATATTTAAAACTATTGAATTTCTTAAAGATGGAATATGCAAATTCAGTCTGAATAATAACATTTGTGAAGTTACATTTGATAAGAATTTGGCTAATACATTGGGATTAGATAAGCAAACATATAGGGCAAGTGCTTTTGGTGTACGCAAACCAAAAATAATAAAACTTCATAGGCAAATGTTCATATATCCTAACATCATTGATCCTATAATTGTTGGTGATTCTTTGGTTCCTCTTTTGAAATCTGTTTGGGTTGATAAACATGACCAGGATGAAGTTGTCAATATAAATATCGATAATCCCATGTGCTTACCGGTATCAACATCATGTATAAACAATATAGAAATAAATATTCGTGATGATAGCGGTAAATTTATTGAATTTAGTAAAGATACAAAAACTCATTTGACATTACATTTTCGTAAATTAGATGGCCAATAACGATATTATTAGTATGTATAGTGGTAGCCAAAGTGGTGGCGAATTACCATATTTTATTTGTAAACAGTATGGATCAGGATGGTTGAGAAAAATTTGTAGATTTGCACTTCCTATTCTTAAACGCATTGGTAGTTTTGGTATGAAAACTGCTAAAGATGTGATAATGAATGAGCAGAAAATATTACCATCTCTGAAATCAAATGCATTATCCGAGTTAGGGAAAGTTCTACCTAGTGTTGCAGGTATGCTTCAAAAACCCGAAGAGCCAACACCGGCTCAAAAACGTAAAAGACATCATAAACATATAAACAAATGAATGAAAGGGCATGGAACTATATTTCAAAAATGATTTGTGGTAAATCTGAATTGTGTTTATTTGATAGACCATCTCCCCAAGCAGTAATTGAAATGGGGGCCTTTGAAGATGTATTCCCGATGAATTCTATTATGGATAGTAGAACCGATATTGAATTTTATATTAATGGTTCCCAAACTGAATATCTAGATTTGAATGATACATTGTTAACTGTTCAGATCAAAGTTGTAGATAAAGATAGAAAACCGTTGGGTGAACCTAGTGATGTATTACCAAACAATATCTTGTTTCATACGCTTTTTAAAGATGCAGTTCTCGGATTTAATAATATCAAGATTGAGGGTGGTAACAGTACATATATTCACAAAGCTCTAATAGAAACTATTATAAATTACAATAGCGACACTAAAAATACATGTTTAACTCCTATGTGTTATGGTAGTGATGATGATAGGAAAAAGTGGATTAAAGGCTCGAAATTATTTACCATGTGCTCATCATTACAACTCAATTTTATGGATCAACCGAAATATTTACTCCCAGGTGTTAATGTACACATTAGATTGAAAAGATCTGATTCAGCATTATCACTAACAAGTGCTACCACAGCACCAATTCTTCAATTAGTTGATGCAAAATTATTGGTGAGAAGAGTTCGGGTTGAACCCTCTGTATTAGCCGGTCATCAATTGGGGCTTAATTCTAAGCATGCAATATATCCATTGAAAACAAAGGAAATTGTTCAATTTGCTATTGCTAAAGATTCAGCTTCTTTCTATAAGGAACAAATATTTGGAGATAGAAGAATGCCCAACTTTATATTGGTAACATTTCAAAGTGAATCTCAATATAATGGATCATACTTAACATCGAGCTCAATTTTCAAAAATTTTGGAGTAACATCGCTAACTTTATCGAAAAATAGTGATTATAGAGAAACATATACTCAAGATTTCGATAATGATAATTATTGTGCTACATATATGCAGAGTATAGTTAGAAATATGGGTTATTTGGATAAAAACCTTAATTGTGGTATAACTCTTGAAGATTTTAAAAGCAAATATCCATTCTTCACATTTGTTTTGGCTCCTGATTTTGATTTAAATCAGAGTCAATTACCTCAAAATGGTAATTTACGATTAGATATAAAGTTTGCTAAAGCTACAATTGAACCGGTACATGTTGTAATATATGGAGTATTTGAAAATGAGGTTCAAATAACTGCAAACAGAACTGTGTTGGTTTGAATGGTAAAAATGTATAGAGAATTTATGATAATTTGTCATGGAGTAAGTTTTTAAGTGTATTATTAATATTATTGATGTAGTTCTGTTCAGGTCTATCGAATTGGAAAACAAATACTAGGACATGAATTTTTAGGGGTTTTTCCTCTTGATAAAATTCCATATTTACGTAATAATCAAGCAATAATCGTCAATACTCAATCATCTCATCTCGGTGGAGAACATTGGTTAGCAATATATATGAAACCTAGCAAGATATTTGTATTTGATCCTATGGGTTTCCATTATCCGGCTTTAATGGTTTCGAAACTGCAAACAATGGGTAAACCTATTGTCTATAATAAAACTATGTATCAAAAACCATGGACCTTAACATGTGGTCAACATTGTTTAGCTTGGTTATTATCCAAGAGATTTGATGATTAATAAATGTATTAATGTTTATTGTTATTGTTATGTTTTATTTTATGTTTTATCTATTAATATTTTTATTTATTATTATTATTTTTATAAATATTATTATTATAATTATTATTATTATTTTTATTATTATATTTATTTTTATTAATATTATTTTTATTATTATTATTATTATTATTATTTTTATTAATATTATTTTTATTATTATTATAAATATTATTATTATGTGTTTAATTAATTAAAGATAAGCTAATGCATTATCACAAAGACTATGCAAGATAAGTGCGTGATCACAAAGACAGTGCATGATAAGTGCGTGATCATCACATGATAAGTGCATGCATACACAAAATTGAATAAAGAAAACACATGCAAACTCGATGTATGTGATTTACAAAGAAAACACATGCAAACTCAATGTATGTGATTTTACAAAGAACGCATGCAGTCACAGTGTAAACTGCATGTGTTTTACTAAGAAAACATGTCTAAAAATCTCTCACCTATATTGCTTAAATGTGATTGGCTAAATCCTGAAAATATTATTCTCTTTATAAACATTGACAATTTCCAAAGTTGTCACAATTAATTCAAAATTTCACTCGCGCGATTTCAAAAATCTATTCAAAATGGAGAATAACAATTCAAGAATTTTACGACAATTGTTGGCCGATGAAAATGGTAAATTATTATTTTTTAATTTATTTTCTTTTATTATTCTATTTTTCTAGAATGGTTTAATATAACCGAACTTCAAAATCAAATTGACGGTGTTAACGAATTTGTTCCTGGTAATTTTAAATTTTATTATTATTTATTTTAATATTATTTTAGAAAATGTTTCAAATGAGGAAATTATTTTAATAGAAGATAGCGATGATTCCGATATTGGTAAATTTATTTATTTAATTATTATTATTAATGTTTGTCAGAAATTATTAATGTTTCTGAGGATATCGATGAAAATATTCATTCAACAGCGACAGTAGATTTGGACGAAACATTTATTGATAATGCCCCCGTTTCTGGGGAAGATGAGATTTCGATGTATGCCCCCGTTTCTGGGGAAGATGAGATTTCGATGTATGCACCCGTTTCTGGGGAAGATGCCAAGATTTCTATGGATGCTGGCGTTTCTGTGGGAGATGAGATTTCGTATAAAAGATGTAAGATTTTTATTATTTTTTTTTAAATATTTTTATGAGTATAATTTATCATTAATTTATAAGAATATTTTTAATGAGTATAAGTTAATAATACGTAAAGTATTATAATATAATACCTTAAATATTATTAATTTATAATAGAAATATCTGATTTGAAATAGAAATATGATTTGAAATAATTGATTTGTAATAAGAATAAAAATATTTTTTAATGAGTATAAGTTAATAATATGTAAAGTATTATAATATATTACTTTAAATGTTATTAATTTATAATAGAAATATCTGATTTGAAATAGAAATATGATTTGAAATAATTGATTTGTAATAAGAATAAAAATATTTTTTAATGAGTATAAGTTAATATTATGTAAAGTATTATAATATATTACTTTAAATATTATTAATTTATAATAGAAATATCTGATTTGAAATAGAAATATTAATTTTTATAAATTATTTTACGAAATGTTATTCAAACATGTGATTTATAATAGAAATAACGGATTTATAATACGAATTGAAATATTAATTTTTTAAAATATTTACATAATTATCATCATTTATATATTATTATTTGATTCATATATGATTTAAATAATAATAAACATTTGATAATAATTACATATTTATCAGGTCGATTGTATAAAAACTATTGCCAATCTGGAATTGGTCATAACTCGAAATGCCATACGACTATGGAAAGTTACTACGGTCATAGATTCTATGGCATCGACTTTTTTATTTGCCCTAAATGCGATACAGCCCAAGACATTGAATATCTAGAGTTTTATAAGAAACACTCTAACCATTTAAATCAATTTAAAATTAATAAAAAGGCATTATTTCAAATGATTAATGCGAAAAATGTTATTAATAATAATAATAATAACACAAATAATATAAAGATTACTAAAAACATAAACAATAATACAACTGTTACTAAAAATAATAAAAAATCAAAAAGACCTGCTGATAAAATCGTGTCGTGTATCCCTGCTAAAATTAAAAAAATAGAAATCATCATTAGTGATGACGAAACTGAATATAATCAAATAGGGGGTTCTGTAAATAATGAAATAAACGATGAACCTGAAATAGAGGTTGACTTAAGGGATTCCCGTAAAAATATTCGATTTGATTTAGAAAATCAAAACATTGTTTAAATCGCATTAACAGATAAACTTGTAAATAAATTACAAAATGAAATAAAGAAAATGGGATCTGTAAAAGTCCAGTTTACAGCTCTCATTCAATTTGAAAAAGATGGGGAAATAAAAGATAATTTCTTTTCAAATAGCGCGAGTGTCTTTTCCGATAGTTTTCTTGCTGATGGTGTGAGTCGGTTAAATGAGAAAATCGAAAAATTCACATATTTAGGAAGTGGGTGGCGCGTAGTTAAGATTCGCGAAATCGATTTTATTTTAACCGCGTATTATCCTGTAAGTCGATTAGCTGGACATAGTTTTATCCCTACACCGGAATCTCTAGTAGGTAAAAAGACTATTGTAAATGTTAAAAACACAGATCATTCGTGTTTTATATATAGTGTTTTATCAATTTTAAAGCGTGATATAGTTTTAAAGAATAGGGAGCGTGTTTCTTCTTACACTACTTTTATGGATGAATTGAATTACGATCCAATTACTGATTGTCCAATGAGACTCTGTAACATACCCAAATTTGAGAGAAACAATAGCGATTAAAATTTGGCAATCAATGTCTTTTAATATAACAACACCCCTTCTAAACAATTGAATGACATTGATTATGTACCTCATCATCCTCACCTTGTCTTAATTCATTGAACAAAGGTTATCGGTGGTAACCCGATTAATCTTTTATTATTACAAGACGGTGATAATTATCATTATACCGCCATTTTTAATTTAAATAGACTGCTGAATTGTCATTTTAGTAGTAAATGTAACACCAGAATTCGCGTAAAATGGTGTCCCCATTGTTTAAACGGTTTTTATTATGATAAAACCTTTAAGGCACATGTTGATTTGTGCGCTAAAAATCAAATAGGAACAACCCTATACACGCTCCCTGAAAATAAAAACTTAATATTTAAAAATTATTCTAAAATGATTACCCCACCATTCGTAATTTATGCGGATTTTGAGTCTGTTTTGCCTAAAGATGTAAAACATCATCAAATACATATGCCGATATCAGCAGGCTTATTATTAATAAATAATTACACAAATACTACACAATATTTCAGTTTTATAGGCTTGGAATGTGTATTGGAATTTTTAAGGAAAGTAGACGAAATTGCTGTCACAATTGTCCTACCATATTATGAAAATCATGGTAAAAAACCGATGAATAATTTTACTTCTAATGAGGAACAGCAGTTCATCGCATGTAGAACTTGCTATCTTTGTAAAAAACTTATTAGAAATAAGGTTAAGGACCATGATCATTTTACAGGTCAGTATCTTGGTGCTGCCTGTCGTAACTGTAATATAAATAAGAAAATAAGCAAACAGTTACCTATCATCTTTCATAATTTGAGAGGGTATGACCTTCATCATATTTTAAAGTATGGATTGAATGAATTTCCATCTTGGAAATTAAATATCATTCCTACAACAACTGAGAAATTCATATCTTTGATTGTAAATATTAAGAAATTGGCTGTTAGATTTATAGATAGTATGCAATTTGTAAATTGCTCTTTAGCCAAGGCTGTGAAAACTCTTACTGATCTACCTCTAACTTGTTCTGCTTTTGATGGTCTTATAGTTAAGGCAAAGAGTATCTTTCCTTATGATTTTGCAGTATCACTAGAGGTCCTTGAATTGACTTATGAACTACCTCCAAAATGGGATTCTGTATCTGATGATGAATATGCTACCGCCCAACTAATTTGGACACAGCAAAATTGCACTACAATGTTAGACTATATGTTAAATTACCTAAAATTAGACGTATTCCTTCTTGAAGACTATTTTCAGCAATTTCGCGCAAAGGCTATTGCTTACAATGGTTTAGAACCTCTGAATTTTTATGGAATTCCTGGAATGTCATGGGCGTCCGCTCTCATGACATTAAAGGAACCCATAGAACTTTTGCAGGACATGGAAATGTTTAATTTCTATGAGGGTGGAATACGGGGTGGGTTAACATTTGTTAACAAACATCATGTTGCAAGTTCTGAAGATACAGAACTCTTGTATATCGACATTAATAATTTATATGGTTGGGCACTTAGCCAAAACCTTCCGTATGGTGATTTTGTTTGGGTGCATGATAATCTGAATGATGTGCTGAGTGAATGTGTGAATGCGAATATTGAATTCCTTTCGTATGGTTATACAATGGAAGTTGACATCAATATCCCTGAGCGTGTGCATCAGTATTTGAATGACTTTCCGCTTGCTCCGGAAAAAATGTGCCCGCCCAATTGTTGGGCCAGAACGTAAACGGCCTTGAGGAATGTTTAAATGGATCAGTAACACACACGCAAATATAACATGCAAATTTAAATAAACCTATTAAAAACACCAAGTAAACCCTATCAAATATGAGGAAAAAAGAGAATTAAAAATAAAATAATAAACATAAAAATAAATTAAAATAATAACAAAACGCACCAAGATTCGCACGATACCAACACAAACATAACAAGAAAACACAACAAATTCGACAAAATTGAAAAATTAATAAAAGTTCATGAAAATGAAACTTAAATCAAAAAATTTGAATTAGTAATAATTCAAAAAAAAATTCTAAATGAAAAATTATTAAAATAAATCAAAAAGTAAGAAAATTAAAGAATAGAATTCACTAGAAAATAACAAGGTCGAATTTTGTTTTACTGCATCAAATTTAACATGCGAGGTTAGGGACAGAAAATAGGTATAAATACTGATCCATTTTCACATTAAACTTAACCAATTTTAGAACCATAAAACCGTTTTAAAACCATTTTTCAAAGTACCTGTGAAATTTTATTTTTAGGTGAGAAATGTTCATTTGGAGCCCTCTCTCCACGTCACATCCTTGCAACCTCGGTAGAGCTCTGCTTGGATGTCGGCGTGAGGGGAGAGGTACTTTTTATTATATGCAATATTATGCGATTTTTATTTTTATGGATTGACATGGATGGTAATTATGTTTATTTGTTTATAATTAATAAATATTATTAATATTGATAAACTGTTTTCTATGTTTAATAAATAAATAATTTTGTCGAAATTTTTCCGGCCCACAGCCAACACATAACGAAAGAAAGCAAAATCTACATAGTACAGATTTGTGTAAGAGCGTGGAAAATCGCCAATGATATGTACCCGTGAAGACTCAGCGTGTGGAACGCAGGGGTCGTAACGTCAATATTATCCCTATAGATGAAACGAGAAATAAGGAAGAAGTCTCTGGCTGCTTCCTCGTTTGTCATTTCTGTAAAATCGACCTAAATTTATATTACACACGGCTCAAAATCATCACACCGAGTAGTCCAGTGGGCACTCAGTAAATATAATATAAACACAATATGCGCTTAAGGCCTATTAAAGGGAAAAGGTACGGGAATAAACTAAATGGAAATCGTTGATATAGCTAATTTAGATTAATATTTTGGAATAAATTAGATAAAATTACTAGTAAATTAGTAGAAAATCATTAAATTTATTGATTCAATTAAATTAAGTAAAGTAGTTATTGATTAAAGACAAGGAAAAATTAAATTAATTTATGAAATTATTATAATTTAAAACTAAAATAATTATTGGGTAAAATTAAGCGATTCATTCACTTAGGTTATCATAAATTATTGATTAATAGTAAAATGATTATTAATTAAACTAATTAATAAGCACAATTAACGAAACTCATTGAGTAACAAATAGAATTTTCCCTTTTTCCTAACCTGTAGATTAAAACTAAATAATGTAGATCCATTAACGGTGAATTAATTCATTGAGTAAACTAAAAGTAAAGCAATGCTCGACAATAATTCAGTACGTCTTTGAATAAAATTGAAGTATAGTTTTGATTCATTAATTAAAGATTTTCAAGTAACTTATCAAGATAAAGTAGTCCATCGCCCAAAGTAATTTAACAGTTTAACGAATGTTAAGGTAATAATAAGTGATTCGAGTAATGACAAGTTACATAGTTGGGCTAAATTAAAGTAATTATAGATTAAAACGTACAGTAATAAAAGTAATGAAATGTATTGATTTAAAAAACACAATTTTCTGTCAATAAATTAATTGTAGTTAAATTATTTCCTAAATGCACGTACGTACAGGTATTAATAGGAACACTTGCATCATGATTTCTAACCATCTCTCCACATTCGATCATGAATTCTCTTACACGGGGGACAGAGCTAAGCGAGCATAGGTCTTCTATCGACAGCTCGTGAACCCGAGGGTTGTCCGAGCAATTACAGTACTAGCAGTAATACTCAATTTTTGCGGACGATCCACCACTTGAACACATTACCAACGTTGCCTAGCAACGGGTGCCAAGTGGCAGCTAGAATCATTTTGCATGGCGTTACTAGGGCAACCATAAGGATAAGCAAGATTCGAAACCCTGTAACCCACCACAATTCAAAAGTTGAGAAGTTAATGCTCACGCATTACAGTAAGAAGAACCATGTTCTTCACTGGAGACTTCTCAAGATGTATATAGAATTGGGTGCAGAAGTTGAGTGTATTCATAGGGCAATTAAATTTAAACAAGCACCTATTTTTAAAGAATATATACAAAGAAATACAGATTTACGCTCAAACTCCAAGTGCAAGCTTCATAGAGATTTGTATAAATTATTTAATAACAGTTTATATGGTAAATCCTTTGAGAATTTGAAAAAACGGATGAATTTGAGGCTATGCAATTCAGCTGAAAATATCATTGTATATGCTTCAAAACCGACTTTCAAAAAGTCCATTAAAATAGGGGATGATTTGATTGCTGCTCATCTGAACAAAGATTCTATATGTTTAGACAGGCCTAGCTACATTGGCCAATCAGTACTAGACCTGTCTAAGCAGCGGATGTACCAATTACAATATAATGAATTGGCAAAATATAGATCAGAATTTAACTGTGATATTAATATCGTTGCCTGCGACACTGATTCGTTTTTTCTTGAGGTTAAGCACTGTAAGCTTGACATTCTTTTGCCGGCAATGATAAGAGACAGCCTTTTAGATACATCGAATTACGACCCGGCACATCCCTTATACTCGAGGAAATTAGATTCCGTGATCGGGAAATTTAAAGATGAAAGTAAAGGTCTCGGGTATAAGGAGTGGGTTTTCTTAAGACCCAAGTGCTATAGTTTATTAGGCAAATCTGATACAATGAGGGCTAAGGGGGTGAAGTTGTTGGGGACTGACATCAAACATCAGTCTTATTTGGATTGCTACAATAAAAACGTAGTTTTGACAGTACCTCAAAGTAGGATATGGACGCGGAACCATCAGCTATACACATTTAAAAACAGTAAAATCGCTTTGAGTAATAACGATGATAAGCGATTATGGGTGGGGAAAAATACCAGTATCGCATTTGGGCATTATTTTGGGGTTGATGCAATAGATAGTGACCAAGTTAATTTCTTGGATGAGCCGCTTTTCGATGGTTCAAGCCCCAGTTTTGATGACTCTACCGAAATCAGCGATAATGGACAGCTTTTCGATGGTTTTAACGAAGATAACATTGATATTGATGACGTGTTGTTATCAGAATATTAAATGTTTTTAAAAACTGTTTTTGTTAATTTGGAAACTTATTTATTTAGAAAACTTGTAATAGTTTTCATTTTTATTATGAAATTTAGATATAATTTTTTAAAATTTTAATTTTTTATAATTTACATTTTTATAATATTATTATTATTTCATGCAAAAGCCGCAGCGTGACGAAACGCGAAATATTACTTTATAGATGTTTTAAATGTAAAAACACTATATATATATATTTTAATGTATTTATAATTAATTCTTTGTTTTTATGTAGTTGTTTTTGTTTTATGTAGTTGTTTTTGTTTTTATGTAGTTGTTTTTATATATTTGTTTATTATATTAATATTATTATTATTATTATTAATAAAATTAATAATAATATTAATAATAAAAGTTTTTATAAGTATTTATAAGTATTAATATTAATAAAAGTTTTTAAAAGTAATAATAATAATAATAAAATTTTTATAAGTAATAAGTATATTAATAATAATAATAATAATTAAAGTTTTTATAAGTATTAATAAAATTTTTATAAGTAATAATAGAATAATAAAAAGTAATAATAATATTAATAATAATAATAATATTTTAAAAAGTTTTAAAAGTATTAATAATAATAATAATATTAAAAAATTTTATAAGTAATAAGTATATTAATAATAATAATAATAATAAAATAAATTTACAAAATATATACTACTTATTTTTATAAGTAGTAAATTAAAATTTTTAAATGTTTAAAAATCATATAACCTTGAGAAATTTTGAATGACCTTGACCTACTTTTGAATGACCTTGAAAAATTTTGATGAGTCATCCAATGACATTGAGTGAGTCATGGTCTTTTTTTCAATGCCCTTGAAAATTTTGATGAGTCATCCAATGACCTTGAATGAGTCATGGTCTTTGTTTAAATGACCTTGAATGAGTCATTGTCTTTGTTCTAAAAAATTTGTACTTTTAAACTTAGGAAAAAATAATTTTTGCCGGGGGGGTATGTGAGCTAGATGGCCTCTGAGCTAGAGGATCGGTATACCACTACTTATATGTCAATCACGTAAATAACGCATAATCCGACTACATTTTTTCAATATATTTTATTG
Organism: Schmidtea mediterranea; assembly: GCA_022537955.1. NCBI lineage: Eukaryota > Metazoa > Platyhelminthes > Tricladida > Dugesiidae > Schmidtea > Schmidtea mediterranea. The sequence goes on from CM039681.1 coordinate 48,291,350, forward strand.
TTATCTATTAGTGTATTATGATCGTTATTATTATTAATGTAACCTTAGATATTATTATCATTAAAATTATTATTATTATTATTATGATTATTATTATTATTATTATTATTATTATTATTATTATTATTATTATTATTATTATTATTATCATCATCATCATCATCATCATTATTATTATTAACACTATTAACACCAGTATAAAACACTATCATTTTCTCCACAATCATTGATATTTGCACTATCGTAATTACCTTTTCACTAAGGTTTTCATTATTATCTCTATTAAAATGATTATTGATATTATTGTTATTAATGTTACCATTGGGAATTATTTATTGAAGATATTAATATTATTTCTAATCTTTTTCAAAGTGATTATCATTATTATTATTATTAGTATGGTTATTGTTTCACCCATACCTACGTTATCTTTATGATTACTACAATTATCACGGTGATTATTATTAAGACTACAGCTTTATGATGATCTTAATATTGTTGTTATAACCATTGTTACTGATAATGTTTTGATTTACTAATATTACTAGTGCTTCTTTGTAAAACTTAACAGATCCAGCATGATTTGTCATCATTGTCACATACTATCCCACGATATCATCGTGATCCTAGATCTTTTGAGCGAGACGGCAACCCCAACGAATAGGTTTACGTTCAGGTGAATCGACCAGCAGTTACATACGAATGTTTGTGCGACCCCACGAAATCGTGAATTATATTTCGGTGATGATAGCTTTCTTTTTCACTACTGATTACGCGTCATCAGAAGCTTCAGCGTTTTTGACTGTAACAAGAGAAAGTCTCTGAGGGTACTGATGAGGCCTATTCTAGTAGTGTAACAGTAAAAATAGTTAAAGATAGGCGCCACCATGAACGCATTAGATCCCGACAAACCAAACAATACTGATAAGTAAACATAGATTTTAATATTATTATCTTAAGTTAATTCTTCACATGATTATTTACTCTGTAATTAGAAATATATTATTTAAATTAGTGCAAACCAACAAAGCGGAATTCGAGCAGTTTAGAAAAGATGTAGCCAAATATCATGAAGAGGCTATGAATCAGTCCCAACGTGCGGAGTCCCTCGTGCGGCGCTGTAGATGCATTGAGGATACTTAGATCCGGCCAGACGAGGCGAAAAAGCTTCATCAACAAGTTGGCCAATTGAAGCAGCTATATGAAGAAGAGCTCATCCTGTTTAGAGCGCTGAAGGTCAAAATCCGGCAACAGGCTTGCACATAGCCACGCAGGAAACTAAATTGCAAATTCAAAATGACCTCACTCCAAACCCGGCATATACGAAAACCGAGCTGTTCCCAGAGGAAGATACTTTCGTGGTCGAGATAAGAGCATCAACCTCCGCGCCTCCCCCCGAGCCGACCAATGCGTGGCCGCACCTGTTCGGAAACGGCCACCTTCAGCAAAACCGCGGCCTGGCAAACACGAGAGAGCTCGAAAACCCAAGCTGAAAGAGGCCCGTTTGCTAGGGCAATGCTCCCACATATTTGACCTAGAATCATTTTTTTGTGATGTATATTAATCGTTATGTAAAATTTGTAACTTCTTGTTTCTTAAAATTATACAGTTTTGTGAATTTTAAAACCAAAATTATATTGTTCCAAGGTTACTGAAGAGATAGTTAGAAAGGGACCTAAAATGATTCGAACAGTAAACCTTCTATGGTAGACCATGAACACACGGAAGGTTAGGGCATTTGCAGTCCTTGTAGAGGGGCTCACCTTTTACTAGTCTTCCACCCACTAGTTCACATCTCCAACGTCATATTTTCGACGAGTGTCGAGTGGTTGTTATTGTTGTGCGCGTACTGTATAGGGATTAGTAGTTTTTTAAATACGAATTTGACGTTTTAATAATTTTTATTTACTAAATTTTTCATAATTAAAATTTATATAATAAATGGTTTTTTCAACATTAGAAAATTTTTGGCAAATAATAAGAAATAATAGGTATGAAAGTTTAGCTGAAATCCAACATGATATGCTATGCTTACTGTGTAAAAAGTTATCAATCAATGCTCCATGCGGTTGCAGATTTTGTTTCTCTTGTATTTCAGGCTTTCTTGATGGTGAGAATAAAATTTGTCCTGATAATACGGACTACTGTAAACTGGAAATGCTCGATATAAATATACATTTGGATAACCCAATAAATATCAAAGATAAAAGTGAAATGTCCGGAAAAATCTTGTGTTTGTTGATGAGTTAATAAAAATGGAAGATCATTCACGGATGTGCAAATATCGGTCAGTAGCATGTCCATATTCCAATATCGGATGTGACAAATGCAATATATCCCAAGATAAAGTTGCGGATCATTTGCAATCTGAAATATTTAACAAAATGAAATATGAAACAAAATTACTGATGGATTTCGTGGTCAATTTCAATAATGAAATGGAGATGTTGAAGGCCAATATTTACGAATTGAGTGCAGAAAATAAATTATTGCGAAATGAAATCAACGAATTGAAATTGATGGCGAGAAGAGACGAGTAAAATTCAATATTTCATTTGATGTGGATAAATGATGAGAATTCAGGATGAAAATGCTCAATTGCAGGTGAAATATGATAAGAAATCAACCAAAATTGATGAGTTGAATGTGGACATAATTTGTTTGAATAGTGAAAATGTTGCAATGAAAGAAAATATGGATAAATTGATTTCAACCGGAGAAAGAAATCGAGTTCGTCAAAAAATTGCAATATTGGTTTTATTGATATTTGGATTATTATTATTCAGGTTGAAATTGCAGATTTGCAGAGGAAATGTGCCGATCAAGCTGAGGAAATCAAATTGCTGAATGAAGACATTCCGGCATTGAGGAATGTAGCTATAAATGTGAGCGATAGATTGGATGGATTGCAATTGGATGTTGAGGGCAACCAGGTGAAATATTAATAAAATCATGTCTCATTTGATGATGCACTGCGGCCGCAAAAATTTCAGCTGAGCATGCGAGCAATTGAAAACAATTTCAAGCAAAAAATTGCCCAATGCGCCGCCAATTGCCAGCAAGCAGAAATTAAACAAGTAAAATAATAAATTTCTGATTGAGAAATGAATGAAAATAAAAATTTCAGAAAGAATTGATTGACAAAATCGGCCAAATGGAAGGTAAACAAAAAACTGATGTGACGGAAATTTCAAATAAAATCGATAAATCAATGGCAAATGCCGACAGGAAATTATTGGAAATGGCAGCCATTCAAAATCAGCTGAATTATTGAGAATTTGTGTGGAAGCTCCACAAATTCATTGATAAAATAGCAAGTGCCAAAAATGAAATCAACACGCGCATTTATAGCGAATCAGTTCTCACTCATAAAAATGGCTACAAAATGTGTTAGTGTGTGTTTCCTAATGGAAATAAAAATGCCAAGGGCGAGTTTGATGACATTTTGGAATGGCCTTTCAGGCATTCTGTCACATTTGCATTGATCAATCAGCGCACCCGACTGGCTCATGTCAGTAGGACTAAAAAATATAAAATCGATCAAAATAATAAAGCATTAATCCAACCAACAGATCGAAATGATAGAATGGGATATACCCAATTTATAAGCCATAAAGAATTATCGAGCAATCCAGATTTGATGCGTAATAATCAGATATTTATAAAATGTTCCGTTGACATTCACTCGTGATTGAGTATTTTTATTGTTATCAATAAATATGCTCATTTTCATTTATTTAATTTCAATAAAATTTCTATTTTAAGTGTGAAAATTGATGATAAATTTGAAATCCCAGATTGGGAGAATTTGTCAATTATTTGAATGATTCACCATTTGGTGCGTGCAATTTGTCATGCAAATTCAATATTAAAATTTTAAGAATTTTATATTTAAATTTTAATCAAAGCTAATTATGCAAATCTATTTTAAAAATTATGACTTATAATTATAATTATAAGTTTAAAATTGTACTAATAAAAACTGATTTTATCTTTATTAAATTATTTAAATTCATTTTAAATCTCTCTGACAAACAATTCGAAATATTCAATTTTCTATTGAAAACTCCACATCCCTTTTAAGAAATTTCTTCATCTTTGGAACAGATTTTATCTTTCGTTTTGTAGCACGTATCAGCGATCATGAACTTCTTGAACTATTCTATATGGCCCTTCGTATATTTTCTTGTCTTTCGTTCTTGATTCTGCTTTTACCAGTACCTCATCTACATCGAATGCTCTTTTTGTCTGAGTTATTTCTTGGGTACTTCCTGTAATATCTTTTCTTGTAAAGCTTGTGTTCTACTATAAAATTGTTCCCTATCTATTTTCCTTCCAAATATAACTTCTGAAACGTTGCACTCATGGTAAATTCAATCTCCGGTATGATGTCTACCCAATCTATCTACTTCTTTCTTTTAATGACGCATTTATATAATCTCTTATCGTTCTAAATTGACGTTCTATCATACTATTAATATTGTGGTGATATGAGCTCGAAAAGCATAGTATAATTCCCATTGAATTTGTAAAATCTTTCATCATCCTACATTCGAATAACTTTCCACAATCTACGTGAATCTCGTTTAATGCTCCAAACCTAAAAATCCATTTCTGTAATATCGTTTCCTTTACAGTTTCCTCGTCTTGTTTAGCGACTACGGTTATGGAAATATATCTGCTAAATTGATCAATAAATGCGATTATATATTTTTCTTTCAGAACGTTTCCTCTAATGAACCTCACCTTTGTCACCACCACCTTTGTTCTTTGACATGATACACATTGTACAATTATTTCTTTTATTGATTCTTTTATGTCGCACATATCATAATTATCCGAAATATATTTCGTTACCTTTTCTGCTCCTGTGTGTGACAACAAGGCATACATGCACTTTATCATTTCTTGTTTTTTATCTCTCGGTATCCATATCTTATCATTTCTTGTTTTCACAACGTTGTTTACCAGCATAAATTTCCAACTTGAACCTTGTGCTATTTCCTTTTTTATTTGTTCTATTTCTGTATTATCTTTTTGCCATTTGTAATTTTCAGTTTTTTCCACAGTGTTTATTCTTCGGGTTTTTATTCTTTTCACTTTCGCGTCTTCGTGTGCTAATAAAAGTGGTGTGCATGTCCAACATATCCATTCCTCGACAACATATCTGCATTAGCATGATTTTTACCTTTTCTATATTCTATTTTAATATCCGGACTACTGAGGTAGTTAATCCATGTCTAGAATTGTGTTGTTATCGGTTTCTTTGTGGGTAACATAAACGTGATAGCTTTATGGTCCGTTCTCAACGTGAATCACTTCCCATATAAATAATGATTAAAGTGTTGGCAAAAATAATATATTGCGAGCCGCTCTTTTCTTGTTATGCAATATCCCTTTTCATAATTGTTCAATACATGAGAGCCGTATTATATTACCTCTTCACTACCGTTCTCATCTTTCTGTGATAATACTGCCCCAATTGTGTCAAAACTAGTATATGTATCTAAAATGAATTCTCTTTCGAAATCTTTAAACCCTAGAACAGTAAAGCACTTGTCATATTTTCGAATGCGTCGTTGCAAACATCAGTGCAAATCTGCTTTTTATTGTTAAACCCACATAATCTTCTACAGTAATTACATATTCCCGAGAAGCTTCTCAGATTTTTGACACATTTTGGCCTTTCAAATGATTTAATAGCCTTCAACTTTGAAGGGTCCGCCTGAATTCCCTCTTTATTGATGGTGTGGCCTAGAAATATGCCTTAATTTTTCAGAAAGGGACAATTTTTTTTATTTATTCTCAAACCTGCCTTTCCAATCTTGACAAGAACCTCATTTAATACTTTATAGTGATGATCGATCGTCTCTGTAAATACCAAAATATCGTCTAGGTGTACTTCGGCACATCCTATACCCATTGATACTTTTCCAATTAGTTCTTGGAACGTACATGGCGCTGTTGCTATTCCAAATGGAATTCTGTTAAAACAGTATTGGCCTGTCTTTGTTGAAAACGCGGTTTTTAACTTTGATTCGTCTTCTAGTTCTACCTGATAATATTCATTCCCAAGATCTACTGAACTGAAATACTTTGCTTCACCTAATTTATCTAACATCTCTGCTAAATTAGGCATAGGAAATACTTGTCTCTCTGTAACAAGTTTTAATTGTCTGAAATCAAGGCATAATCTGATATCTTGCTTTTCTTTCTTCCAAACGCATATCAATGGGATGTTCGATGGCGAATTACTTTCTTGATGATATTGTTCTCCCATAAATTTTTTATTGGTTCATCTATATTATCTTCAAGTTTACTGGTTGTCTATATTGTCTAATATTTATCGGTTTTCCTTGAGTTTCTATTTTATGCTTCAACAGCTTTGTGCAACCGATGTCCCATTTGTCAGCTATAAAAACATTTTGATTCTTTATAATGTATAATAATATTGAATTATTTATTTTAATGAGCCATAATTCCAATCAAACATTTTAACATTTCAACATACTATATAACTTATATAAAATTAAATTTAAATTCATACATTCTTAATGTTAAAAATTACATAAAATTTCAAATTACTTATTTTAATTATTTTTAAATTACTATACTCACATCTCAGACTTACTCAACAATAAAATACTTAACAATATATTTTTTAACATAACATTTCTATTATTTTTTCTTAACACCTATATCATAGCCTTAACCAATCATTTCTCTTTAATTGACAGTATTTTCACTTTACCGACTATCTTCATTATTTTTCATAAAAATCTCCCTCTTATATTTTACTCGTCTAAATATCGATATTCAACCGAATAAATCCCTTAAAATATTCTTCAAAATCTGAAATTTAGATCATATTTGACATACGTTAACCATTATGCTTCTCGAATTTATTTACAAGTTTATTTATTTTCATTCATTTATTGGGAATTAAGTATAATCTAGCTCTATTTCAGAAAAGGGTTTATTTTTATATCATGTCTTGTTATTGCTAAAATGAATTTGGTTGTTTCTTTATTGTTAAGTCATTGTTTTTTTTACGACGTTCTTCGATAGATGTTTGATTGTCTAATTGTTTCTTGGTGTTTTTGTTTGATGATCTTTGACAATTTTCGATTTTATTTCGCATTGTTTGTTTTTTCTCGTAATATATCTTGTTTATCTTCTCCAATATGGATTTTTGCATTTATTTCTTTTGATTATTTCGATTTGTCATTCCAATAATCTTCCGATACTCTTCGAGCTTGATGTTGTGCGTTTTGTTAGTAGTGGAATGTGTCACATCCAGGACAGTACCCCCTTAAAATAACTAGGTCGACTCAAAATTGTATGTAAGTCACGAAAACGTACGTCATATTAGTATAGCAATAAAACTGTTCCCTAGCGAACTATTCAAAATTATGTAAGTCACCACGATTTTTCCAGGAGGTCATTTCACTCCAATAAATAACTAATTTTTATTTTTACAAAAATATTTAACAATTAACAATATGGTTTTTAAATCAATAAATATGAATTTTATGATGAGGGAATTTTAATTCAAATATCATACTAAAAGATTACTAAAATTACATACTAAAATATCATACTAGGTATCATACTTAAAGAATCACATTCGAGTTTAGAATTTCGATTTGGTGATGAAATTTTGACGAAAATCTTCTTTTCTTTTTCCTTCTTTAATTTTTAAATTTATAAACCAAACTAAAATAAAATAAAACTTAATTTTGATGATAATTTTTTTATAAAATAATACATAAAATTTAAAAATGCATAAAATTATGATAAAATAATAATTTCTTTTATTTTTTTAATCAATGACAATGTTTTTGATTTTTTGAATCAATTTGATAAAATAAAGTTTTTTTAAAATTAGATTTTATCAAAGTTTTTTAAACTTTTGAGTCTATATCAATAAAAAACAAATAATGAAAAAAATAACATATCTAGGATCATGTGATTTACTTCAAAATTAGTTTGTTGATTTTGCTCTTATATGATTTTTGTTTCAGAGTTATATAATCAATTTCTTTCTGGATAACAGGTTCTTCTCAAATTTATCCATTGCTTTAAAATTTTTTCTTTATTGTGTATTGGTTTACTGGGGAAGAGATCTGGGCCGTTTAATTACCATTGCACGACTGCCCCTCCTCTGTGTCACTAGAACAAATCCAGATGGTAAAATATCATTTTATTTTCTTGGTACATATGTATGTCAAATAGTTTTTAATATATCTTTATCATTTACACATCAATTTTTAATCGAAAACAAAAGTGATGCATACTTCCATCACGGACAAAATTTAATATTTTATAATGACGTTAAATAAATATTATCATTCCATGCTAGCTATCAGAAAAACTCCTACTAGACCTAAAACTAACGTTTAAGACAAAATATTAAAATATGTGATATCAATTTTTTATTTTTAACGAATATATAAATAAATATATCAAAAAATATGTATAAAATCAATAAAATAAAAAAATAATCAAACCATTACTGAACTCTTTTTGAATAAAATAGATAATGATTGAAATAGAATATAATGAGTGAAAAATATCTAATTATTGTCGATTTGGCATCGACTTATATACGGTAGTTTTCTAAGTGTATTTATGGTGTAGTAAAACAAAGCATCTACACTTTTTCTTTTCCAAATTTGGCCATTTTGTTATTCTTTAACGAATATCTATCTTTCTTTATAAACTTTTCAAATTTAGTTATTTTTACATTCGTTTTCTATAATTTTACATTTTTCTATAAATTTAAAGCTAATTTGGTATTTTTTGCTAACTATTTCAGTTTTTATAATTTTGTTATCATTGTTTTATTGTTTTTATTTATTTTTTAATGTTTGCTATTACATTTTTTTGATGCTCAGAATTATTACACTGTGTACATTAATTCATTTTTACCAGTGTGAGGTTTTTTTGTGTAATTTCGTTACGAATAAATTTTTCTGTGCACCTGATGGGTAAAAGATATAAGATTTTCGCGGCTACTTTCAAGAGACTCCCACCAGATGCGCGCACAAGAGATATAACCATTGGGTACCCGTCAAATGACGTTGGAAATGTATTCCAATGGGTGGTTTCTAGTAAAAGGTGAATCATATTACCATGACTGTTAGTACCCTAGAAAATCTTCGGGTTCAAGAGCTACCATAGAAGGTATTCGTGCTCATTTTATTTGTGTCCCTCTATCATCAATTTTAGGTTAAAACAATATCGAAGAAGTTAAACGAGATCCTGTAACGATTTAATTTTATAATTGTTCGAAAAAGTTTGAACAAAATGTGTTGACTATAAAAAATCTTTTCATGCAGATTCCTTGTTGGTAGTGTTATTGATTTGATGTTTTCATTTCTGCAGTAATATTGAAATTAATTTTTATGCATTTATATGTGTTTCGTTAGTTAAATTTAATTTCAACACTTCTTATCTGAGATTTATATTTTTCTGCTTTTTGGACATTGTTTTCATTGGATTAATATAAGATTATAAATTATTCTGGACAAAAATGCATTATCATGATCTTTTTCCATTGACATATTTGATTTAATACTTCTTCATTCTGGTTATATTATTTTCCTTTTACTCTTTACTAGTAATATATTCTTCTTTTCTCTTGTGTAAGATTTACTCCTTAATCGTGACCAGTCGTGCTCTACTGAGGATCTGACGTTGAGGTTCTTGGAGAGGAGAACTGACCCAGCGAGCTGCCATTCTCTACGGGTACCTCCCCACCAAAGTACTAGCTCGAGACTAGATGGTCAAATTTTTAATTTACTTTCTTGTGTGCATGTGGCTATCATAAATTAATCAAATTGATAAAAATATAAAATAAAATATATATATATATATATATATATATATATATATATATATATATATATGTTGAGGTCTGTAAATTAAAATTAAAAATTTAAATAAAATTTAGGATAATAATTCAAATGGAAAGTAAGCGAAGAAAAAAGGCAAATAAAAGCGGGATCGTGCACAGAATTAATAGTAAAGGAAAGTGCGATGGAAACAGTATTAGAAAATGCAAAAAGCAATTACGAAAGGCGAGAATCCGGAAATCCGAGAAAAATCAATAAATGGAAAAATCATCGAAATCGAATGGGAAAAACGGGACAGTTATAGATTAGCTAATGGTCAACAAGATGACGGTTAGGGATTTATCAGAAAAGGGTTAGAAAGGGTTGAAAAACATTCAAATGTATGAAAACAGAAAACGTTAATTAATTAATTAATTGGCTAATGGAAAACCCGAGCTAATGGGAAACCCGAGCCAATGGAGAACCCGAGAGATGAAGGAAACCCGAGCTGGGTAAACAAGAAGAAAGGCAAACAAAAGGAAGATTTGGGCCCATTAGTTTGACACAATGATTAATGGGAAAAGAGTAAGGAGAAGATAGCGCGCGTAGGAAGACCGGTAGGGCCATTAATTATCTGGATTCGTTGGACCATTATGGATGACAGCCGAAGCAAACACGTAGGAGAAAATGTCAAACGAAAGATTGGCTTGGCAATAACCATTTGTCATCCTGATTTCGAGGAGTATATAAGCAAAGGGAAAATCAGAGAAAATCGGCATTCTGCCTCAGCTAGGGTTCGAAGAATCAGACTGTAGGAAAAGTGATAAACGAATTAGGGAAGTAGGGAAAAGAAGAAATAGAATTAAGAATACGGAAAGGCGAAAAGGGATCAAACCAAACAGAAACCAAGGAAAACGAGAGTCAACAGAACTAAAGGATCAAAAGGTGAATATTGTTTGTTTGCAAAGCATCAACGCCGAGCAGAGAATCGTATAAACTTTGATTGGTCATTGTAGCGTGAAAATAAATTGTGAACCTGTTGTTTCAATATACGTTGGGTCGTTCATTGTTTTAATTTAAAGAACACCAGGAGTCAGAGAGAACCGACTTGAAATAATCCAAAACCCAACATATATTCTGGTGAGCCCGACGTGATTGAAAGTCGGCGGAAAATTATTGAAAGTTAGTGAAAAAATAATTATTGAAAAAAATAGTACCGACGTGATTGAAAGTCGGCGGAAAAGTATTGAAAGTTAGTGGAAAAATAATTATTGAAAAAAATAGTACCGACGTGATTGAAAGTCGGCGGAAAAGTATTGAAAGTTAGTGGAAAAATAATTATTAAAAAAAAATAGTACCGACGTGATAGAAAGTCGGAGGGAAATTATTGGAAGCTAGTGAAAAAGGAATTATAAAAAGAATTAGTACTGACGTGAGTGAAAGTCGGCTTAGAAGTTTGAAAATAGTGTTAACGAGATTATAAAAGGCTATTATTGGGAGATTTAAAAGAAGTTGAAAAGTAATTTTAAATTATTGTTTAACGCTTGAAGTTTAGCTCAAAGTGAACCGATACAACCTCAGAAGTCAGAAACAAGTTCAAATGGCAAATGATAATGCTGTTATGCCTCTCAATAGAGAGATGATTGATTTCGCAAGTTGTCAGAAATTACCCGTCAATCAATATGGGGAGACCCTGTTGAATTTGCAGATTTCATGGGAGATTATTATATGTACGCCTCAGCATACGGATGGACACAAGCCATTATGGTTCAGAGATTCCCACTCTATCTGAAGGGTGCGGCAAGAGAAGCCTGGCAGCAAGTCGACAAACGAAATGTTGGCAATGATTGGACAAAATTGAAGGATGCAATGGCACTGAAACTGGTTGGTGGAGATATCAAAAGAATCATGCGACAGAAATTTTATAATCGAGTTCAAGGTCCAGATGAATCGGTCAGTGAGTTTGCTTATCATCTGACCACTTTAGCAGATAAAGCCTTCGAAGTCAAACCCGATCAAGCAGATATGGCCAAGCAGGTTAAAGAGCTGTTAGAAGATCAGTTTATAACCGGAGTCCACTCCGAAATCAAAAAGGCCTTATGTTATGTGGATTTTTCCAATTTCGATGAGCTCGTGAAGAAAGCCATGAAGATAGAGCTGAATTTAAAAAGTGCAAAAAGATCAGATGCTTTTGGAGTTAATGTGGAGAGACGTGAGCGGTCAATTACGCCTGTGAGAGCACCATGGGATGAAAAGAAAATAAATCAAATCAGTAGTCCAATTTTAAGACCAAATACTAGATTTCAAACCGGTAGATCAGCGATGAGTGTACAATCAAATGGACAGGTAAATAATCCTCAATGCGAACATTGCAAAAAGTCTGGACACTACTCAAATCAATGTTGGTTCAAATATGGGAAAAATCCCAGCCCTAACAAGAGATTCACAGAAAACAAAAGGATCAGCAGTGATGTCGAATGCTATCGATGCGGAAAGAAAGGGCATATTAGCAGAAACTGTTTTACCAGATCAAGATCATCGTCAGCGTCACCTTCACCACAAAGGGACAAAGTGAATACAAATGGACAGATACAATGTCATTCGTGCAAGGGATACGGCCACATGGCGCGATCATGCCCAAGGAACTCAGAGAGATTCAGCAGACCTATTTTAAAGAAATCAATCAGATTCCAAGAAGATATGCCAAACACCAGTAACATGACATATGCTCAGAGAGAGGAATTTCAAGACAAAATGGAAAAGGAATTTCGAGAAATGCGACAGAAGCTGAACAAACTAGTGGCTAAATTCGAATCAGATGAAGAAACTGAATCTCATATGATAATTGGAACCGTGTCAGAAGGTGAGGGAAAACCTGCCCCGAAAGTGCGAAAGATCGCATCAGATGAGAATCCGACTGCACTGTTAGCCCGAGTTGAAAAATTGCTTGAGAAAATGGAAACTGACAACTCCCAGTTGAAACGATGGATCGCAGAACTCAGTGTGATGTCACTAACCCAAAGCGAACTAAAGAGAGCCATAAATTTATGTGCAAAGTTATTCAAAGGAAACAGAGATGATTAGATACTTAAGCAAATGCAAAAGTTTGGCAAGGCTTTGCGGTCAACAAGGGATTTAGATGATATCATAGTGGAAACGACGGGACTTGATAATGTGAAGTGCCAATTCCGTGTAAAGGCCTACGGACAAATCAAAGACCTAAAGGAGCTAATACTGCGTCAATACAGTGGATGGCAAGTGCAACTAAAATTTGAGAATCGATGTCTGGAAGACGAGGAGTACTTAGTAGATTGCGGTCTGATACCAGGCTGGAAAAATAAAGTAAAAGTTGTTAATGCTGTTAATACTTCGAATTCAGACAGACAAAATTGGGAAAAGATTCTAGCAGATTTACAGGATACCCTGTATGCAGGGAATAGAGATAAAATTAATGCGAGTATCGACTTCATAATGAGCATCGAAATGGATCGAGACATGAAAGAAGGGTTGTTTGAATGCATCGTACCGTATACGAATAAACCGACGAGTTATCAGGCAAAGTTAAAAGAAGTAATTCGAAAACTAGGACATGATTATGAGGCGGCAGACGATAGTGCGAAGTCTTTGATAATAGCGTTAAATATTGCGGATCAAAGGATTGAATATTATCAGGAACATTGGAGTGTAAAAGCATAGAAAATACGACAAAAAGCAGCGGAGATATTAGGTAATGACGGAATTATCGTGTTGACGTTCAAAGGACGAGAATTGGATGATGACGAATATTTGTTAAACTACGGATGTAACCCAAATTGTATTAATAATGTGTACGCAACAAAACAAAGTGGTGAAATGGAAGAAGATGCAGTAATAGTACCGTTTTGGCCTCTGTATGAGAAAGTGGACAATGATAATGTAGAGATTAAAACTGAAGTTGTAGATGACCCAGGAGAAATTGATCAAGAAATTAATGAATTGCAGAGATTAGAAACAATGGAAAATGAGGAAATGAGATCAGAAAATGAAGTTACAAGGGATATTGAGGAAAGGAGCACCGATAATAGGATACTACCGAGCATAGATGAGATGAAAAGTGAAGAGAACTTTGTTGAGACGAAAAATGACATTGCGATATGTGGGATAAAACAGAATGATGCGGAAATTGAATCTTTGAGTTTAGAGGAATCAAGCGAAACTGAGCGTTTAGATGAATCAAGCGAAACTGAGCGAATATTAAAAAGTTTAGTAACGGAATTGTATTTGTTAGATGAAACTGAAACAGAAGATGATATTTCGGAGGGGGAGAAAAGAGTTGTAAAAAGATTGGCAACGGAATTAAAGAGGAGATTACCGTCGATAATTAAAAGAAATTATGAAGAAAAGGAATTTTGTGAGGAAGCAGTAATTGAGGACTTAACACGAACTGAGTTAGATCGAGATGTAATATTGACAGTGCTAGCCTATATAATATTGGAGATTGGTACTTATGGTTATCTGGAAAGTGACAATTCAAAATCATTGATAAAGAAAGCTACTGAAATGACGAATAAATATTTGATGAAGTGGATCGCAAACAATGGCGGATGGGAAGAGTTAATACAAAAGGCTGAGAGCCCAAAAACAGAGACAGTGAGGAAAAAGGGAAAACTTGCATTTCCATGGTTGATGATTTCTATTATTATGTTATTGGGAATAATAAATACGACGAATTCATTGGTGGCATATGACTGCTCCCAAACCGAAATGGGAAGAGTATACTCGTTGGTAAACGTAGCAGAGTGTTCGGATGCATATCCAGTAAAATTTAAAGTGACAAATCCAGTAAAATATCATGTATATCAAGAATCGGGGTTTCGAAGATCAAAGGTGAGAGAGTGTACAGTGAAACGAACTACTTTTGTATTTTATTGTGGAAAATGGAGCCACTCATCGATGGTGAAAATGCAATCGATACCTAGACCGATAGAAATAATTCCGGAGAATTGTTTGGCAGCCTTTCAAACAGGACAGTTGAAAATTAATGCAGATATCAAACTACAAGCAAAGCTTAACCACAAAATCCGTGAGACTGTAACCGTGCGAGGGATAATAAAGTCGAATGGTGATTGCCAAGGAGAGCCATACAAAGTAGACGATGCTATAATTGACAAAGCCGTGGTTGTAGAAGAGTACATGTCAGAATTAAGAGAATTTGATGGATCATTTGATGATGATACTGGTAAACTACAAACACATCCATTCTGCAACATGAAACAATCTAGCTGTCAGACAGGAGAATCAATTTTGGTGTACGATGTCGATACCAAAAAGTGCAATTTAGTGCAATTGAAGTCAATGAGTTTTAAAGAAATAACGGGAGAACAGATCAGGGAAAAGCCCGAGAAAATAAGAATGGATCCAGCAACGAGTACAACAACAAGAATCACACCTCTACGGATGAAAGATACTCCAACAGTGTTAATGTCAACCTCAGAGGAAGACGGGATGCGATTCCTGAGAAAAGAAACTAAAACAAAGTGTGGACAAAATGTCTATGAGACAAATTATAAAGGTATATATGTATCTCAGAAAATGATTATAGAGGCCCAAACAAACATACATGCCGGAGATATCAAGTTGACAAATTACTTTAATAACAAAATAGATTATTTATTTCACTTTGGTCAAAATACTGTTGAAAATGTGTACCGAGAAGTTATTATAAATGATTGCAATCTCAACAAAGAAATACTCCGAAATCGGATGGCAATGGCTATAACCAATCCTAATTTGGTAGCACCAATGTTAATTGCAGAAAATGGGGTGTTTGCCAGAATTTTCGGTGAAGCACTATATAGCTATAAATGTAAAGCGGTACCAGTTAAACTGACAAAGTATGACCAATGCACCAACGAGTTACCAGTGAATTTAAATGGAAAGTTGCGATTTATGGAGCCTGTAACACGAATCTTACTGGAAGAGGACGTGAAACCGAAAGTATTACAGTGTAATAGATTGTTGGCACCACTATACAGACTAACACCAGAATCTTGGATTGCATTACCAGATCATCGAGAAGTAAAGACACCGGAAAACTTAGAATTGACAGAATTACAATATCTGGTAAATTTTACGTCATTAGAGAAATTATCGCAAAGTGGAATTTATTCGAACGAAGACATTGAGGAAGCCCGCAGAAACTTGTTATTTCCATCAAAGAAAGAAAGAGTAATAATGGAGATGGTAGATACAATTCTCCCAAGCGGAAGTGGGAAGGTAAATTACGAGTATTTGTTAACTCCAGATCATTACAAGAAAGCGACGTATAATACAATGAAAAAGATCTGGGGAAAGTTTATGTTCATTGGACAAGCGTGTGCCGGATTGATTGGAATTTATGTAATATGTGTTGTAATCAAAGTAATAATATCGCAGGTCCTATCAACACACAGATTATACGCGATCACAGGTTGGTCGTGGAAATTAGTAATTGGTTGCATACCATTATTGGCTAGATTCTTCATTACTCATCATCAATATCAGGAGTTGGAGATACTCAAAGCGCGAATATTAAAGAAGAGAAAGGTGAGCTACGCTAGTACAACCCCTTCAAGGGACGAGAATAATGACAATGACAACGAGGGTGATAGTGCACCGTTATATGTTGACAATCAAGAATTAAGTGGAATGAATAAAGAAGCGTTGAGAACCTATCAAATCTTAAAAGAGCCACTGTTAAATGCGAGTAGCGTAGACACGTTTACAAAATTGTGTATACCAAAATCTTTTATGCAACCAGCACCAGTATATCCAGTTGATCGATTACGAGAGATGAAACCAGTAGAAAATATCGCACTACAATGTGAAGGAATGGTAGGAGAGAGAATCGAGCCTTCTAGCGCAGAGATCGAGAGAAAGAATATGTTAGGCTTACCATGCAACTACTCAATGATGACATTAACAAAAAGAGGAAAGCAACCCCGAATATTTATACAAATGAACAAACATAAAGTAGAAGCTTTGGTTGATTCGGGATCTAGTCACACAATAATATCGGAAAATGTATTAAACGTGAAGGAGAAAATGCAAATAAAGCCTACCGACGAAATAGTGAGGTCATTATCAAAAAATGAATTAAACATAATTGGACAACTTAACGTCATATTCCATATTGGAGACCGAATAATAGCGCACAATGCGCTCATAATGAAGGGAAGCCCAGTACGATGTCTGATCGGTATGGATATATTAGAGCAGCTGGACGGAGTCTCACTTGATTTAAAGACAGGTAATTTGATAGCAGGAGAAACAGGAAAAATAATTCACAGGGCAGGTGAAGTGTTTGTGAATCAGACATTGACAATACCACCACAATCGGAGATGGTATATTGTGCAAATACCATGAGTGTGGATAATGGTGATTTTATATTCGAACCAAATCAAACGCTAGTCGAAAAATATGATTTACCGATATGTGACGAAGTTGTCAAAGTGGAAAATCAGATAGTACCAGTCCATATAACGAATAGCAGTAAGAAACCGGTTCAGCTACACCCAAAAACAAAATTGGGAAAATTATCGAAAATGTCTGTTGAAACAAATTGTAAAATACCAAGAAACGTCAAGGTGTACAAGGAGCCTGAAGTGGTAAGCAATGATTTAAATGAGATGCAGAAAAAGGAATTCACAAAACTGCTGAGAAAATACCGAGATATCTTTGCCAAACACGAATATGATTTAGGTCTAACCAATGTAATTGAGCATGAAATACCGTTATTAGACGAAACTCCAATAAAAATAAAGCCATACAGAATCCCCTACGTTCATCAAGATGAAAGTGATAGACAGATTACAGCAATGAAGGAATTTGGAATAATTCGAGATAGTGCGTCACCATTCTCCTCATCAATAGTGATAGTTAAGAAAAAAGATGGAGACTTACGATTTTGCGTAGATTATCGGAAGCTAAATCAAGTTACGAGGAAAGACACTTATCCAATTCCAGTACCCCAAGAAATGTTCGATCAAATGGGAGAGGCACGATATTTCACAGTTATTGATTTAAACAAAGGGTACAATCAATTTAGGGTAAAAGAGGAAGATAGAGGAAAGACGGCGTTCTCGGATGGCAAAGGACTGTATGAGTTCAATGTGTTACCATTTGGATTAACAGGAGCCCCAGCTACATTCCAACGAGGAATGAATTATGTGTTACGAGGTATTCGACATGCATTGGTATATATCGACGATATAATAATATTTTCAAATGAGTTCGAAGAACACTTGAAAGATGTAGAAACTGTATTTAAACGGCTCAAAAGTGCAAAATTAAAAATCAAACCATCGAAATGTGAATGGGGCAAAGCAGAAGTGATTTATGTAGGACATATAATATCACGGCGAGGGTTACAAACTAATCCAGATAACATCAAAAAAGTGGAAGAGTACCCAGTACCAAAAGATGCCGATGAGGTTAGACAATTTTTAGGTTTGGCGAGCTATTACAGAAAATTTATAAAAGATTTCTCTCACATCGCACAACCATTGAATACGTTACTAAAGAAAAACAATAAATTTATTTGGGGACAAATGCAACAAAACGCTTTCAATACATTAAAAGAGAAATTAGTAACAACTCCTATATTAAGATGTCCAGATTTTACAAAACAATTTATCTTGATGACGGATGCAAGCAACGTTGCATTGGGTGCGGTGTTAGGACAAAAATTTGAAGGCGAAAAGGACCACGTAATAGCCTATGCAAGCCGATCACTGAGGCCTCACGAGAAAAACTACTCAACGATTGAAAAGGAAACGTTAGCGTTAGTGTATGGAATTACTACTTTTAGACAATATTTATTGGGCAGAAAATTTACTGTTTATACAGATCATAATCCATTACAGTGGTTAATGAAACACAGAGATTCAGCCAGTAAATTAATACGTTGGTCGATTGCCCTCCAAGAATATGACTTTGAGATTAAATATCGGACAGGTAAAGCTAACGCGAACGCAGATGCAATGTCAAGAATCCCAGAAAATAATAGTGAGGGGACACCTGAAAAAGTGGAAGGTACTATATTCGCTGCAATCAAAGCTGTTAATAATATGTCTGAACTTCAAAATGATCAGGAAAACGATAGTGAATTAAAACAATTTATGGAACAAGCGGTCAAAATAAGAAAAGAACAAGACTGGAAACGACTTACAGATGCAAACAGCAAATATGTAATTCATAATGGAATACTTAAATTGTGGAAAAATGGGGAAGCATTAATTATTATACCAGCCAAGCACAGAGACGCATTACTGATGCAGTATCATGATGGAGCGTTGGGAGGTCATTTGTCAACGCGCAAGACGCTATCGAGATTAAAATTGAAATACTTTTGGCCAACAATGGAACAAGACGTGAAAAATTGGTGTAACAGTTGCAAAGTATGCATCACCCGCAGAAATACTGGTAAAAAGATTAAAGTACCATTAAAACCGATGCCAGTACCCGCAGCACCAATGGAGATGACGGCAATGGATATTCTGGGACCATTACCGGAAACAACAAAAGGAAACAAATACATTGTTGTTTTTTGTGACTATTTTACCAAATGGCCAGAAGCATACGCTATTCCAAACCAAAAAGCAGACACGATTGCTAGAATATTTGTGGAAAACATAATATTTCGCTATGGTACTCCAAAGAAATTGTTAACTGATCAAGGAAAGAACTTTCAAAGCGAAATGTTCAAATCAATCACAGACCTATTTGGAATTTGGAAATTGAATACGTCACCATATCATCCACAAACTGATGGATTAGTGGAACGATTTAATGGGACACTGATAAATATGATCTCGTCATATGTGAATCGAAAACAGAAAGATTGGGACGACTTCATAAAGCCGTGTCTATTTGCCTACAGAAATGCAGTAAATCAAAGTACAGGAGAGACCCCTTTTTACTTGATGTATTTAAGGAAAAATAATATGCCGATTGATCTCAAATTCCAACCACCAATTTCTCAATATATGGAGATACCCGATTATAAAGCATTGATGCAAGAAAAAATGCAGTCAGTATGGACTAAAGCCGGTTTGACAATAAAGCATAACCAAGAGAAATATAAAGAAACCTACGATAAAAAAGCACATGCGCATGGCATAAAGATTGGAGATCTAGTGTATCTGAACAGGCCGGAACCTCTCAAAGGTTTATCGCCTAAATTGCAAAGACCATTTAAATGACCCTACAAAGTGTGCGACACCACCGAAACCAATTTGAAGTTATTACCATTCAGGAGTAAAAAGGCTAACCCGATGATTGTGCATGCAAATCGATGTAAACTAGTGCCAGAGGAAGATGAATCTAGATACCCCTTAAGGTCCAAGCAGAATAAAGTAACGGGTCAAACAAAATTGAAACAGAAATTCACGAAAAATCCAACACCAGTCAGCTACATCAATAAGATATTATATGTAGCAATAATGCTGATGTTAGTAACAGTTGCGAGCGGCAAAAAGATTGACTTACCATATGCGGTAAGCAAAATCCGAGGAATGGAGAAAATACATATATATTCCACTCTAACAAATATAGTATGGAGCTGTAAATGCGAGATCGCAGACCAAATAGAAATTATTGATTTACTAGACAATACGGCACCAGTGGTAGAACTGAATTATGATAAAGATATATTTGCAGTACGAAAGTTAAAGCCAAATTTCAAATACCAATGGCTGTTGAGACAGAACATGTCAAAGTGGTACACGCAAATTCCGATAGAAGTGCACACAAAAGAGATGCGAAACGTGATCGAAATAGAACCAGAGATAAATGGAATCAATATATATTGGAAGCCAGTGGACTTGGTGAAAGTGCGAATCACATTTCAAGGGTTAAATGTCGACACCCTTAACTCGCGAAAATCAGTTATCCGCTACGAGAAATTGAAAATGAATCAAAATTATTCAGTTAATGCAAACTACTACGAGAACATATGCCTCGAAAATGGAACGGTAGTGAGAAACCAATGGTCACGATTTAAGAGTGAGACCCAGTCTATCTATCTCAGAGACGAGTCAAATCGTATAACCCTGAGTGTTGGAAATGGACCGGTAACGATATATAGAAAATCAGGAAATGATGAAAGAGTTGTTATTATCTACAAACAAAAAACCCTGACTATATTAGATGCCGGTAATCATTTTTTTACACTTTACACTTCTGATTTAGAGACGGCATGGGAATTAACAGTTAAATATCAGCGATGGATAACCGAACCAGGCGGATGGCAAACAGTTTTCGTGGAAGTCAAGACAATCAATGAATCGAAACGAAAATCAGATACAACCACATCACCTTTCCAATTACCGACCCAAGAGACGACAAAACCTAACTCAAATAAACTAATGATGATAAATTCGGATTTGACAGTCAACTATTGTGAATATCTCATTTACATTTTAATAACAGGTTTTCTCATCTTATCAATAACATTCATAATCATCACCATTTTGATATGTGTAAAGGAGAGACAACTAACTATCCTTCAACCACCATCATATTCATATTATGAGACAAGACTATAAATTGTGATCTGTATGAATAGAGTATAAAAATATATTACGTTTATATTAACAATGTGCATGTTTTATAAGTACCATAGGATGAACGGTGTAATTTGTTTGAGATTCGAAGCGAGGTGTTGATGCTTTGCGAATAAAGAGTGATACAAAAAAAAAATTACTATCATTTAATTTCAGAGAATGCAAGAAGCCTCGGAGATGTCATGCAAAGAGTGTAAAACAAGTACGCAAGAACTAAAGCAAAAGTTTCGTAGCATGCAGGGCAGAATAACAGATTTGGAGGAAGAAAACTTCCGTCTGAAAAGACGGTTGGACCGTTTGGAAATCTTATTGTTTCAACACGAGGCCGATTTCGCGATGTTTCGAATGAGAGTAGAAGAAATAGAGGAATCTGAAGACGATGGTGAGATAAATCAATTAGACTAAAAAAATAAATTATTTAAACGGACCCGTTAGTGTTTTTTCGTCCTCGAGAAAAAAAAATAATAGTAAATAAATATAAGTAAATTAACAAATAATCAAATAAATAAACAAATTGATATAAAGAAATAATTGGCAGTGATAAATAATAGTTTAAATAAAAATAAGTAAATTACCAAGTAAATAATCAAATGAATAGACAAATTGATATAAATAAATAATTAAAAAAGTGATAAATTAAATAAATGAATAATAGATAAAAATGAACAAAAGCAAATAGAATAACTCAAATAAATGTTGCAAATAATGAAATGATACCTTAAATGAACATTAGAAATAAATAATATTAAAGGGCTGAGTAGTAATGAATGAATTAGCATAACTATATAACAATGGGTAACCTACTGGGGCGAGAGAACAAAATTATAAATAAGTAAGGAATAATTTCACATTAATAGTAACAAAGACTAATCGCGAAGAGGGACACAATTACCCCACACTTTCTAGCATAAATTAAAAACAAAGGTATGCTGAACATTTATTCGTCATCAGAGTCCAACAGAACGGGACTTTGGATGCCACAGTCCCATTCCCTGCGTACATTGCAAGGCGGGCATCTTTCAAACCTACTACCTGTATCCACACAGGCAAAGGTACGTTTCAATCCCTTTCGGCGCGGTGGCAAAGGGACCCTGAAAAAGAAATTAAAAAAACCTGGTAGTATGGCAGTCAAATAACCATTGCATAACATCGAGATGCTCAAACTTAGGTTCTGGGACAGCCTAAAATAGTAAGGTTTGAAAAGAAAAATGAAATAAATACTGTGTAAAACTCCGTACCATGGCGCCCTCGACAAATAATTAGTGCAGGGAAGTAATTGATTTTAAGAATTACGTAATAAATTAATAAGTATAAATACGGCTAAAATTGTCAGAAAAATACGAGTAGCTGTAATTAGAAGTTTGCTTTTAGTATAAATACAAAATCAGAAAATCAAAAAATATATGACCCAACACATGAGTGTGGTATAGGTAGTTGCATAAACAAATTAACGAACTAAAATTAAACAGTAAATAAGTTAATTTAATAAGCATCAATAAGTTAATTTAATAAGCAACACGAGCACTTGCAATCACCGGGGTTTGGCTACCCTGGACAGCGATTGCAAGTGTTCGGTTACTATGAGGGTAGTTGAGGACAGCATGGTAAAAAGAATCACAAAAACAAAAAATAACAAAAGACAAGTAATCACTTACGTCCATAGTAATTGAGGGATGGCGTTACTAAAATTCAAAAAAAAAATATGAAAAAGAAAAATAAAATATAAAATGCTTACTTCAAGATTGGCAAGACAAAACTAACGAAAAGTGGTAAAGCAGACACTTATATAGAACGCTTATCAGTACAGGCTACGTTAACAAACCACAGGGTAATTAATTAGAAAGCTTATCAGCACGGGCTACGTTAAGAAACCACAGGGTAATTAATTAGAAAGCTTATCAGCACGGGCTACGTTAAGAAACCACAGGGTAATTAATTATAGAGCCTATCAGTATCGGCTACGTCAAAAACCGCAGGATAAGTAAAAATTCATTCGGAATATTAATGTTCATCGCAGATACCTTATCAGGCTGAGTAAACAAAGTGATATCATGAGTCGGTCGGTGCGGCTTATCAGGCTGAGTAAACAAAGTGATATCATGAGTCGGTCGGTGCGGGGGAGATTACCTTTTTACCATGCTGCGAGCGAAATAAACTAATAAGTTATTAATAACAAAAATTATTTTTAAATCATAATATTAATAATAATGGTAATACCTATCATCGGAGAGGGCGCAAGATCGGTGTTTGCCATAGGCGTCATTTACTCTAGGTATGCCACTAACAACAAAGTAACTGACATTTTCAGTATAAAAGTATTACCGTACAATAAACATTGTTTATAAATGTTTTAAATCGTCCAAAAAAATATTTAAAAAACTGAACAAAATCTAAGCTGAAATTTCTAAAAGTAAAGAATTTAAACTAATATTGCAGCGAATAATATTACACAAGACTTAAATTGTAATTTATTAGAATTAATACAATAAATATCTTACTAATGAAACAAGTTCTACTTTTTCCATTAAGAATCATAAATTAAATTAAATATCTTACTAATGAAACAAGTTCTCCTTTTTCCATTATTTCTTTAAGTTTATTTCCTCTTTCTGAGCCTGATTCTACTTCTTCTCGTAATAAGTCACCGCTGGACAAATGATTAAAACCATATTTATTAACTATTTTTTCACATTGGGTTCCTTTTCCACTTCCCGGACCACCTAGATTTGATTAATATTAACGAGATTTATTTTTAAAAATCAATTAATTGATCGTCTTTACAACACGACTATAGCAACACATAGCAGCACATAGCAACCGCACACCTTCCTTTTCCACTTCCCGGACCATATTAACAATTTAAATTTGAAACTGTGAAATTTATAAAAAAAAAATTAAAGACGAATTAATTCCAAATAATTTCAAGTGTAAAAACTAACCCAAAACGAAAATGACTTTGGCTGACTTTAGTTTCGATTTGGCTTCATCTATTTCTAAATTAAATAAATGTTTTAAAAATATAGCTAAAGAAACGATATTACGACTAATCACTTATGTACCAGTTCTTACTTCGTCTAATAAAATATTTTAGTTAGTTTAATACATTTAAGAATAACTTTACCAACTACTGTAGGTTCTAGATCAATGAAAACCGCGCGTGGGACGTGCTTCCCAGTCCCTGTTTCACTGAAGAAAGTGTTAAAAGAATCATCACCTCCTCCAACAGTTTTATCACTAGGCATCTGTCCATCTGGTTGTATACCGTGTTCCAGACAATACAACTCCCAGCAAGCATTACCCATTTGAACTCCAGCTTGACCCACATGTATGCTAATGCATTCTCTCTAGATAACATTTATTTTAAAAAAATTAATCATATAAATTACCACCATTATTAATAATTTGTTAAAAAATTCGTTCTAACTTTAAAATAGTACAAAATGGCCACGAATCGAACAAATTTCCTTAAATAGTCTTTGCCTTTTATTACATGCCGACCTAGTTATGATCCAATCAGGGATTTGATTTCCTACCCTGTGCATAACTTGTTTACTGCCTACCATATCAAGCTCCATGTGTTTGAACCAATTGTATTGATAACACACAAACTCGAGTGGTGATTGAAAAAATTGTATTGATAACACACAAACTCGAGTGGTGATTGAAAAAATTTCTACTTTATTCAGTTCGTTAGTATCTAGTATATTCCTAGTTGTCGATTAATCATTTATCGATTTACTATTTAATTTATATAAATAAATATTACTGTGCGAATATTTAATAAAAAAATAAGTTCAATAAACATTATACTAACCCCATGCATTTATCGATTTACTATTTAATTTATATAAATAAATATTACTGTGCGAATATTTAATAAAAAAAATAAGTTCAATAAACATTATACTAACCCCATGCCAAACCGGAAATATAAGTATTGAGCGCTTTTTCTGTCGTAAAACGGGAATTAAAATCCGACACGAACAAAGTGTTGCGAGCATCAAAATGTAAAATTAGCTTATTACTCATGGAATTGAAAAAATTATTATCCACAATTTTATTCGACTGAGATGAGAATGAAAAATATCACAGCCATAATTAGGTAGGAAATATTCTGCAGCTTGTATTTATTTTCAAATATCACAGCCATAATTAGGTAGGAAATATTCTGCAGCTTGTATTTATTTTCAAATATCACAGCCATATTTAGGTAGGAAATATTCTGCAGCTTGTATTTATTTTCACCAATCATTTTCTATCATTATCACTGGGAATCTGAAAATAGGTCATTTCTAACATTTGTGTTCTTTTTTTGTATCAGTGCGCTTCCTTCAAGCAAATCCTCATACACCAACTACCAGTGACATAAATTATTTTTGAGAAATGAAAAATTAGATTTTATTTTATAAAATGGATTCGATATTATTTTGCTTCAAGATAAACTAAATATTTTTAAAGATATTAATTTATAATAAGATGAAAAATTAGATTTTATTTTATAAAATGGATTCGATATTATTTTGCTTCAAGATAAACTAAATATTTGTAAAGATATTAATTTATAATAAGACTTTATGATTTATTAGTATGATACCATTTAGTGACAAGTACCCGATAAATATTGTTATTATAACTCAATTTCAAGAAATTAATTAAAAATTTATTTATTTTAAGTTAATAAATTATGAAATGTAACATTATTAAAAATAATTTTCAAATCTTTCATTTAAAAATTGAAAAAAATACAATGTTAGAATTATGAGTTGTCAAATTTGACATTAAAACAATAGTTAAATGACTAAATATTTTAAATTTTATAATATAATATTATTATATATCATTAAAATAATATAAAGTAAGAAATGATAATAAAAATAATAATAATAATAATAATAATAATACATAATCACAGCAAAACATAGATTTCGAGGACGAAAAATTTTTTAAGGGGGGAGATATGTTGAGGTCTGTAAATTAAAATTAAAAATTTAAATAAAATTTAGGATAATAATTCAAATGGAAAGTAAGCGAAGAAAAAAGGCAAATAAAAGCGGGATCGTGCACAGAATTAATAGTAAAGGAAAGTGCGATGGAAACAGTATTAGAAAATGCAAAAAGCAATTACGAAAGGCGAGAATCCGGAAATCCGAGAAAAATCAATAAATGGAAAAATCATCGAAATCGAATGGGAAAAACGGGACAGTTATAGATTAGCTAATGGTCAACAAGATGACGGTTAGGGATTTATCAGAAAAGGGTTAGAAAGGGTTGAAAAACATTCAAATGTATGAAAACAGAAAACGTTAATTAATTAATTAATTGGCTAATGGAAAACCCGAGCTAATGGGAAACCCGAGCCAATGGAGAACCCGAGAGATGAAGGAAACCCGAGCTGGGTAAACAAGAAGAAAGGCAAACAAAAGGAAGATTTGGGCCCATTAGTTTGACACAATGATTAATGGGAAAAGAGTAAGGAGAAGATAGCGCGCGTAGGAAGACCGGTAGGGCCATTAATTATCTGGATTCGTTGGACCATTATGGATGACAGCCGAAGCAAACACGTAGGAGAAAATGTCAAACGAAAGATTGGCTTGGCAATAACCATTTGTCATCCTGATTTCGAGGAGTATATAAGCAAAGGGAAAATCAGAGAAAATCGGCATTCTGCCTCAGCTAGGGTTCGAAGAATCAGACTGTAGGAAAAGTGATAAACGAATTAGGGAAGTAGGGAAAAGAAGAAATAGAATTAAGAATACGGAAAGGCGAAAAGGGATCAAACCAAACAGAAACCAAGGAAAACGAGAGTCAACAGAACTAAAGGATCAAAAGGTGAATATTGTTTGTTTGCAAAGCATCAACGCCGAGCAGAGAATCGTATAAACTTTGATTGGTCATTGTAGCGTGAAAATAAATTGTGAACCTGTTGTTTCAATATACGTTGGGTCGTTCATTGTTTTAATTTAAAGAACACCAGGAGTCAGAGAGAACCGACTTGAAATAATCCAAAACCCAACATATATATATATATATATATATATATATATATATCATAAGAATGATTAGTAAATGAATTGAATTGAATAAGTATTATGGATTCCGATCATAGGATTCTGCTATCTCGAATCATGGCTGATGGATAGCATGAAAGAAAACGTCCATGATATTCAATTGACAAAAAAATTGTTTAGAATAATGGTTATTATAAATTCTTAATAAGTAAATTTCATTGTGAATTAAATAAAAAAAATTGAATTGGATAATAAATTTTAACAACTCCAAAATAAAAGATTCACATATCGCCTGAAATTAATAAACAGAAATTGGATTCGGCATCAGTTTAAATATTAAAAATTTACTGAAGAGTAAAAATGACATACAAATAAAATAAAATCGTCCTTACTCCTGATTTCATTTTGTTTTCTTGTGAAAAATTTTAATTCAAGTGTGTTTGTTTTTTTCCGATTTGACATCGACTTATATATGATCGATTTATACGTATTTTTCTTGATGCGGTAAAACACAACACCCACACGTTTTAACCATATTTCATCACTTTGCCCTAGTTGTCAGATTTTCATGGTTCTTTTTTATTAAAGTTTCTAATTACATTTTAAGCTTAATTCTCATAGTTATTTTCCAAAATATAATCGTTTTGATAAATTTGGAGTTGATTTGATGAAATTTGTTTGTTTTTGTTGTTTTGCAATACTTTTTTTTATTGTTTTTACTGATTTTTTTTATCTTTTTGTATCTTATTATTCATTTTTATTATTTTTTGTTTTGTTTAACAACAAATGGACAATATTTGGTAAATTTTCGTCCACTTGAATTTTCCGCTACCGGATTTTATCGGAGGTCGTTTCAGATAAACAAAATTCTCAAAACCTTAGTTTTTGTCCAACAATTTGTTACATCTGTTGGGCCAAGACACGATTTTGTTTAAATGAATCGGTAACACGCACGCAAATACAACATGCAGATTTAAAACCAGACCCATAAAACATCAACTAGCCAAGCTAAAATATGAGAAAGAAACAATTAAATATAAAATCGAGAAACACAAAAGTAAATTAAAATAATAACAAAGTGCAACAAGATACGCACGAAAAAAACATAGAAATAGCATGAGAACATGGACAATTTGACAGAAATTTGACAATTTACCAAAAAAGCGAAAGTCCATGAAAATGGAACTAAAATTAAATAATTTGAGTTGGGAACAATTCAATTAAAAAATCAAAAATAAAATTGTCAAATTAAATTTCGAAAATAATAAAATTTAAGATTAGAATATACTAGAAAATCACAAGGTCAAATTTTGTTTTACTACATCAAATTTAACACGCAAGGTTAGGGTCGTACAATAGGTATATATACCAATTCATTTTCACAGAATTTTAATCAGCTTTTAAAGCTTTGAGACTCAGCTTTGAGACTCAGTTTTAATCAGTTTTGTACTAACCAGTCTTAGCTAGCAACAGCCAATTTATATCTTTCAATGTGAGTGAAGAAATGTTCGAAAACTTTCTCCACGTCGCGTCCGGACAACCTCGTATGAGCTCTGTTTGAGGCGTCGGCGTGGGGAAAGGTTTGTATGTGCGATGTATAAAACAGTATACTAGAGCCTCGAGTTCCGTTGTTCCAACTTGCGTCCTTTCGAGTTGCGCCACAAAAGTATATATACGATATATATACATTTCTCAAAGGTATTACATTTTGTTTATTGTTTTTTATTATTTTTTTGGGTTTATAGTTGATTTTTTGAAATGTTTTTTATTGCCCTATTGTAGAATAGGGTTATGAATCGTAAACGAGCGTCAGATGAAAATGGTAAAAAATCTACGAAAAGAAATAAAAAAGTAATATCTTTGGGCTTAAAACATGATATTTTACAACGTTTCCAAGCGGGAGAAAAAGCGGTTTTCATTGGTAGAGCTCTCGGGCTAGCTCCAACAACAGTTTCATTATTTTACATTATTTTAAAATTTTATTAATGTTTGCATTAGTTTTTGGTTTAATAAAACTTATTAAATAATAGTTAATCTATTCATACCTATTTTATATTTAAATATTGTGCAATATAGCTAATTTTTTTTAAAAAAACATGGATTTCAGATTTTATCGGAACCTATTATATAAAAACAGGTACAAATGTATACAAAATTAAAATTCGAATTGCGCTGTTTCGAGATGCGTCGCGATTTATTGTAAGAGGAAGGTGGTGAGGTAGGCTTTTGGCTGCCCCCCTGCATTCCATTTCCCGAAAACTCGACCTAAAATCTTAAATGACAGTCGGCTCAAAATCACCACTCCAAGAAGTCCAGTGGACACTCGTAATATTCTAATATCCACATTATTAGTCTTAGAATCGAATAAAAGGGAATAACGGGAAAGGGCGCTGTAAATCATTGCTATAGTCACGATTAAATAATTGAATAATAAAATCAGTAATGGTAAAACTAATGATAATAAGCTTCAGTTGCTATAGTCACGATTAAACAATTGAATAATAAGATCAGTAATGGTAAAAATTAATGATAATAAATTTCAGTTGCTATAGTCATGATTAAATAATCGAATGATAAAATCAGTAATGATAAAAATAAAAAACGATAATAAAGTTCAACTATTATGGTCGCGATTAAATAAATGAATAATAAACTCAGTAACGTTGATAATGAACTTAAATTGTTATGATCACGACAAATAAACGTTAAAATCAGTAACTGTAATACTCAAGGAGAATAAACTTCAAACGCAATTGAAAAATACAACTCACAATAAAACTGAAAATTAACATAATGACGAATAACATTGAAAATATCCGACATTGAATTTGACACAAAATTACAACTGTCCATGGAACTTTGAGGTCATGCATGATACGCAGTATTCAGAGGAATGAAGCCTATAAAATGAACAATAATTCTTATCAGTAATAATGACTTTACGAAGTCCCCTCACTAGAGATCAGTATTAAACATGATAGCTCGGAATAAGATAGTTGGATCCACCGGGCGATAAAATAACATCGAATGCATAGGCCATTATAGTACTCTACGTCACTAGTAGGGTAGAAAGTTGCTTTTGGGAACATGGATTCCCATGCCGGAAATCTGAGCTTGATTAGTTCATGGCTGGAAAACGGTACGGCCATTGTATAAGCTGATCATCCACGAGTCGACCACCGACAGATAGACTTAAGACCTAATCTAATCATCAAAGAGAAATAAACATTATCATTTACCCAACTTCAACGATCGCTGAAGCAACGAACCCCAGAAAGAAATTCAGAGCTGGTATAGTCTAGCGAGCTGAGATAGCCATAAACTTAAATGCCAGATTAATAAATTTTGACACGCGTATAGTCGAATCAAATTGAGAAGTGGGTAGAACGTCTTGACTAATCCAATTATAATCGTACGACCGGTTGATTGCTATTCAATATTAGTGTAACCTCACACCAACAAGAGGGACAGGAAAATCTCAATAATGACACGACGGAAAATAATTAGGGAAGAAATCGACACGAATCAGTAATAAATGTGATCACTGTAAAGATTTAACAAACTGGCGATTAACAAAATTCAACTAACAGAAATTATTCGGTGACGTGGCACTTCCCTGGTAGTTAATATAAAACCAGGGTGTTGTGACAATTGGTGGGTTTCTGGGTTTTGATATTTTGAAACTATATGGTTGTTACCCAGACAACCCCATACAAATATTCCCTTTGCTTACCACTTGGCACCCGTTGCTAAGCAACGTTGGAACTGTGTTCGAGTGGGTAGATCGTCCGCAAAAAGTGAGC
Source organism: Schmidtea mediterranea (assembly GCA_022537955.1). Taxonomy (NCBI): domain Eukaryota; kingdom Metazoa; phylum Platyhelminthes; order Tricladida; family Dugesiidae; genus Schmidtea; species Schmidtea mediterranea. The sequence goes on from CM039681.1 coordinate 48,322,580, forward strand.
GTTATTGCTAATGCTATAATTGACCGAACGATCTCTGGGTCCAACGAGCTGTCGATAGAAGACCTGTGCTCGCTTTTGATTCTTAGGTCCCATTATTCTCCTATCTCCTTCAAATGTTAACCTATACTCTCATATCATTCATTGTTATGTCTATTCCCATAGTCCTTCTTATCGTAGTCCATGTTGATGATTATTCTTTGGTCGGTACACCCTTTGTTATGTTAAATACACCCACATTATATCTTTCACCCTTATCCCTATTATAACTACAATGTTTCCCATCATTATTACTAGCATTATCATTGTTGCCATAATATGTATTACCTTTATTAATTGTTACTACTATTACCTTTATTATTATTTTTATAGCTATAATTGCCATTATATTTATTGTTATTACTACTATGATTATTACTACTATTATTATTATCATAATTATTATCATCATTACTACAAATACCATGATTATTATTATTATCATTATTATTATTATTATAATTACCATTACCCTTATCATTATCGTTATTATTATTAAGATTTTGTAGGGATCCGTCCTTATTCCTCAGCGTTAAAATTTTTTTTTTGATATACAACATTAGCCGTAGTCCATCTATATTTTTCGGTTTTCGATAAAGTATTTTTGTAAATTCGAAAAATTTGAGCAGCGTTCCGCCCTTATTTTACCCGTTCCATTTTTACGTTACAATTTTGGTTAAGTATTTGAATTAATTCGGAAAATCTGAGCAGCGTCCCGCCCATATTCTCCGCCTCAACTCAAATTAATTAATTTAATTCTTATTTAAAAAACATTATTTTTAATGATTTTGGTCGTTCGGATTAATCTTTTTCCGATGGCTATTCATTTTAACTGTTGCAACGATTTCGCAATTTTCCCCGCTACCCATTCCCTCTTTTTGTCCTTAAGATCTATGTATGTTCATATTATAGTTAATGAGTGCCCACTGGACTACTCGGTGTTAGAGATTTTGAGCCGATTGTTGTTAAAAATTTATGTCAATTTTACAGAAACGAGAAACGAGGGAGCAGCCAGAGACTTCTTCCTTATTTCTCTTTTCAGCTATAGGGATAAATATTGACGTTACGACCCCTGCGTTCCGCACGCTGAGTCTTCACGGGTACATATCATTGGCGATTTTCCACGCTCTTACACAAATCTGTACTATGTAGATTTTGCTTTCTTGCGTTATGTATTGGCTGTGGGCCGGAAAAGGAATAACAAATAATATTTTACCATAACATTTGGAATAGAAGTTTCGATGCACTAAGGCTGTAGATAGAAAATATTTATTCAGCATATTACATCGGCCACATACATTTGAAATTCATTGTATCCATTCCATAAAATTTACTTCGAAAATCCCATAAATTTAATTCGATAAATCATCCATACATTCAATTGGAAAAACAAAATTATCCATAAATTTAATCTGAAAAATCATCCATAAATTCAATTGAGAAATTATCCACAAATTCGATTCGAAAAATCATCCATAAATTCAATTGGAAAAACAAAAATCATCCATAAATTCAATTTGAAAAACAAAAATCATCCATAAATTCGATCTGAAAAGTCACACATAAATTCAATTGAAAAATTACCCATCAATTCCTTTCGAAAAAATCAATTGATAATACTGCACCAGTTGAGAGTGATCGTGTTCAGGCAAAACACTTACCGTGTTAATTGCCTGAATGCACGGCTCTCCACCAGTTATACAACCAGTTATACAGTTCTGTAATGAAAATTTTTCTCCGAAAAATAAGACTGAAAATTTGTGAAAACACATCGGTATTTATACCTATAATTTGGCCTTAACCTTGCGTGTTAGTTTTAGTGCGATTAAACAAAATTCGACTTTGAAATTATTTATGTTATCTAAATTAAATTTTTATTTATTTCTTAATTTAAATTGGTAATTTATTTTTAACATTTTTAAATAAATTTATTCATCCAAAAATATTTTATTTTTATTCATTTAATTCATTAATTTTTAATTTTATCTAAATGGTCATTTTACGGTCGAATTTTCTTGTTATTATGTTATTTTTTATGTAAATTTCGTGCGGTTCTTGATGCATTTTGTATTTATTTTATTTTACTTTTATGTTTTTGATTTTATATTTATTTATATTCTCTCAGATTTTAAAGTGTTTAGTTGGTGTTGTATATTGTATTTTAAGTTATCTTGGTGCTGGGTTTTCGTGCTGTATTACTGATGCATTTAAACAATTTTCAAGGCTATTTGTGTGTTGGCCCAACACAATTCCAACAATTTTTAGCAGAAATAATAAATACAACCATGAATTCACGTAACGAACGACAACGAATCGGAGAAGTTAACAACTCTCGAAGAAAGACCAACACCGCACTTGGGAGAGAGCCAGTCATGCCGAAAGATGGTAAGTTTCCTATCTTATTAAACCCCTTTATTTCATTAATTCATGCGAGGACCAACCTGTGTGACACTACAATTCCGGAACCGACCAAATCATGTACCATCTCCAGTAACAATTCACAATCTACCGATAATGTGATGCCTAATAAAAATTTTCTGTGGAATTCCATGATTTATTTGTTCGTTAACATCTAATAATTTACATCGACAAGATCGTGGATTTACTATTTCCTAATGACTTACCGAAACCCATAGCATAACTCGTCCATTCATGACTCTTGACGAATGCCACCGAAGACCAATTTGGACCGAAACCGCCAATGGTTGCATTTCCAACGTTGCTTAGCAATGGGTAGCCGTTGGGGGCAAGAATAATTATGTGTGGGGTCAAGGTCAAACTAACCAGAAGCCCCACACATCATTAAAAAAATTATTTTTATCATTTGTTTCAAACATATAGATTTAATTATGACTTTTTCATTTATAATTATTTTGATAAATTGTAATCACAGCTGTGTGTTAATTCAACTACGAAGGTACTTTCTATATCTAGTTTAACATTTATAAAGTTTTTCATTGATTTATTTTTTTGAAAAGGTAATTATAAATTAGAAAACAAAACTTAATAAACTAGGAAGTGATCATTAGGATTTTTCTTTTAAAAATATTGTCTATTTTATATTTAAAAATATATCATTTCATTAGTGTCTTGTTATTTTATTTTAACAAATCACAAATAGCTATTGTTTAAATATTCAGCTAAGTTAATTCTCAGAATTAATAAGTCATAATAATTTTTAGTTGATATATTAAAATATTTCTAATGTTTTGTAATTTTTAGATTATGGAACAATCATTTAAAGAGAATTTTAACCGCTTTCGAAAGTATATTCTAGATTGCCTATTAGAAAAGGATATTAAATATTTTATGGACGAGTTTTCTGATTTATTAGATAATTCACGTAGAATACAATATTCTACTTTGTTATTATTATTATTATATGTTTTTAGAAGTAAAATCTATTAATCTATCGGACAGAAATAAAAGAGTTGCCAATTTTATTGAGGCTTTTGATGCCATAAAAGAACCGTCAAAATATTCTCGACTAAGCGAAGCTGCAAAAGGTAAATATAATACAATTTTCAAAATATGTTGGTTGGTCAAAAATAGAATCTTTACAATTGATTTTTGTTACTTGTATTATAATTGTAAAAAGCAGGATCTTAAGTAACTTTAGTAAAATATTTATTTCATCAACTCATTAATTATTAATATCTTAAATTTGTCCATATAATTGCTAATGTGAATTATTATAATAACTTTAATCAATTTTTATGATTCTCTTGATTATTCGAATGGGGAACATTATTTAATGCATGACTTATTTTATTAATATTATTCAACCAAAGTAATTTTATTTAGATGATTGCTTCATGATACATTTTACACATTTAAAAATCTGAAAAATCCTTTGGGTCTTGAATAAAAAGTACTTTACGGTTATCTCGACCTCATCAAAAAACTCCAAATTTAATCAAAGACACTGATAAAATACTATTCCTATTCCAAAACGTTCTCTTCGTTATTTTCTTTTCAAAGGGCATTTTTATTCTCGCGGTTGTAAATTTTTAATGCAAAATTTTAAAAATAATTTTTTTTAAATAATTTTAATAAATTTAAAAAATATAATTTAAAATATTGAAAATAAAAACAAAAATATTTTTCAAATTTAAATATTTAGGTTAAAAATTAATAAAATATATGGTAAAATGTAAAATATTAAATAATTTATTTCAAAAATATTAATAAAATTAAATGCCAATTTAAATAATATTCTCGCAGTTTTAAATTTTTAATGCAAAATTTTAAAAATAATTTTAATAAGTTAAAAAAATTTTAAATAATAAAAAAATTAATTTAAAAGTTTTTTGGAATAATTTTTGAAAATTTTAAATATTTATGTTAAAAATTAAAAACCTGATAAAATGTAAAATATTAAATAATTTATTTCAAAAAGTATCAGTAAAATTGAATGCCAATTTAAATAATATTCTAGCGGTTTTAAATTTTTTTAAATAATTTTAATAAATTAAAAAAATTTAATTTTAAATATTAAAAATAAAAACATAAATTTTTTCAAATATTTTTCGAAATTATTTTCGAAAATTTTAAATCTTTATGTTAAAATTTAATTTAAACTGTTTCAAAATAATTTTTAAAATATTAAAAATGATTTTTTAATTAATTTATTTCAAAAATATCGATAAAATTGAACGCCAATTTAAATAATGTCGCGGTTTTAAATTTTTAATGCAAAGTTTTAAAAATAATTTTAATAAATTAAAAAAATATCATTTAAAATCATAACAATTTTAGAAAAGTTTAAATTAATTTAAATATTTGTGATCGATTGCGTCCATTTTCATGTAATAGTCGATAATGCATTGTGGCCCACGTACTTTTACACCTTAATTTACTTTGGTACCATTATCTGGAATGATTATTCGGTAAGGGTGTCATATAAGGGACTTTTGAGCGACTTTTAGTCTGTAAAAGAAACTTTTGTAAATATGAATGAAATTTATAATTAGGTCTGAATTTTACTAAAATATATGAAAAGAGAAGTTTCTTTATTAAAACAAATTAAACACTATTCAAAATTTTTCAAGACAGTAATAAACATTTTCGCCTCTCCATCCTTGCCAAAGTTGTATCTGAAACAAAATTCATCTAAATAATCTTGAAGATGATTACTTGCACGTAAATGTTTAATTCTCAAAGTATTTTTGAATCGCTCATATAGACAAATGTCTCTTATATAGACAAGTCCCTTATATTGACAAAAGTACCTTATATTGACAAGTCCCTTATATTGATAAAAGTCCCTTATATTGACAAAAGTTTCTTATAAATGACAAAAGTCCCTTATATGGACAAACACTATTCAAAATTTTTCAAGACAGTAATAAACATTTTCGCCTCTCCATCCTTGCCAAAGTTGTATTTGAAACAAAATTCATCTAAATAATCTTGAAGATGATTACTTGCACGTAAATGTTTAATTCTCAAAGTATTTTTGAATCGCTCATATTGACAAAAGTCCCTTATATTGACAAAAGTCCCTTATGTTGACAAAAGTCTCTTATATGGGCAAAAGTTCCTTATAAATGACAAAAGTCCCTTATATTGACAAAAGTCCCTTATATTGACAAAAGTACCTTATATTGACAAGTCCCTTATATTGATAAAAGTCCCTTATATTGACAAAAGTTTCTTATAAATGACAAAAGTCCCTTATATGGACAAACACTATTCAAGATTTTTCAACACAGTAATAAACATTTTCGCCTCTCCATCCTTACCAAAGTTGTATTTGAAACAAAATTCATCTAAATAATCTTGAAGATGATTACTTGCACGTAAATGTTTAATTCTCATAGTATTTTTGAATCTCTCATATTGACAAAAGTCCCTTATATTGACAAAAGTACCTTATAAATGACAAAAGTACCTTATATTGACAAAAGTCCCTTACATTGACAAAAGTCCCTTATGTTGACAAAAGCCCCTTATATGACACCCTCACCGATTTTTCTGTATGGAATAATCATCTATGAAAATAAGATAAAAAAATTTTAAGTGAAAATTTTTAATTTTCAAGTTAAATTAAAATCTTATTTAAAATGTTAAATCAAGTTATAAACCTAAACATTTCTCAACTGTCATCATCAGGCGGTATAAAAACTTCAATAAAAACGATTATACTTATTGGTTTATTTGTAATTACATATATGTGTGGAATCCAATAAGATTTATTCATCTAAATTTTGAATTTGAATCGACCCGGGAGGCCCTAAAATAACCTTGAACAGGAGATCTATAATGACTAGAAATTTTTAAATTAATTGCCAATTTCTGTAGGAAGACCTTATAAGATAAATTTAAAATTTTTATTTCTGACCATCCTTTTTTAAAAAAAATAAATGAACCATTTTCGTAAATTGTAGAACACAATAGATGGATTTATAACTTCCTAAATGTCAATCTTATTGAGATAGAGGAATCCGATAACATTGTATTTAGATGGATATTATTAGATAATACTTTACAGTTGATTAAAAATCTGAAAGAATCCTTTGTCATGGATGAAACTTTTATTCATCATTTATTTCAAAAAGAAATTATATCAAAATCAAATAAAGATTTTTTGATAAGGTCTTTAAATAATGAAGGTGAAGAAACAGGTAAAGTTATTATTATTATTAATTGAAAAACTATATATTTTCTATAACATCTCGCTATGTATTGCGACAGTTTAACAGTCTTCTTCAGTCAAGAAATCACTTTAATAATAATTAATTGAAAATAAGATTTTTTAAACAAATTAACCAATCGTTATCACAATCAAATTATATTAAAAAATATAAAATTATTTTAATTTTTAAAAAATAAACTTTAAAAATTTTTTTTAAAAAACACTAAATTTATCATTCTTCAAAAACATTTTTATAAAATAATAAAATTCTTTTTACATGTCAAAATTTTTTAACATTATATCAAAATTATATCGCACACATAATAAACACAAACAACATGCATGTAGACATTAATTATAGGATTTAAAGATTTTATAAATCTTTAAATAATGTTGAAATATATAGAGAGATGTTATACAAAATATATAGTTGGCATTTTTCAATTATAAAAACTTCGCCTTTGATTAATTATTATACTTTATCAGCTTTATATGAACTTTTCGATGTTATTTCAATGAAAGATCCAAATTGGTACGGACATCTTTTATACATAATCGGCCAACAAAATTCTAATTTTATTAATATTTTTATCGATGATATCAGTGATTTTGACCCCTTGGACCAGGAGAAGAGATATCTTAATTATGCTGAAAAGTTTATTGATAAACATTTGAAATGTTAGCGGGTGGATTATTATTTTAATAAATATATTTAATATTTAGCGAGCAAACAAGAAAATTCAGATGCTGAAAGCATGAATGATGATATTGCATCAGGTGAAATATTCTGTGAAAAAAATTGATATTTTTTAATTTTTTCTAAAAATCACAATATTATTATTAAGTCCGAAAATTCAAAGTTTAATTATCTTCAAAATTGTGAATATTTAAATCAATAGTTAAAAAAAATCTTTAATTGTAACACATCTTTTATAAAAATCAATAAAATTTGTTGAAAAAATTTAAATTTTGTAATTTAAATAGATTTGTATAAATTCTAGAAATTTTAATTTTTTTTCTCAACTTCTCGTGGCACAAGCAAAAGTCTCACGGTACAAAGGTGAAAATCAAATACTTTATCATGGTGTGAAATTTAGTCAGCGTACTACATCTGTCCGGAAATATGGTAAACATTAAAAATAAAATTGAAGATTAACGATTGAACAATTAAGTAGCAAAGTAACGGTAGTTTTTTATCTAGCAGTTGTCTTAGAATAATGGATGATAACAGGCAGATATTTATTTTTAGGAGATGAGAGGAGTAGTGTAATATGAGGACAATGCCCCGTGGATATTTGGCTTGAAAAAAAACAGACCCCCTCTACTTTGTGACATTCCTAAATTTGAAGCTAAAAATCAAAATCTTTCCATTAATGTCCTTACGTATGATGAAAATAATTTAATTAATAATTTTCTAACCCTGAAATTTTCAAACATCCTTATGTCGAAATAATTCATCGTTCTAAAGTTGTTGGGGGACAACCTATTAATTTAATTTTATTAGAAAGCCTTTATTCTTACCATTATATCACTGTTACTAAATTAGATAGGCTTTTAAATTATAGGAATCATTCTTTTACTGATACTAGAGTTCAAAGTATATGGTGTTATCGTTGTCTAAATGGTTTTCGCAATATAATTTCATTAAGTAAACATAAAGGGTTGTGTGATAAAAATCAATTAGGCACAACTCTTTATACATTATCTTTAAATAAAAACTTGGAATTTAAGAATTGGGCTAAAACCGTTACTCTTCCTTTCGTCCTTTATGCTGATTTTGAGGCTATCTTACCTTCAGATGACATACATTTTCAAATACATATGCCGATTTCGACCGGTTTACTTTTAATTAACAATTTTACAGGTGAAAAATCATATAAGAGTTTCTTGGGTGATGATTGTGTAGTTAGTTTTCTACAAGAAATAAATAATATTTCAATTGATACTGTTTTACCCTTTTATCAAAATAATTATAAAAAGAAATTATTATTAAAAGCCTCAGATATTCTTTCGTTTTCTTCGGCAACTTGTTGTTATTTGTGTAATAAGATTTTATCACTACCAGTTAAGGACCATGATCACTTTACTGGAAATTATTTGGGAGCAGCTGTTCCAAATGTAATATTTCTCGACAAATAAGGTTTGAATTTCCAGTTGTTTTTCATAATTTGAGAGGGTATGATCTTCACCATATCCTCAAGTATGGTATGAGTGATTTTAACACATGGAAAATAAGTTGTATTCCTGTAACAAGTGAAAAGTTTCTTTCTTTGTCGGCAAGAATCAGTGGGCTAACGGCAACAGTCCAGAAGAATGTTCAGAAGTTAATGAAGAATATGACGATTATGAAAAACTTTGAATGAATAAATTATTTGAAAATATTCTTTGTTTTTGTATATTTTTGTTGATGTTTAAAATTTTTATATTTTTTTAAGTATTATTTTTTATTAAGTATTAAAAAATGTCAAAAGGTAAATCGTGTATATTTAAATATGTATTTTATTTTATTATTTAATTTATCTCTTTGAAGTAATTTTAAAGAAAATTCAGGAACTTTATCCAAGAATTAAAAATACGTTGGATTATTGCACACCAGAGTTGCTCGCAACAAAAATTTACCATTTCACAGGGATTAACATTGAAGAACTTCTCGAGATTCACTATGACAACGTTCAGGGATCTGGTGACCGATGTGTTGCAAATTGCATTGTTTGTAAAGATAGTATGAGAGTAACATGTTCAAATGGATGTCCATGTTGCCACGATTTCAAACGTAACCAAACAATCCATATATTATTGGCCGAAATGCGTAAAGCATATTTCTCGGATATTTTTGATTTGAAATAAAAATTAATCTTTTTTATTTAATCTTTATTGTCAATAAAAATATTTGTATATATTTAAAGTTTGTTATTTTTACAATTAAAAATTTATCGATGATTTTTAATTCTTTTTTACATTGAAAAATTATTCTTAGACAATTAAATTTTTAAAATAAAAAAAATAAATAAAAAAATGTTAATTATAATATAAAATAAATAATTAATTAAATAATAATAATATTAAATAAATAATTAAATGAAAATAAAAAATAATTATTTAATTCAGTTCATTGAAACAAACAATTTAATAATAATATAATTTAAAAATAAATAAAATAATTGGCTTGATTAAATCAAACAATTAAATTTAATAATAATATAATTAAAATATAAATAAAAAATATTCATGATTTTTAATCAAGCAAATATATTTTAGGATTTTTAGTCGACAGGCGATTTGAGCCAATTTTACTTTTATGGGTTTTTAAGTATGAAAAAATACTTAGTCCTTTTATTCGATCAAATATTTTTAGGTTCTTTAATCAGGTTTGAGCCACTTTTATTCGAAAATACTCCTCACTATAGTACGACCATTCATAGGTGATTTAAGCCAATTTTTATTTTTTAGGCTTTTTAATCGAGAAAAAATACTTAGACTTTTTTATCATGAATTAAAAAATTTTTAAAAATTTTAAATTTGAACATTTAAAAAAAATTATATTAAATAAAAATTCATTAATTAAAACATAATTTTAAAAAAATTTCATTCAAATAAAACAAATAATTAAAAAAAATTAATTTTTTAACCCCCCCCCCGAAAAAAAATTTAGGGGGATCTCTTTTTTTAAAGCCAAATATCCACGGGGCATAGTCCTCATATTACACTACTGAGGGGTTTTGTTGTAAGTAGTGCTCCACTGCAAAGAAAGATTGCCAAATCGAAAAAATAACTGATAATTGGCGTGATTTCCAAAGTGGTCTATATCGACCCTAGGGGTCCATTCTGAACTATGAGGGGTCCATGAGAATGAATCCAATTTAAGTATGCTGTAACCGAAATTTTGGCTTTCCATAAATGGAATAATTATTATGAATAATTCACAGTACTTTCTTATAACAGACATAAATTATCTATGAAGTAAAAAATATAATGTTACAAGAAGAGCTTTTCGGAATAAGTAAAAATGAACAATTTAAAGCGGAGTTAAAAAAATAATACTAGAAATGCAGGCTTCAAAAAGATATACCAAAAACGTATCCTACATTATAGGATATAACAAGAAAGGTTTTGATAGCTTTTCTATTTTCATATCTCGTGGAAGTGTTTCAGTTTGGTTGGAAATCTAATTACAAAAGAAGAAACAGGTTGAAAATTGCTCTCCAAAGAGATTTAAAGTTAAATTTAACTAAATTGAAGCCAAATTCTGACAGCTTTGGAATCAAAACATCATATTCATTCATTGATTAAAAAAATTGATTTTTCAATGTATCTATTTTATAATAATGGTTATTGATTTCCACTTAATGTCGTTTTAATTTATATATAACTTTAAAAATACACTTATTTTCAGTTCAGAGTTTCATTATGTAGAAAAGACTATCAACGTGACACTTTCAGTGTAGATTATTTTTGATACTTTTGTAGATGTTTCATTTCAGGAAATCAGGGGGAATACCTAAAAGAAAAATGGGACAAAAATGAATGGGAACCTTTAGTGTAAATAATGATGTATTGCAAAAGCGGTTATAACTTTAAAAAGTCCAAAACCTAGAACACGATGCTATTGATAAGTTTTCAGCTGGTGTTGGAGTAAATCATTTAATTGTGGCCATCATTTGGTATCTGGTTCTAAAACAATACAATAAATTTGAAATCTTAATAGTTTTTTCTTTAAAATAGAAAAAGAATTTCGGGAGGAAACATGTATGGATTATTCTGAAAAGTTGGCTAGAATTAAGAATTTTTTTGAATCGCTGAGGATCGATTCGAACTCTTTTTTATTTCTATTAAATATTTTTAAGCAAAAAGGGTTTTCAATTGATTTGCAGACTTCCGGGAATTCATTTATATCGAAATATATATTTGGAAGACTGTGAAAATCTTTCAAACTGTTTAGGCTTTTTAATAATCTTTAATGGAAATTAGATTTCTATAAAATTATTTTCAGATTACGGTAGCTTAACTGATGAGGAATTGTTTGATTTAGAAATTTCAGTCGAACCTTTGGGTATGTAATTTGTTTTTATTTTAACTTCATATTAAATTTCATTTTTGCACTATCGATTACGTTTTTTGAAAATTTGATTTTTTAAATCCAATTTTTTTTTACTGATTTCTATAGAAATTAATTTTAAAAATCGATTCAATTTTTATTTAAGAATTTTTTTAAAATTTTTGAACTTATAATTTATTTAGTTGAAATGGAGTTATGCGTGTTAAATAAATTAGAATTGATCATGGAATTTATGTTTTAAAGGTTTTCAATATTGTAAGGAATTAAAATAAACTGAACTTAGAGGAACTTTTCAAAATATTAAGTTGTCAAATATCAATATCCCTTTTTTTGTAATAAACCATATTTATTCATTGAAATAAAAATACCAATTCGTTTCTTTTGAAATGGGCTAGGAATCTCCCCTCGGAATTTCCCCTCTCCAAGAAATGCAAAATAAACAAAGTAAAATCGAAAAATAATATTTTGTTAGCAATAAAAACGTAATATTAAAAAAAACTAGCAAATAACTACAAAGAATACTAAATGAAATCAAACAAATTTTTAATTAAAGGCATAAAATACATGAAATATAAATTGCAATATTTAAAAAAATACCAAATAAATTTGACAAACTATAAATACAAGGCATCTACTATTCCTTTGAGGTAGTCAAAAATGTTCCGCTTTGAAAAATCTGCGACGATGGTGTAGCTGCGCCCATTTTAATCTATATATTTCTTTCTTGAAGGCTGAGGCACGTGACCTCCAAGCAGTGTAATATATAGTTATGTTGGGGGATTGTCCGGGGAGATTTTTTTTATACTTCCGGTAGTACTTTGGTATAAACCTCCTCACAAAGATTAGTCTATTATTTCAAATAGATAGTAAAAAATAGATGGAAAACACCTAAAGATTCTAAGAGTTACTTCTAACAGAAAATTTAATATATATTCCAATTGGTCACCCACTATATTTCACCCTTTAGCAAGTCAGTAGTGATGTATCAGTGTTAGTGTTTGCTTTTGAGAGAACGAAATTCATTCGTTATCCCTGCCAACCATGTTTCACTCTATTTTATAATTAATTAAAATAAATTTCTTACTTTTTGTATACTCTTATATTTTTATAAGGACTTTTTTTGTTATTCACCTCTGGTTTCTTGATAAGTGACATAATATTTTTATAATTAATATTTTGCTAATTTTGAGTGTTTTCATAATGCCATTAATTTAAAAATGTACTATAAAATAACGACGGAATTATATATCCCAAAAAATTTAGCTGTATCTCTGAAAATTGCTGAGTGAGATTTTTTCAGCAAATTTCTTTATAATTTATATTGCTAATATAATATCTGGTTAGTAAAATAACTGTGAGCGAAAAAGTCGGAAAATCAAAGGGTTAATGAAGTGCTGAAACAGTTGGTTTCCACTACAAACGAATTATTCATAGAATAAGTTAAGTGTGGTACAAACGAACATCTGAAATGTTTATGTAGTCGTGAAAGATTTGGATTTGACTATTCATTTGCAATTTTAGAAGATAAATGCCAAGAATTAGTTCTGAAAAATTTTCAATTGGAACTAGCAGAGACAGCGATTTCTGGTAAAAATGTCATTATATATGCCCCGACAGGATCTGGAAAAACAAATGTGGCAGTTTATATTGCTAACGTATGTTATCCTTACTTTTTACATTTGATTTTTCTCTTAATTTATTTATGGATGAAATTATTTATTTGTTGTGATAATTTTAAAATAATGAATAAATTATGCGTTTTTCTGGTAACCATAGAAATGAGGTCACTATTTAAATTATAAACCTACTCGAAACCAGCACCTGCAATTACCTCTATTTAATCTTGCCAAACTCCAAAATGTACTTTAGTTACGTCTCATTTCAATATATAATCGGCATTTATACGCAACAAAAATGAAATTTTATTGTTTCTTAAATGATGTTTGAAGTAAAAATTTTTTGGAAATTGATATCCAATATTTTCTACGAGAATTCATCCTTGTGTTGACATTAACCAAATTTATATTCCATAAATGATAGGTGTAACCTATTATATCATATCATAAACTTTATGCAATAATATTTCTCGTTTGAATGTACACTTAATTCTCTTTTTACGTGAAAGATACGTTCCCAGAAAACTCACGTAAAAAAGATACGGTATCCATATAAAAGTTGATGCTTGGTTCTGCATTTGAAAAATCAACTAAAATTATGTGATTATATATAAACTCAAGGTTTTTATATGCTTTATAAATTTTTTATCTAAATGCATATTAGATATGTTTAGCAAAACAAAAAAACAATTAAAAATACTAATTTAACAAGAAAATATTCATAATTTAACAAAACATAACTAAAAAAAATTCATTTTAATGAAACAAAAAGTGGCGAAACATAACATAAAATATAATTTTTAATTGCTATCACTGTTTGATCCAATTCGTTTATACATATCGTTGTGAGCAATCCTCCATCTATATTACCAGAGCATTCTCCATTTTCTCTTTTACTATGTCTCTTATGTATGATGATGTATGAACACTTAAACTTGTTCCAGCAATAACGTATGTTCTAATAGCTTCTTCATATTATATGGTTCTTACGGTAGATTCTTTCAAACTGAAATACTTTCCTACAGCATTTTCTCCGGCGACTAGTCTATTGTTAAATTTTGTTCACTTGTACAAATAATTTATTTAAACATAATAAATGAATACATTTAATTTATCAATTAACTTTTATTGAATAACGATAAATTTATAAATTACTTTTTAAATCTTCACACGCAATTGATACAAAATTTCGATTGGTTTTCTGAACCAATACAGTGATTATGTCTATTTTTTCGAATCTCTTAAAAATATGCAAAAAAATTTTGAATAGTGAGGATAATTGTAAATATTTTGATTTTCTCAGAATTAAACTACAAATTTAGAAAACTAGTAATAAACTAATATAAAAAAATATTTAAAATACAATTTGTTGCAAGAAGCAGAATAAATGTGATTATCAATAGCATAAAATCACTTAATAATTTACAAACATTTGATAGTCCTTGAGTATGCTAAGATAGGCATTCCACATTATATTAAATGTTATCAGCATTTTATTTTTCAACAAGGTCTAATGATGCATTGCACTTTGGGTTTATATATTGTGTTTTCAATAAAAGATCTTACACTAATTTAATTTTTTAAATTCAGTGTTCTTTCTTTAACTATTAAACACCCTCAAACAAAAGTCTTGATGGTTACCGCTTAGTAGTTTCAAAATCATATTTCCAAGGTAGTTCTATTGAGAATTTTGGTTTTTAGTGTTTACCAATGACCACAGTAATATCGTATCAGAAAGACAGAAGAATTGGATCTTATTGATCTAATCCTTTATTCTTTCATATGTTTGTCTTTCTATCACGTTTTTACTCTATTTCCAATGGGTGAACGCATAAAGCAAAAATTTTCACTAACATCTAACTTCAAATAATTTAAAATTTGTCTAACATTTAATCTCATTTATTTCGTTGTATTGCTAGTTGATTGTTTAATTATGAAATATACTTTATTTTGATAGTGAAAACCAAATTTCCCTAATATTGCATTTTGCAGGACCATTTAAAGAAAAACCCAAATGGAAAAATAGCTTTCCTGGTTCATCGCATTCCACTTGTTACTCAACAATTTAAAGTGTTCAAAAAATATGGAAGTCCTACTTGTAATATAATAGATATTCGTGGAAAATCTGACAAAATAACTGGGCCACTGATAGCTCATTTAAACAATAATAATATCATTATTATGACTTCTGATATCCTTCGAAATGCATTGACACTTGATGATGGTAACAAAATCAGGTACTATTTTTAAAATATTTATTTAATCATTTGATTTGTGTTGGAATTTATAATTTAATTACATTAATGCCTAGTTCAAATTATTAATAAAATTGAAATATGTAAGAATAAAGTAATGAAATACTTATTTCATCTTATCTAATTTATTTATGCTTTAAGCGGTTTTACATTTTATAAAATATATTAAAGTTACTGAATCTATTTTGAGTACATCGACTTGCAAATTCTAACTGATGACTATTTCTGTTCACTTTAAGGCGGCCTACGATTCGGCATGATTTATGTGGGCTGTATCGCCGGGCTTGTGCAGCCATGTAGGATCTTCCACACACACTGTTCCGATTTCCACAACTACTCAATCGCAAGACTGCTTGCATCACACCAAACAAATCCTGAATCAGTATTTATTAAGTTCCATTCTACTCCCACTGGATCTTGTTTCTCTACTTTATCTGCGATCTCTCTTTCATTACTGTTACTGTCATTGTATCCACTTTTTAATTAAAAAACACGGAGAATCAGAATTTATTTTATTTTCGAATATAATATCATATACACAACACAAATTTTTAACACACTATTTTTATATTCATTATTTATCAAGAAAACACAAACAAACAAGTAAAAATATAATATTTTATCATATATACCAACATAAATATTTATATAAATTATACTTTTATATGTACACAAATTTAAAAAAAATCTGATATTTTCATTTGTTTTTGAGATTTTTTTAAACGAATTTCTTATTTCACTTCGAAATATGTCTTAGCGGCTTCGATGCACATTTGACCACTAATTGGTATTCCCTCTGCTCGTTTTTGATTGAATCCAAATCTTCGAATGTCGACGTTTTCATACTCTTTCGCTTCGAAGGACCTTCAGAACTATCAGAATCTCTAGCAAACGCCTCTAACTTATTTTTTTCAAAACTTTAAGTATATGTAGTACATATATTATGTGCACGTAAATGTTATTTATTTATGCTCAGGAAATGTTTTACACTAAAAGAATAAAAGTTTTTTCAGGCTTACCTTTATTGTAAAATGCTTCCAGAGGTCAATAAAGTCAATTTTATTCATTAAAATCTTAAAATTCTAGTTTAAACATATTATTTCATTAGGTCAATATCGGAGTTTTCATTAATATTTATCGACGAGTGCCACAATTGTATGAAAGGCCATCCGTATACAAGAATTATGCAAGAATATTTCAAGGAAAAACGCTTAAATCCATCTGCTAAACTGCCACAGATTGTCGGTTTGACAGCAAGTCCTCGATCTAATAAGAAAGACGACATTCCTGGAATTAAAAAAAGTCTTTATGAGTTATGCGCAAATTTAGATTGTTTCGATATTTCTATGACCAAAATAAATAAAACTGAATTAGAGGAATTCGTAGCTCAACCGAAACAGAGTAACTTTAAAAAAACAAAGAAACCTATTATAAATCATTCATTGAATTTTCAGCAACGAAAGTAACAGGAAGACGGCGTATTGATGAATTTGAAAGACTACTGTTAAAACAAATGGAAAATTGTGAGAGTAAATTAATGAAAATGAAAAGTTGGTTTTAATAATTAGAAAATCCTGATAAATTTATGTAGGTGAAAAATATTTCCCCTCTTTGGCAGTACGTGAAATTCCAACGGACAAATACCGACAAGATTACGTCGGGTTTGTTGGAAATTTGGAACGGTTGAATACAGTGACATGTGATGAAAACGATGGCAAGCAAAAAGCGTTTACGATTTACCGATATTTAAATGTACGTGCTATCTATTTTATACGTCATTCTAGTTTGGATAAATTGGTTAATATATTGATTCTACCACAAGTATACATGGAAAATCTTGTTTCAAACTGGTGCTCTCTTCAATAAGTGATAAAGTTCCCCCAAAACATTTTGCAATGTTGACAAATCAGTAAAACGTTTCTAAATTCGACCGTCATCTATTGAAATTAGACTTTACAGTAAAATGAACTACCAGCAGTAAATTCAATTAAGCTTTCTCACTAAATATTTCTATTTTTCATTGCCCGATCAATAAATTTTTTGTAATGCTTATTGAAGGTTGACAGTAGCGATTAGCTGTCCCGGAACATAAAATTTACAATATTTATTGTCCCGAGAATCATTTCATACTTTTCTTTTCACCAACTTTGGAACTCAGCTACTAGATTTATAACATTTGTTGAAATGAATTTTGTTTTTAAAAAATATTTAAGTCTTTATTCTTATTTATTAAATTTATAATGTTGGTAAATTTAATTTGAAAAATATTTTAGAAATTTGTTTAAATAAATATATTTGCTGACTACATTGGAGTGAAAGAAAATATCAATCAGCAAAGAAGAGGAGAAAGCGAAAGTCTATTTAAATTTTGGTTATGAGTGATCAGGGCCGTTTATCAGTCGAAATATTTCATATTTTATGAATAAACATAGTGGAAATTTGCTAACATTGTTATTTATTTAAATTTTATTTATATAACTGATTCCGCTACCGACAAAAAATAAGGTTTTGAAGTTTATCATTTTCTGAATAATTGGAATAAATTTATTCTAAATAAAATAAAATGCATTTTTTTTTATATTTTTATAAATTGTACATTTTATAAAAATTACTCATGCCAAGATAAATCACAATTTTTTTCATTTGGATGGTTTGTTCTATTAATAATGTATTGTGTCGGTCGCTATGATACGTTTGCAATTTTCAATTATTTATAACTTTTATAAATATAAAAATTGGAAAGTAATTGACAAAAAAACCATTTTAAAAGTCATATTAAACGAAATTATCCCGTTTCTGACACAATTATAACAGAAAAATATATTCAAAATAAATCCAATAAGTTGATTTAATCAGTTGAACTTTGTATTCGATTATTGTCTAGTTGATCTCGGAGCATGAGATATCAAGATTTGGCGTTTTTTCGAGTTTCATAGTGTTGTTAATAGAATCGAGTTGAGAATTGACGATGTTAGAAATGTTTTTAAGAGAAAACAATAATTTGATATTTGAATAATTTTCATTAGTTTGGATTTTGAAATGAGTTTGTTGAGTTTCGACCTGACTTGAATATGCGGAAACAAGCATTAACTAAAACAATAATTTCAACGATTGAGAAATAATTGACAAATGGTTGAAGATCTTCATGGGTTGATTGTAGATATTTAAATAAAATAATGTGCCGATTATTAAGTGTCAATATTCAAACAAAAATTAAATATGTTATTTTTAACGCATTTGTAATTTAATTAAAATTTAATAAAATTGATTAAAAATTAAATGTTGCAGGCACTACAGAAAGTATTACATAGGAATTTATTTAAACCATTCCAAATGCAAATAATAATATATTAAGAAATTCTTAACAATTCTTTTCAGATATTTATGATTTGATATGTTTCGATTCATTATCAGTATAACCTCAAATCGACAGTTTATTTCGTTATATTTTGTCGTTGATATAACTTGATGTTGAATACCAACTCTGAAATGATCATTCTGGCCTCTATTTGTCGAATCTTATTTATCGGCAGATTATGACAATCCCAGTACTACTAGAAGGCACGACGCAAACGTTAAAGGAAAGAATTTATACTGGGAATGTCATTAGTAATACAAAAACTATTATTCTTATTCTGCCGATATACTTTTCTTCAGACTAATCTTTTGTATCACTAATACGTGGGAGGGATTTTGCGGATATTTCTTCAAATATAGTTGAAACGTCAGCAGGTTGAATAGAAGTCAGTATACTAGGCATTTCTCGCGTAGAACATTTCATAATTATCTTTTTATAAAAGACATTGTATTTTCTGCAAAATTTGACTATGAATACCATAAATAAATCTGATTCATAGTCAAATTTTGTAGAAAATTCAATGTCTTTTATAAATAAAAAGAAATCAGAGATGAAAAACAAAAAAGTCCTTATAATCTACCTATCTGCCTACCTATTTATCTCTGTCTATTTATCTGTCTAACAATCTTTTTGTCTCCCTATCTGTATGTCTGTCTGCCTATCTGTGTATCTATATATTTCATTCATTCAACACAACATACTGGCTTTTTATTTATTATTATTTAAAATAATAAAATATTTTTTAGCTTTTTATGAATGTGCTAAATATAATTACTTCTAAATTCATTTATCATCATTTTAAATACTATTTAATTAATTTTCATTTTAAAATTATAAAAAAATTTTAAATCATAATCTTTTAATATTTTTGATATTTAATATTTCTAAATTTAATAATTCATAATCATCACAAACCAATAACTCCCATCGTTGTTATGTTTACAACAATGGGAAAGACTCGTCAAAACATTGCTTTTTAAAATAAAAAAAAATCAGAGATGAAAAACAAAAAAGTCCTTATAATCTATCTATCTGCCTACCTATTTATCTCTGTCTAACTATCTTTCTGTCTATTTATCTATTTATCTGTCTGCTTGCCTATCTGTCTATCTATATATTTCATTCATTCAACACAACATACTGACTTTATATTTATTATTATTTAAAATAATAAAATATTTTTTAGCTTTTTATGAATGTGCTAAATATAATTACTTCTAAATGCATTTATCATCATTTTAAATACTATTTAATTAATTTTAAAATTATAAATTTTTATTAAATATTCAATTTTTTAAATCATAATATTTCTAAATTTAACATTTCACAATCATCACAAACCAATAACTCCCATCGTTGTTATGTTTACAACTATGGGAAAGACTCATCAAAACATTGCTTTTTAAATTTGTGACTAACTAATTTTAAAAGAAATATTTTATTTGAAACCATTTGTATTAATTTCAATTTTTATATTGAAATTTAAGTTTATTTATTTGTCAGGCATTTTACAGAGGACTAATAGTAAATCAAATGTTTGACCAAAAGTATGCCAAACTATCAATAAAAAAATATTTAAATCACAGTGGCACAGATTTTAGTTGTTCCTTCGACGAAGAATTCTATAAATATTATGAAGGTATGTTTACAATGCAAACTAGTTTTATAGCCATCTCAGGTTAACTGTGAGTATCAATCATTAAAAAAGCTTTACTTATTGAAATTATTAAACAACATTTTTGAAGATAAATGCCAAAAAATCCAAGTTCGCCCTAACCACTATTGTAAATATAAATATACGTACTATCTGGTGTTTATCTAATACAAAAGCATGCGTATTTACATAAAATCAAATAATCGTTGCTCTAAAATATTTGGGTTTTTGACGGCTCACAGCCGAGCCCTGTTATTGATAATTTAAGATTTTATTATTCCATCAAGACGTGAGTTTACATCAAAAATTCTTCCTGAGCTATATGAGGAGACGAGACAAAAAATAATTTGTCTATTAAATAATGCAGGTGATGTTTGTTTTACAATAGATTCCTGGACCTCGGTATCTAAAGATTCCTATATGTCAATAACTGTCCATTTTCTTGATAAGGAACTTGTTTTGAAAATTTTTTTTTATCTTTACATTGTTTACCTGAATCACATACATCAGAATATTTAAAAATCAAATTCAATGAAGTGATAAATGAATGGAATCTCAGAAAAAAATATTTTTCTGTCGTACACGATGGAGGTCCTAACATTAAAATGCAATGAATGAAAACCTTGGAAATAATCTTTTATATTTTGCACATCTTTTAAAATTTTGCATTAAAAATGTATTAAAAGATGCTTCGATTATAGAAGTTTTGAAAAGAATGCGTGCTGTGGTAGGACACATCAAACATAGTACCACTGCAAAAAATTTGTTGGAAAAACATCAAAAATTAATATTACTTCCCAATCACCAAGTTATTCAGGACGTTGTTACTAGATGGAATTCAGTTTTTTACATCGTAGAAAGATTCTTTGAGGAAAAAAATGCTGTTTATGCAACATTACTAGAACAGATCAAAATGAATTTAATTAATGATTTAAAGGACGAAGATTATATTATGCTAAAAGAGTTAATGATGATTTTAAAACCCTTTGAAGAAGCCACAACTTTCTACCGCTTCCGTATTATCACCAACTTAAAAATTATTGCAATTGATGCAAAATTTAAATGTGAACCTACCAATATATTAATAAAAGTTTATGATGATTTAGAAAGTAAAATAAACGAAATATATTTTAAGTATAAGTATAGAATGATATTGCCTGGTAAATGAGCTTGAATTAATTGAGAAAGAAAATTGCGAGTCTATTGAGAACACTTATCATAAGGAAGAAAGCATACTTTGGAAAGGTTATGATGATCGAGTTTATTTAGAAGATGAAATGATGAGATATGAACAATTTCCTTCGTTACATATCAATTAAGTTTTATAAAAAATAATCATATAAATTTTCCAGGAATTTCAAAATTTATATATAAATATCTAAGTGATCCTGGCTCTTCTGCTTCTTCAGAAAGAGTATTCTCGTGCGCTGGATTTATAGTAGATGTTCATGGAAATAGGTTAACTCCAAAAATTGCAGAAATCCTTATATTCATGATACATAATTACAAACGTGATTAATAATAAATGTAATTATCAATAGCAATATCGCTTTTCATAATTTTTAAATAAAATTGAAATAAGAAAGATACCTAAATGACTTTTACTTTAAATATTATGTTGGTTTAATACTATCAATTTTTATTGCATATTTTTTATATTTTTGAATGGCTTTTTACTAAAAAGTTTTTAGTAATTTTTAAATTTTTTATAAAGATATTAAAATTTATTAATAATAATTATTAATAATAAAATTTATTATTAAGCCCATCCCTAGTTATTAACAAATAGCAAAATTTTTAAATTTTAAAACATTTGTTTTGTGATGTTCTTTTGCAAAAATTTATTTTTCGCATAATATCGCTAAGAATGTAATTAGATTAATTAAATGAATAATAAGTTATTAATAACTCAAGCATAATATGAGGCCCGGATTAACCATTAAGCAAACAATGCCCGTGCCTTGGGCACCACAAGTCCTCAAGATTTTTTTTGAACAAATTTAAGTCCAGAAACAACTGAAAATTGAAAAAGTGCTATGAAAATGAAGAAATACGTTATATAAAAAATTCATATTCAAGTTTGGTTCAATCTTGAATGCTTAAAAATTAAGCTCATAAAAATTAAAAAAACTCCTGGTAAATGGTAATTACTAAAATGCGGACCATGTGGACTCATTATTCATACATGTTTAATCCAAACGCTGACTCTAACCTTAATCCTGACCCTAACGCAATATAAACCTTATAAATAATCTGTGGATCGCTTATGATTGACATTCCGCAGGTCCACACGGTCCGCAAATTCTGAACCATTTTAGTTTAGACACTCGTCTTGTAAATATATAATGCGGTTGTGTTCGAATTTTAAAAATTTTTGTGAAGTTTTATAAAAAATTTAAACCATTTTTATATTTTCAATAAATATTAATTAAATTTCTTTCAAATTTACGACAAGTACTAAATGTTTTTATCGATTCTGACATTAAGGAATTATTGATAGGAGCTTACAGCTTAAGTGTGTTATTTTTTAGCCTTATTTTGCATAATTTTTTAATTTTTATGTAAGTGACATTTTCTTTTTATGTTATTCATTTTTATTTATGTTTTTTCACATACTTATTTTCAATTTCAGACCCCAAAATAAAACGTGTTCAGTTGACTCTGCACAAAAGAGAAATCTAGCTAAAGAAAAAGAGCACACTATTTCTGTTGTGAAGGCTACGATTAACAAGTTATTTAGTTTTAGATAAGCAACAGGAAAAACAGGATTTTAATGACACTATAGGCTGTTCTGCAAATCCAGACACTGCAAAAGAGCTTGATAATGAAATTTGTTGAAAGTATAACCCACTTCAGTCTGCTGAAGTTGAAAATGATGTTAAAGATGAAAATGATAAAATTAATCAAGCAATAGATCCAGGACTGTGGATTGACTTTTCCGCTGATGATGTGGCTTACTGAGTTGACTGTGGCCCCACTAACTGTCAGCATTATTATGGTCCCTTTGATAAATCTTGCCGTATTTATGATTAAGGAAAAATAACAAGATATTGTTCCCAAAAAGTTTTCTATGGCACAAAAGCAAATGATGAGCAGTACAGGAGAGATTAGTTATTGTATTTACCATCCACTGGATCTGTGTACTGCTTTTTTTGTAAATTTTTTGCGTCTTCGGGTTTCATAAGTTTTGTTGATAAAAATGGGTTCAGTGACAGGAAAAATAACGGTTATATTGATAATCACGAAGAAAGTGCAACTCATAAAGACTGCATGTTAATATACCTAACTCGTCGACAAGGTTCTGGTCTTCTAAAAAAGCTAGAAGAGCAAATAAATGAAGAGTATAGTTACTGGGAACATGTTTTGAGGCGAGCAGTAGCGGTTATTTGCATTATAGCTGAGCGTGGTCTGAATTTTAGTCGGACAAATGAAAAATTTGGATCTTTACAAAATGGAAATTATTTAGTGTTGCTGGAGTTAGTCAGTCAGTTTGATCCATTTTTAGCATTACATTTTGCGAAATGTGGAAATTCTGGAAAAGGAAATCCTTATTTATCCACAACTATATGTGAAGAATTAATTGAAATTATGTCCAAAAAAGTCCGTGAAGTAATTGTAGATGAAGTGAAGGCTTCCGGTTATTTCAGCTTGTCAGTAGACTCAACACCTGATTTTTCACATATAGATCAGTTAAGTGTTGTTCTTTGATATGTATCAGATGAAAAGCCCATTGAATGCTTTTTGACTTTCTCGGAGCTGCAAAATTACACTAGTGAAGGTATGACTAAGCAAGTGCTGATGTACTTACGTGAAGTTTTCAATATTTATTTTTCGAAATGCAGATGTCAATCCTAAGATGACGTAACAATATGTTTTAAAGGAAAATGAGTTTGCTATATACATACCCTGTGCTGCCTATTCACTAAATCTTGTGGGCAAAAGTGCCATTGACTCCTGTTTAGATGCAGGAAACTTCTTCCATATAGTGCTACTGATCTATACTTTTTTCTGAAAGGATGCCTTGTAAATGAAACGCTGGTAAAGTCTCTTTCCTATTCCAGGTGGGAAGCACATGCTGTTTCAAAAAAATGAGAATTTGGACTGAAAATGTGTGCTGATTTGTATTCTTTAATAGCAGATCAATTGCATAAATTTAGGAATGAATATGAAAGATTTGACGAAGCTGCAAAAATGATACCACGAAAAGTATATTATAACTCAACTTTGACCCGTAATCTTTAATGAAAGACAGTGGTGATCGATTGTGATGTCCCTTAGGTATCTTTGAATGCCATAGACAAATTTCATATCTCTGTATATAACGCCATTGTTGACAAACTTGAAACAGAAATGAGTAGACGAGGACAAGTATATAATGATGTAGCGGTTCGATTTTCTTTAATTTAAAAAAATAATTAAATTTAATAACTATTTGCCTGCAAGTTAAAATTGCCGCTGTTAACTGGTTAGTTTTAATAACCCAAGTAAGTTAATTACCCCTGTGGTAATATACCATAACTGGCTAGTGTACAATTTTTAAAAGCAATTTTCATAAGTTAAAATACCTTACCAGCCGCAAGCTGATTACCCAAGTAGTAACTTGGGTAGTGTTTAATTAGTACTAGTTAGTAAGCGTTTAGTATATACTTAAGCGTATATACATTGTGTTTACAAATGAAAAATGTTGAATTGGTTTACGGCGGTAGTAAATATGACTCGCTTATTATGAGTTAAACTTCTTGATAACTAAAAATTTATTTGCCTGCTTATTACAGTTAAAGCTGTGGTATGCAGCCAATTTTCTAAGAATTTTAAGACGACCACCCGGAGTATTTTTATATATGTAGAATTTACTCTTATGTAGCTTAATGGAAAAAAATTTCTAAGTAAAATTTTTTGAGATGACCATCCGGTGTATTTTTATATATAGATTTTACTCGTTTGTAGGTTCATGGAAACTATTTTTGAAATGACCATCCGGTGTATTTTTATATATGTAGAATTTACTCGTGTGTCGTTAGTAGAAAAAAAATTTAATTTTTTTTTCTTTAATTATTTTAATTGATGCAATAACTACTGGGCCCACGCAATATAACAATAGCCAAATAAATGATTAAATGAATGTATATTGTGGATGGATGTGGAAATTTAATGGTTTTTCTTTTAATTCTCTTGGAATTTCCATTTCATAAATAATTACACAAATATGTTCGGGTTAATAAAAAATGTGTTTGAAAAATTATACATGTAATGTTGATTTTTGGCCAAGTTAAGAAATACACACAGGTGCATATGAAAAGTCTCCGTATGCACTTTTTCGCCCGTGGGCGATAGGTTGGGTACCGCTGGTCTAAAAGAACATCTCAAATATCGCTAAGGCAATTTATTATTAATCGTTTTTCCCATATCTCCTTATAGTTTAATATAATCATGAGAACTAAAGGATGAAAGCTCAGAATTGTAACAGTAAAGCAGACAAAATAATTATTCTATAATATTTATACAAAATCGTTTATTCTTAAACTCAGTTAACCATTTAACACAATTCAATATAGCAGGGGCACCGCATTGCATTAGCAAATTAATTTGAAATTTGTAATCAATGTAAATGTTGGAACTCTTACAAAATTGGCAATCATATTCGGCCCGTTTATCATAAATTAATATTCATTTATAAATTATAAATTATATATATATATATATATATATATATATATTCTCATTGTCAAGATGAAATTCTAAGTATGGACCAAGAGCAAACTAGAAATCCAGTTATTGAGGAAATAATTTCGTATATTAATAGACAATTTTCAAAAAATCAAGAATCAAGAATCCTAGTGTTTGTCCGGGAAATCGATTTTACGTGCTATTTGGTTGATATATTAAAATCTTCGTATGAAATTCCAGCGGAAGCCATTGTTGGTAGTAATGCAAAAACAGATTTAAAAGGTGCAAAATGGAATTTTTTATTATAGGTTTATATCGATTCCTAGTTTGTAGTGACAATGATATCGATCATATTTTGACAAGATTTCACAGTGGAACCACTAAGGTACTTGTAGCAACAACTGTGGTCGAAGAAGGATTAGATGTTGCCCTCTGTAACATGGTTATATCATATGGTCATGTTACCAATGAAACGGCCATGATACAACGTAGAGGTAGACTATTTGAAATCGTATTCGTTTTACTATTAAATATAAAGGTCGTGTTCGTGCAGTGGATTCGGAATATATCTTAATTTTGCCGCCAATGCTACATTGGTTAGAACGGAAGGAATTAATAAATGAACACCGTAAAGCATTGATGATGAAATTTATTAGCCAATTCGAAAATATTGATAGAGATGAAATGGTGAAATCTGTGAGTTGTCATTATCAAATTTAAAATTATTATACTAATTTTTACTAAATTTTTACTAATTTTAGATTGTAAAATTTCTATTAATTTAATCCTTTTTTCACGCCTAATCCTAATGAGGAATAAATTAGAAAGTTTTATATGCTTCTATAATAATGGTAAAACTGTTGTGTTTTTAATAGTTATTATCTTTTCTAATTTTTTTTATTTTTTAGACAATTTAAAAACTTACAAAAATCATTCTTAATAGGATAGCTATTTAATTTATTATTTAAATCGATTTTTGTATTAGAAATATCAATTTAAAATTTTCTATAAATAGATAGCGAGCATATATACATACAGACATTCACATTTATATATAAAATGATTTAATTATAAGAAAGCGCTATTAAAACACACGTTTTACGCTATGTTTCGTCAAATTCACTGTCATCATTAGGTAAAAAAAATACAAATCATTAAAATATGGAATTTAATTAATCTATTCCAGCAAATTAATAATTTTTAAAAGAAACCTTTAAAAATGTAAATTTAATGAAAAATATTTACCATGTGAACGTAATTTGGCGCACAAATTTTGATTATTGAAGCATATTCTGGCTAAAAATGTGTGAAAAGAAGAAAATATTTAATTGAAATAATAATATTTTGCAGAAAATAATATATTTCTGCAAACATGCTAACTTCGTAAAATGTTGATAAAAGAATATACTCTAAGCACTCTCGGGTTTGTACACTAAATGATTTGAATAATTCTGGGATACCTATGATCCACAAACATAATCTACAGGATCAGTCAAAGAATAAATACTAATATAATTTTAACCAGTAACGACAGTAAAATGATTTTCTGATTTAAAGTGATAATTCTCTTTGAAGACGAATATAGTCAATAAACACTAGAGAAGAATATAGTGAAATAGTCAACTTTGTTTAGAGTTTTTAATTCTTGGCTGGAATGTGATAAGTTGCAATATTTCAAAACTGTAAAGATAAATTACTAGAGGTTTTAAAAAAAAATTTTAAATACTAAAAAGTGAAGGAATATTTTGAAATATTGAGATTTTGTTGATAAATGGTGGTTGAATAATTTTAAGTGTAGTTTTATGTTGTTTATACATTTGAGATTGTAGGGCTCGATTTTTAAACATAAATGTTATTATTTTTTAAATAAACTTTATTGTTTAAAATACGAAAAATCAAATTTTCGTGAAAATTATATCTGAAATTTTGGGTTAGTATCGATCTGCAAAAATTTTTGATTTCTTGATAATTTTCCATGCACTTTTCGGGGCTTGACACATAATTTCAATTCTCTAAGATGATATTTAAGAATTTAAGATCTTTAAAACTCAGTTCTCAAATGTGCCAAACAAAGATCATTTATAAAAATTTGCAGAATTTATTTAGAATTTAATTCTTTTGAAATTGTGATTCCCAGTTACTAGTTATATGCTTCATATTTAACATATAAAATTATTGGGTTAAAATGCAATAAACTACGCGCAATTAAAAATTGATAAGAAATTGATTAATAAATAATAGTTTGAATTTATTTTTTGGCATATGGAAATAACAACATTTCTTTATAAATCTCTAAATGACAATTGGATTGTCAATTTTTTGATTGAAAATTCAATTTTATTTGTTCCAGTATGCTGTAAGTGTAACAGATACATAAATAAATGCTTATCAATTTTTAATTAATTTTTAATTGCGCGTAGTTTATTGCATTTTAACCAATTATTGTTTATTAATTTCTTTGTCGCATATTTTTCGTCATTTGATTGTATCTAAATCTCCGATTTTCCAGATACGAGAACTCCAATATTTTTTTTTACATTCAAAAGAAAAGAAGCCTTCAAAAACGATTCAAACAAATGCTTGGAATTTTTCTTGTAAAAATTGCCAGACAAGTATTTGCACATCGGATTACATAAGGATTATTGAGCATGCTCATCGGATCTGTATAATTCCAGTAATTTTTGTTTAATAATTTTTATAATATTTATCGCCACCTGGTGAGCGATAACACATGGAAAGGGGGATTTTTTACTGCAGGGGGGCTATAAGGGACACAGGGCTTTACATATCTTGCCATGTTTCTGTAAATAGTGTATTTTAATCTGTATTCCAATTAAATATATAAATGCTACACATAACAATAAATACATTCATTGCTATTGCAATAAGTTTTGATTTATTCAATAATTGTAAATATTTTAAATATTGATTAAATATATTTTATGGTATTTTTATATTAAGAACATATTATTTTACATTAACTGATAAAAATGTAAATAAATATATTTTTTTCATGATAAAATCTGATGATATATGATTTCTTATATAGTATAGATATTTGCAAGAATTTGCGCAATGCTTAGTAATATATCAGGTGGCATGAATGGAGAAAACTGTTAGATTAAAGGGGCGTTAAAAGAATTTTGTCTTGAATAGTGGGCGGTAGTCCAAAAAAGTTTGGGAATCACTGGGATAAACTAAAGACACTGGGGCTTTTAATCCATCCTGTATTTTTGGGTACCGTAATTATGGTGTTGGGGGAACATAAATAAAGGGCTTGCAGTTTGATAGATCTTTTCAATGTATTCTGTTTTCGAAAAGAATTTATTTTCTAATAAAATATTTATGTTTGTTTAATTATAATTTTATATTTAATAAAGTTGAAAATGGATTCAAATAGTAATCATATTATAGTTTATTATTTATATCTATATTATAGCGTTTCTCATGTATAAAAAAAACTATATTAACTGTGCCTGAAAAGAATCTATTAAAAGGAGGAAGTTTCAACGATGTATTAAGAATACAAATGTATTTTATATAAGAAGAAGTTGATTTAATACACAGTGTATACAAAATACACTGATGTAGAAATTACACAATCACTATTGAGAGATCATAGCTGTTTGACTTCTAATAACTATGACAACAAATGAAAAAACTATGTTAAAAACAACTTTATTAAAAAAGCAAAACGAACATATTAATACACAAAGCAAACATATTATCAGTTTCTTAGGAAAATTAACACATGTTTAAATTGATTGTATGTTTTTTAAATTTAATTAAAATCTCTAAAAAAGAAAGGCTCATGAACAACCAGAAAAAGCAAGTCAGATGAAACAAGAAAGTCTATGATAAATAAGTATGAAGCTAGAAAGTCGCCTCAAAAAATTGCATCGGCCTTGGAGTTGAATTATGAGACAATTAAAATTGTTTTGCGGGCGTATAAACGATTTGGAAGATATGAATTCATTAAACGAAGAGTCCCGAAAACAAGAAAAATAAACTCTGATGTTGAAACTGAAATTGAAAAAAATGTTTCTATCACTTTGAAATCACTTAAACATAGCATTTACATTAAAAATGGAATTGTCGTATATTGCCCTTGATATAGAGATCTTTGAAATTGAATTATTCCATAAAATGGGTCAGCTTGATACCTGAGGCCAGAAATAGTCCCGAGAATATGCTGAGAAAAATGCTGGGGCATTTTTTCTTCCTAAATAACTTTCCAGCTTCACTCTATGCCAGGCATTTCAAAGTCGCGGCATACAATACTTTTCCACAATTATAGTGTTTTAAGTAAAAAAAACTCATTAAAATCTCAAAAAAATTAACGTAAAAAACAAAATATGGTTTTAAGTGGTGCATTATATCCAGCAACAAATAATTATATTCTTATTAAATAAATTTCTATATAAAAAAATTTGTGTTTTATTTTCTTTATGGTCAATTTATATTCAATTAACAATCAAAATTTGAATTTTCAATAAAACTAATGGATTTGGAATAAAATTTTTGAAAAATTTGGCCCGTATACCGAAATTTCTTTCACATTTTGAAAGTTGGAATATAATTAAAAACTTTCACTTACAATATTTATTTGTTGTATAATATTTAATTATTGCTGCCCCAAGAAACCATCATTTTCTACCCAAATAAATAATATTATGCAATTAATATTCAGTTTTTACAAAATTTGCTGTAGATAAAAACTAGATAAGATCGAAATATTCCGTTATTTTATCTCATTGAACATTCCTATTCGATCGCCATTTTCTTTCCTGTCATTTTCTGTTGAATCTTTTTAGTTATTTCTCTGTATCTGACTATCTATTATGCTATTTAGGATTTACTGGCAAAGTTTACGGTCGTTAAAGAAGAAAGGCAAGCGTTTGGAAGTCAAGGATTTTATGAATATGGTGGTAAAGTTTTGTGCATTAAATGCCAAAATTTCGTTCTTGGTAATTATATATACTATAGGAAGATCCCGTATTTTCAATTACACATTAAATCTTGTAATATAAAGAATAAAGAGGAAGTTAAGAGTTTAAAGAAATGGGATGATTTTGGAAAATATTACGAGTTGAAAAATTTGAGTCAAGACGAGCAAATGAATTATTTCCAGAATTTAAAAGATTTGGGATTGTTAAATGAGAATGTTGGTGATGCTGTGTAATAATTGATTTTATCTTGATTGACGTTTTACTTACTTTTTTAGTGTAATTCATATTTAATAAATTCATTTTAAATAAAACTTTATTATAGATATTTAATTTGTTTTAACTAATTTATATATTTTTGGTTTTTATACCTGAATATGACAGTTAAATTGTTGAAATATATCGTACAACGAGTGTTTGAAAGGCATTCTCTTTTAATTTCATTACATTCTTCTGTCATCGGAACGAAATCGGTGTTGGATGTAATTTTCGACCTGAGGTTCTGATGTTTGAGTTTTCTTGGTTTGTATGACTTTCATCCGTTTATTAGTAATCTGAGGTTGTTATTGTCGATTTTTTCATTGTCCACTTTATTCTGGCAAAGAAGGGAGATAGGGTTTGCCTTAATGTTACCTTGTCGACTAGTGGATCATTTTTGGTTCAGACGAAACTTTTGTGGAAAATTTTATTCCCTGGTAGATGGAGGAATCCTTATATATGTGTATATATATATATATATATATATGTTTCTAGTATTTATGATCTCTGAGTTTAAGGATGAGATCGCGTCGAGTTGTTTTGGGTAGCGGTTGATAGGATGAGATGTGTGGAGTTCAATGCGATGCCTGAAACATTTTTCCATGAATCTTTACCTAATTAAAACTGTTTAAGTGTTTTTAGTATTGTTTCATTCGTTTTCTCACACTAACCGTTACTCTGTGGTCGATACGGTGTTGTTCTAGTTTTGACGATTCCTTTGTTTAGTAGGAATGAATTGTGTACATAGACGGTACCGAATATGTTAAAAATAGTCGATAAGAATTTTGTTACTGCTTGAGTTGATATATATATATATATATATATATTAGGGTGGATCTTATTTTTTAACTTTTGAAATATGATCTTCTTACCCTCCAATTTTGTTCCTATTTATGAAATAATAATTCAGACAACATATGAATATATATATATATATATATATATATATATATATATATATATGTGTTGGAGTAAAGAAATGCGAAAGGAAATCTAGATTATTCATCAATTAAGACTAATATGAATTTCTTTCTTGGATTTAGATGGTGTTGATCCAATGAAATTGAATGATAATTTTTGCCGGGTGTTACTTCTTTTACATATCTCGCATTTTCCAGTAATTTCACGAATATCTTGGATTGAATTTGGGAAATTTTTTGTTTGCAGTAGCGAAACATTTTAATTATCCCAGTTTGGCTTAGCCTACCGTGAATCGTTTTAAAAGAGACTTGTTATCGCAGTGAGATAAGGCATATGATTTAGTGTTCAGTCATACTGGTCCATGGTTTATTTCAAATACGAAATCAGCTAATTTGATTCTTCAACTGGTGATTTTTTCATTCTTGATTTTTGAGAAAATTGATACTTCTTTTTGATCGGTAGTTATGGTAATTCCTGGTGTTTATTGGAGTAGGTGTCGTCATTTACGACAACTATTGATATTTGCTAGAGCTTCTTGTTCTACAACTGATTGTTTTGTTTCAGAGTTTTGTAAAATTCTTTACTGGAAGGCTTTCCGTTTCGACTGATTTTTGCCTTAATAGTCATGTTAGTTGCATCGGTTTCAAGATTCAAAAATAGGTCAAAGCTGGCTGCTGCTAGACAATGGAAGCAAACGCAAGGAAATATAAGTAGTAGAGATGTAAAAGCGTAAGCCATTCTATCAACAGCTCGTGCGAAAAAGGATGTGCTTTGAGGAGTATACATCAGCCAACATCATACAGTACCAACGGCGAGTGCTGAGTAAATTACACTCACGGATATGATGGTGCATATGAATAGTCTTGTTTGGCATCTAAGCATTAAAATCCCTAGATTTAAATAGATTCGATCATTACTCTTCCTTCTGTTTATTTAAATTTCTATTATTTTGTTCCTATGATTTACCCTCCTCCGGAAGTACTTTTGTTGTGCCAAATTAATCGTAAATAATATTTCGTCGTACTTCCGCACATGCTCGATTATCAAAAATCTTCGTCTCGGCCCATTTTTCGTAATGTACAGCCGTGTCCGTTTTATCTAGCCCGTACTTATGTGTCCTCCAATGTTATTTTATGGTTCTATGTCAAGACTGAAATATATTCGGTCGAGAAAAATGTGATTGTCTCTGCTATCCCTTGCACCTCACTATCGTTCTCAATGATCGTAGGTTAGAAAACTCACTTTAGCGCATTTGGGCTTTCATGGTGTCATCTCTAGGCATCATCTACTTTCCGTCATGACTTTGTCAACCATAATCTTATTGCAAAGGTCGTTATCCTTGGCCTTCTCGTGTTTAACTCAGGGCTCTTCGTGTGCATATTCTTATCGACACCCCACAAATTCTAATCACGATTCTCATCTTACGATCAATGGCATTTCTGCCACATATGTTTTCCTGTTTACCTTGTGTTGGTGAAAATTTAATAAAAACAAATTTTACTTTCTCACTTCATCCGCCGTCGTCATACGAGATTCTTCCCTATTTCCGTAGGTGCCTCTGATCTTGTCGTGTTTTAAATTAACGGGAAATTATTTGTTCCTTGCGACCGTCGAATAAAATACTACCATTGCTAACTCAGGTTGTCAGTGAAGCTCGAGAATATATGTGGTTATTAGCTGGCGTAATATTGTGTCAAAATGATATATATGCATGATATTGTTATATTAAATCGCATGTATGCACTATATTGCGTAGTCAGAATACTCGCTATGCCGTGAGCTCACGCCTTCGCATTTCTCACTTTCTAAATTAATTATCTGTTAATCATTTGTATCTCTAAAGAGTCAGCGCTTGTAATTTAATTTAATTCGTCAACTTCAAGTTTTGCATTGTTTATTTGAATTTTCTGTCAACTTTTTATTTTATTTTTTGTTAATTATTTCGTAATATAGCGTTTTGTAAATTAGCGAAATTTTTTGGTAAAATTTTTATGTTTCTTTAGCATTCTCCTAGCCCCCCTCCCCCTCATACATATTGCATAGTCTAATTTGTTTTCAAATTTGCCTGGTTGCTGGATATTGATATTTAAGGTAGAGAAAGATAGTTTATGGCCCCCAGATTTTAAAGAGACATAAGAGTTTCACTCTGATTAACTTATTTAAAGTTTATGGCTAAACTCTAACCTACTCCCAGATCTAATTGATAAAATTGAATTATTTAAAATACTTTCAACTTAAAACAACATTTAAGTAATTTTTATTGAGATTAAAATTTGAAAAAAATATAAAATATAAATATTTCCAAATCATCTGCAAATGCCAAACTATAGCATCAGACAGCAACATTCATGAAGACTCAAGGAGGACCCCTCATACAAATTTGATTGAAATATTACGAAACACAAGTTCCACATGATTCACAGTTTATAGGCATTTCTCATCATCAAATCAAAATAGGCATCATTGTCAATAGAGCAGCTAACTGCCGAATAATAATTGAGGAATTCTCGCTTGGTGATCTAAATGGACGAATTGAAAATTAGGATAATATAAATAAAATTTCAATAAAATATTTCATCTTCTGCCCCATTGACCTGTTTCTATGTTCTTTATCTTGATTTCTTTTCATACTGTAAATCGATATTTAGTTTCATATAAAATCAAATATTGGTAGAAAGTTTAAAAAGGAAATGAAGAAAAGTGGAATATAAAAGTAAAGGTAAGAAAATAAAAATGCGATTATAGGAATAAAGATGTGAAAATTCGAATATTTTTATTGGCCACATTTCTGAACAATTTCATTTATATAAGAAACATTTTACAGTTTATTTCGTTGTTCTAAGAATATAATTATTATTTCTTGAGCACTGTCGATTGAAGGATTGATTAATATTAGTGATAACAATAGGGAGTATATTGTTGTTGTATCAAAGTTATATATGAAAAACCAATGTACAAGATGATGCAAATATTTGTGTTTTCAATGTGTTTCAAAAAAATTTGGATGCTAAATCCAGTGCATTTTTTCTAAAAATAAAAATTATTTTCAAAATAATTGATCATTATGTTTATGATTTTCTTTGTAATTTGTATAAAAAATAAATTTAAAATCCATAAAACTTTGGTTTCATACCTGATGTTAACAATGACATTGTCGAAATATATCGTATAAGAAGTGTTTGACTGGTGTTTCATAACATTTAAACCGGTGCCAAGCTTATTGTATTTATTTAAAAATAAATTGATTGTTTAAATAAAGGGCTTATTATTTATGGGAAATTAAAGTACCTAAACAAGATTTATTTATTTCTATCCCACAAAATCCATCAATCATTTAAACTAATAAAATAAAAGTAACATAAAAAATAGCCTTATTAAAACAAAAAATTCCTACAATTAAAAATATGCAATAGCAATTAGTGAATGATTTTGAATATTTCATAATATTAGTGAACTTCAAGCGGATTCAAACAAAAAACAAAATATTTGTATGCGTGAAAGATTTATAATTTCCTTACCTGATTTGTCATTACCTTTTCCGTGGAACTGAAAATAAATATTGCAATTTTG
Organism: Schmidtea mediterranea; assembly: GCA_022537955.1. Classification (NCBI taxonomy): domain Eukaryota; kingdom Metazoa; phylum Platyhelminthes; order Tricladida; family Dugesiidae; genus Schmidtea; species Schmidtea mediterranea. Next base: position 48,358,554 of record CM039681.1, read on the forward strand.
TTTATCAAAATAATAAATTGTTAGTAATAAAATCAAACGGAAACAGGCGGAGCGCACAAAACAAGCAAGCGCAACATTGATATGGGAAGCGTGCTCATATGAAACCAAACATAGTAAAACTGATTAGTGAAAAACTCAAAAGAAAAAAAAACGTGTTCAGCGTTGTTACGGGTTGAAATATTGCAGCAAACTGCTACGGGCTACTTACGACTTTAATAGAGGAATCAGTCACAATTTATACGCGTTCCTCATCATTAGGTCGAAATACGCATCGTTGTCGATTGATGCGCTGACCCCGCTGTAATAATTGAGGAATTCCTCTTTAGTAACCTGAAAGCATATGTAACATTTATCGACATATACAATACAAATCATTTCACAACGGTTAAAAATAAAATTTATAAATTAATATAAATAATATATAAAACTGAAATGACCAATAAGTTCGTTTGAGAGTCATTAAAACTTATAATGTAACTCTAGGTTGTGCAATCTCTCCGTTGCATCTATTAATTCCGGCAGTCAAAAGAGCGGAAACAATAGGATATTGAAGGGATGTGCAAGTATAGAGCACTAATGTCAAAGGTCAATATCTGTATTTTTATATAAACAAAAAATACGACGTTGAAAATATGATAAATCTTTTTTTTATTTCTTCATCTCCTTATATATTACCTTGAAAATATACATAATAATATTTTGATCATTGAAAAGACTGGAATCGAAAAAATCCTCGAGATATACAAAAGGTAACGAAACATAAATTAAATGATTTTTATTTATATCTAATATCAGACATTTGTAGGCTACCTATTGTGCTACTCTAGAAACGTGAACATAAACGACAGAACTTTTCACCGGTAAAAGTTATCTCATTCGCGTCCCATCAGCCTCGGTCCTTTTGAGTTAATAACATTGCATAACTAACCGGATTCCAATCAGATAAAAAGTGGAACCTTGGATAATAGTATTGAAAGTACATATTCACCAATATTCAAAGTATGTGACGAATGACCAGTCTATGATTATGCAAGTGTTGTATTAGGATTTGTCGCAAAATACGGATAACTTAAGGTAAAAAAATATAAGTCAATTTCGTTTATTTCACATCCTAGGGTCCTTTGTCTTTTTCAAGATTACGAAACAATGCAAAACCGTTTATTATTGATAAAGGAACTCTATTTTATGTCAGAAGAAATGTAAGAGGATGGCGATTTCTTTTTGTTAGTCAAAAGTAAAATTTTAAATTATAGGAAAAAATAGATGAGAAGAAAGAGTTGCATGAAAATAATCCCCACTCCTTCCTTTCCATGAATATGCCTTACGTTCAAGTTCGAAATTGTTCTTTTCTATATCATTATTTGATGAAATTTATTTGTTCTGTTTATTCACTAAACGAATTGGTCACCCCTTAAATAAATCATGCATAAAATGTCTTCATCTAGTCATGCAGCATAAATATCTAAATATTTGCATTCATTATAATTATTATTATTATTATTATTATTATTATTATTATTATTATTATTATTATTATTATTATTTTTATTATTATTATTATTATTATTATTATTATTATTATTATTATTATTATTGTTATTATCTTTGTTGAATAAAAATGAAGACAAACCATTGATAAAATATCTTCTTTATGATGTTATTTAATCCTTTGGCCGTGGAGGATAATTTCAGTTAATTCTCTGAAAGTTGTCAAGTCTCCAACAAAAAATTTAATTTCTCTTTTTATGGAAATATTTTCAGGTGCTTTATAACCTTGGAAAGATATAGATGAAATATGTGTAGTTTTGTTAGCATTTTTTAACAGGGTGGGGTAAACAGGATTTCCACAATCAAATGTAAATATTAAAATAAAATGTGAGATCAAAAATTTGTCAAAATTATGCTGAATAAATTCGATTTTGTCCCAAATTAATGAATCAATAAATTTGTGACAAATATCGACTCGGTTGTCTTTCAAAATTGAATAGATTCCTGATTCTTATTTCTTTTATCTCTCTTTTCTTTAACTTTCATTATCTAACTTGTCTCTGAGTGCAACAATTTAATGATACAGATTTTTTTAAATAAAAAATGTTTAAGTTTATAAATAATAGCAAGAGGATAGGACTATGATAAAATGAGTTTGAAAGTGTTTTGACCTTTTTTGGTTAACTTTTGTAGCTTGTCTACAGAAAGAAACCTGAAGTAGTAAAAAAATTACACATATCGAAACTTTGCATGCATATTTCAATGAATTACAAGCAAATAAGGAAGTTGCACGGTCGATCAAGTTAGTCAACGATCTTGCAGAGCGTGAGGTTGCTTTAGTGGAAGATGTCAACTGCTCACTCACAAGAAATTAAGAGTAGAAGAAATACTTTCTGCAAGTGGTTGAACATCACAGGAAGCAGTTTGCTGAACCAACAAACGCTGGAGCTATCCAACAGTCCACGTCAGCTAAAAACACTGCGAGTGAATGAACTGAATTTGCGGAATGCACCAACAAGCAAACATCATGACATTTGACTTTTTGGACATAAAATATAAATTAAAATATTCCCTGTAAATTTTGCTGATTATTATTTTTAAATGTGCAAAAAAAATCTTTTTGTTTTCTCCTCATTCTTGTTGACGTATTGAAAAAATGTCGCGGTGCTCAAAGACGCTATGGCGAAATAACAAAAATACTAAAAATCCATTGAGCAAGTCCTAAATATTAGTATATCTTGCTCAAATTTTTACCATAACATCAATGCAGCTTGCATCACACAACGGATGGTTGGAGAGAAAGTTTTTGTCACTTTCATATTTTGGGGCCACCCTAATATTTAATTATGGGTTGTCTCTGAGTGTTTAACTGATTTATACTGCAACCTCTCAATTTTTATAACTTGTAATTAGTCGAATATGACGGTATACTGCTGTGGGAGAGGTCACTTAGTCTTCTCTTTAAGGTATCGTTATTTTTAAGTTGTTAGCAATTTTTATATTACGAACCTGATTTCTATCTTTTAAGGAGACCAAAGATTAAATTAAATATTCAATAGGATAAAAAATATGATAAATAAAATAAAGACTTAAATATAAAAACAAGTATTTCAACCTTTCCATCTATCTCATCTGGAGCTTCAAAATTCTTCAAAAATTCCAAAAACAATTCTTCTTCTGTTCTTTCTCCACTGATATATTTGGGATGCTTGCTGACATTGTAAACTCCTTTGAGGTCTTCAACCTTCAGAATTTAAGATAGATTTATGACAGATTTTTTTTTAAATTTCAATCAAAAATTTCAAATGGCAATAATCTTTTGTTTGGAACCAATGTGAATATTAAACAATCCTTAATAGAAATGGTGTTTAATCTTTAAAACGACTAAAATAACGCACCAGAATCACTGATGTTTTAATGGACTGTAAATAGTTATATTCTTTCATTTGTAACAAGTGAGACGATTGTAAGATTAAGAGATGTTTTTCAAAAATATTTTTAAAAAAGTGCAAGGTTTGTCATGCTTGATTATTACGAACGATTATGAAAGAATTATCTTTCCCGTAGTTGTATGTCTCAGAATTGCAGATGTAGGAATTAGTATGCAAAACATTTATAAGTATTTTTGACGTAAAAAATAACATAATTTAGTATTTATAGTTATTTTAATGAAATATTTCGCCAATTTCACTCTGAAATAAAAGTTTTAATTTTCCTTTGTTTTCTTTGTATTGATGTTTATCGCTCTATCTATCAATTGTCAGTAAAGGTTCTTTCGTAATAGGTTTTGAATTGTTTGAGCATTGATTAATAAGTAGTAGGTATATGTGAGTTGCCTGGACCAGCCTGAACCGCTGAGGGAGCCGGAAAATTTCGAACTCGCAAAATGAGTTATCGTGCATTTTCTTCATCGTGTTATCATGTTTTTTAATTTTTATGCGTCAAGATCTACGAGATTTAATTGAGTATTAATATAAGCATTATTAATAGTCATTTCCAAATTATAAGTTCTCTTCCCAACTGATCATTTACCTCTTGTTTTTAAATAATTTTTATACTTCATTTTATCCAAAATTCAATATTTCACTTGACGGAAGTCCAAAAGACCTTAATTGGAATATTTCATTGCCCGAAATTGATTGGTCAGCATGTTAGAAGGAAATTGAAATTTCGAATTTCTATTGGACAACTTATTTTATTACTAAAATCATTAAATTTTTGATCTGTTTATGTATTTGGTTTAAAATTTTACTCATATTTCGATTTTTTATTAATGTTTTCTTAATAAAACCAAATTTTCGATGGACGATTTTTCCGATTGAATATTCCCATAGTGCATTTTTCAATAATTTCAAATTTTTATCAATTTATCGATTTATTAAATAAATCAATTTCATTCTGACTTACTGTTATAAATCCGTCTTTGGTTTTATCTAATTTGTTGAATGCCTGAATAACTAGTGCAACTCGACTTTTTGTCATTGGTGGCTGATAATAATGTCAAATTTGTTTATTATAATAATCTTTATACTCGCAAAGCTATGAGGAATTCGTCAAAATCCAAGGTGCCACTTTTGTCTTTGTCGAGACCTTCAAAAATGAATTGAACTTCTTCCTTGGATAAATCGCATCCATAATCATTGACTCCTTTATTAAATTCTCTGAAATCCAAAGTATTATTTCCATCGTCATCATATATTTTAAAAGCTCTGTTTAAAATATTTATTATTTCATTAAATTGCTTCATTAAAAATAAATATCACCTTCCTAAACCTTTAATTCCTGTAGCTCCTCTTGCTAAACATTGCAAACGAAGCTTTTCCATTGGATCAGAAGCACTCTTTAATTTTTCTTTTGATTTCATTTGCAATTCTCTGTTTCCACGATTAGTTAGAGCCATAATTAGTAAGGTTTGGAGAAAACAATCAAGAATTAAGTTATTATTTCTATAGAAACAGTGTAGTTAAACAAATATAAAAATAGAATATATTTATAGAATAATTCATAGAATAATTTATTTAAATATTTATTCAATCTCTTTTTATTCATTATTTCTAAGATTGATATTTTTTAAATATTTTTAACTTATCTATTAACATTTTTTGATTGGAATTCTCTTCATAACTGGAATTGAGTACTTTTGTAATTTCGATTATTAATAATTTTATTTTTCTACTTTGTCATCGGAATTGCTTGACATACAAATTGTACCGGATAAACCAATAAGCACGCTAAGACGTGCTTAGGGCACCGAGTGGAAATGAGTACCACGACGATCTTGCAGTGTCTTTCCAAACCTGGAAATTGCACTTCACATTTTCAATACCTTCATGCTAACAAATGTTTCTGTTGAGTGATCCGTTTCACGGATAAAGAGACATCAATGAAGCATGAGAGATTGGACTCTCTGTCTCTACTCAGCATCGAGACAGATATGCTTACTTCAGTTGACTTTGACTATGCAATCAATGATTTTGCACTTTCAAAGTTTGGAAAACGAAATCTCTGATTTATAAAAGTTATAAAGTTAATAGTAGTTTCATTTCTGTTTACATCATACTCATACATGTTACAACTTACATCATCATATTTACATGATGTGTGATGTATAGATTATAGCATGTGTAAATAATATTGTACTAAGTATTAATTTGGTACAACTTGCACTTACCTGGATTTGCTGGCTATTCGGGCACCATACTAGGTAAGTGCTTAGGGCCCCTGAATATGTTAATCCGGCCTTGCATACAGATAATAATATAAGGCTTTATTTTATAAATATTCAAATTATGTGCAGTTAATTGATCCAGAAGAAATCAGTATTACTATGCAGTTGTGTCTTATGACCTAATTTAATCACTACATATACGTTGGAGAGACATCAAGTCATCACTGTGCTCGAGTTCTTGAGCATTTTCAATTAAAGGAATTAATCAATATTAATGATCACAATAAAGGTTACAAGAGTAAAATAGGTATATCTAATTTTAAAGTTTTGGTCGATTGTCTGTCAATGATAAATTGCATCCATGTTGTTATTAACGCAATCCATCATGAAACATTCTTCATAACGATTTGATACATTGGGCTAGTATTTGGTTTATTTAATACAAGTCGGTATGGTATTCTGACTTCTCGTGCTTTTACTTTGGAACAAAATCAATAATACCCAACATAATAACTTGTATTTGAATTCAAAACAATTAATTCAATTGTCAATACAAACTGTCTATATCTGTACTCTGTGTTAGCGGTATTTCTACTAAAGGCAGACTATCCTTTCTTTTGTTCAAATTGATTTTATTTGGCTAATATTAAGTTCTGCTAATTATCTATTGCCCTCCTTTTGACTATCTAACATCGCTGAATTTTTTCTCTTGGACCAATTGGTAAATTTTAAAACTCGTCTCTTCGTTTTTATATTGATTTTTATTACATTTGAATAACAAAATAATCAGATTAGATCTCAGTGAAAAGATTTTTTTCTTAGAATAACTTGGCAGACGAGTGCTCAATTTTCTGTTAATTACGAACGAAACTAATCTTTTTTATTTATTTAAGAGAAATGATTTTTCTCACTATCTTGCCGGTTTTTTCAGATACCTCTGGTTTTCCATGTAGATTGGGTGTCCCACATAACTAATAGGGTACAATAAAAACTGTGATAAATTCATACCGACTTCATGATGACATTACTCTTAATCTTTTAGACCAGTGTTTCTCAACCAAAAACGTGCCACGGACGAGTAAACAATTTAAATTTTTACCGCGGACCCCTAATACTAATTGTTGGTTATATTTTGCAGGAATACAAACCATTTAATGTACTATTAAATACATGTATTTCAGTTGTAAAAATTCACACAAAGTTTACAAAAAATGAACAATATATTTACACAAAAAATGTGCATAAAATAATAACAATAAATATTGCAAAAAACATATAATAATATTATAATAAAGAAGTACAACACAAAAGTAATCTTAAAATTATACAAAGCTACTGCATTTCGAATAAATCACAGAAAATAGACAATATATAAATAATTTTCATTTAAAAAAATTATAGAGAATAAAAAAGAGTGTTGGATGATGAGGGTAGACCCATCACCACATTTATCTTATACAAATACTTCAAAGCAGGGCCTGCGAAATATAGGGTGAATGTGCACGCTGAAGAGCGAATCTAAAATGTATACCCCAGAACAAACCAATGCTCAATATGAAAAACGAATTCTAACAATCTAATGTATAGTCCAGAGCAAACCTTCAAGCCAATTCCCAATATGAAAGACAACCTTTGTGATTTATCCGAACAATTGTTATGACATTTTATTTCTTTTTTTTGAACAATTATGTGTTTTACGTATAGCATTTTATTTTTATTGAGATGGTGTTCTATTGTCACTTTATAGTTATGATTTTATACCTAGGATGTTATATTGTGTGAAAATTATAAGGAAAACAAATATAAAATTTTATTATTAAAAAAATTATAAGTTGAATAATTAAGGAAAATAAATATAAATTTTATTTTTGAAAAATTTCAAATTATTGTTGGGAAAATAGATATAGAAATTAAATATAGAGAAAACCTTAAATAAATAATATAGATTTTCCCCAATAAACAATTTCTGAGCAAATAAACCTTTACCAAAAAATAAATAATTCTTGGTAAATAAAATTCTCCTGGAAAATTAAAATAAATAACATTCCCTTTTAAATATGTAAATATTTTAAATCAAAGCAAAAGAAATTAGTATAAATAGTAGAAAACTTTTAGTTAAAAGCGCCCCTAAAATCTTAACCAAAAAGAAACAGTCTTGCAGAGTTAATCTTTACAAGGCTTTAAAATACGACAGCCAAAAAACGTCCACGTTGATCTTTATGCTTTCACAACATAGCATACACCTATTTACATATTTACACTTACACAACACGCACTATTTATTATAAAAGAAAAGAAAATTTAAAAGTTGAAGTTAAAGGTTGATTTGAATATATTGATTTGGTAATTTTTATTGTTATTAAATAAATTATTTATACAAAGAGTTTTTGTCTTTTCATTTATATATAAGAAACACCAGTGAAAGATTGAGACCTCATCAAAATACGAGACCTCAAAAATAGAGAAAAATCAATAGTTGTATAAACATAATATACTTTTTATAAAGTTTAACTAGAAAAATATAAAAGTCAACCACTAAATTAATATAGGACAATTCATTCATGTTCCAAAGAATCCAGAGAGAGAAATGGCATTCCGTATAGTTTTGTTGTAATATTTCATATGATTTATTTTTTGAGGGGTAATCAGTTTAACAATACTCTGGCATTATTTTCCTCCTATTCAACTCACGTTGCGAACCGGTAATTCACTACTTTGAGAACCACTGTTTTAGTCTTCTTTAATAATGATGCTGTCAAAGGAATAATCAATTAAATAATATATTGGTGGTTGGTTCCCAACTTTTATATTAATACGAAAAATCAATTAAAATTTATGTCTGATCAATAATACCGATGAAAACCTGAAAAAACTCTGTCAAAAGACAATAGATTAAAACAAGAAATTCCGATTTATTTTTAGAACGGAATTTCTTGAATTTCAGCATGCCTACTTATGATAAAATTTCTATAGTAAGTTTTGAATTTATTTTCTGAGAAATTTTATTGATCGATATTTAGAAATTTTCAGGGAATTCCCAGTAGATTTATTCTAACTTTACCGTAATAATCTGTTTAATTTAGATTATTCTCAATCAAAATTATATTGAAATAAATTGGAATTTTTTGTAATATTAATTAAATGTTTCCCTCGTTAATTATTTTATTTATAATTATTTTTGACTTTTAGATCCATCATAAAAAGTAATCAAAATAAATATTAAGAACAAATTTAATAAAAACGGTTGAAAATTTTTCTTTTAGCGAGAAGTTATTCCCGTATTATGATTTCTGACAGAAGATGATCTCATGATCGATCCCGCTGTGGATCTAAATTAGTTCGTTTGCATCTAGTAATATCGACGTACGAACGGTGCAAATATATTTTTTCGATGAAGATAAAAATTATATTTTAAAAAATTATTTCAAATTTATATAAAAAAATAAAATAAAATTTAACAACAATTATAATCTAGATAAAATTAATTAGAAAATGAGCAATGCATAAAAATAAAATTTTATACAAATTATAATAATATAATTATAATTGACTGAATTTAAAATACTGTGTTTTATTTTAATTATTATTTTGGACCCATTATTATTTTGTCCCCCAGGAAAGATAATAAATTGCTTTTGTAAGTTTAATAATTAGTAATTAAAATATAATACTTGTGGCGTTAAAACCATAAGCGAATGTACATAACGAAAATGAAAAGTAACGAAATCTCATAGTTATCTTAATTTGTAGGATTTTGTACGTTAAAGACAGTGAATTAAATGTTTTCAACAACAGTCGTCCATGGAAATAATTGAAAATGGGCAGGCAAAAAAAATTATACGGCATTCGTAACGTTAATTTTTTACCATTTACATAAAAATAAATGTTGTACTTTATATCGAGCTATCGAAAAAATCTTTTTTTAGTTTGCAGCTTTGGCATCAAAGGTACGTCCATGTAAATTTTCAACTATCTCGCTGCAGCAATGGGTGGCAAACAAAAAAAACCACAAACATATTTAGAGTTTTATATATTAAATTAATTAATTAAAAAGAAAATTATTTCCGTAACGAAGCACAGGTATTCTGCTAGTTAATTATAAAATTAAAAAAACATAATATTTAATAATCATAATAAAAATTAAAAGAAAATCGTTACTGACTGATAGATGATAAAAATAAAATTGAAGAGAAATGAGTTCTCAATCAGAATAAATTATACCGAGTACATAAATCTGGCCAGTAGAAAAATATTTTTTTTACCGATTTTTGTCGATTCGGCATTAGCTTAGATATAGTAACTTTCTACGTAAATTTTTTGATGAACTTAAACAAAAACCAAATTCATTAATATCATCTTCTATTCTGAAAACTTCTGGTGGGGAATACTATGGTTTCCTCAACTATTATAAAATTATGAAAAAAAAATAGTGGTTTTTGACAACCCATATAAAAGAATCAAAAAATTATGTTAGAATTCAGAAAACTTAAAGTAAAGAAAGCATGTAATAAAAGTCAAAATGAATTAATCAAAGAAAGTACTTACAAATTTTTGTCGAATTGAATTGAAAATAGTGGATAAAAAATATAAAACATCAAATATGCTTCTCTCATTCCAAAGCAATGAACAGCGCGAAGGAAATGATTGCTAAATTAAATGCAATGAGTATAAAAGAGATCACTAAAAATCAGTTTAAAATGATTACAAATGGATAGAAAGCGTATAAAGGAAAATTTCTCTGTTGAATTTCATAACCGTGTGTCATTGTTTGCATATTGATATAATTGATTGCAATTTATTGACATTTTTTGAGTTCAGTGCAATAAATATGGTATTAATAAATCTATATTTTGTTGGCAATTCGTTGATTTGATACATAATAATACGGGTGGAGTCCGAAACGAATTCAAAAGACTTAAATCATTAATTCAAATAAAAACCCAACAATAAAATTCATATCGAAAAATATATTCAAATATAATGTGAATACATTAAGGATTGGAACAAATGATAATAATGAGTGTAAAATATTTAAAAAAAGATCAATTTGTCATAAAATGTAAAAAGTTAATATTTAATATTCCTAATCTGCATTTCTGCCTGTTAAACTTCTAAAAATAGTCTCATTTAGATCCGAAAACTTCTCGGAATTCCTCATTAAAATAAACAGATAACCGCCGAGATATTCGTGAAAAATTTGACATTCCCAGGAATTCTTGAAATTTATTTTCCAAAAGGTTTCACTAAACATCAACAGCGTGTTATTCAACTCCCAATTGGTCTTCCATGAGATGAGTTTATTCATTTCCACCAAATTTGTCACCATTCCCGTCTCGATATCTGCGAGTATCAGCCGATCGTAGCCGATACCGATAATTTGTAGCTCACTATTCTGATTGACATGGACTGTCATATAATGGAATCCAGAATTGTTGAGTGTAAGCCAACACTTGATATAAGCAATTTTTGCCTCGATCTTTGAGAGATGACTAAAAGACTTGGCAAAATATAGAACTTTCTGGAGGATTTCTTTGCTTTTAAAAGGCTTATTGTGTATCGAACCGATAATGTCCACGAGATTGACACTGTCAACTTCTTTGTTGGTTTTGAGCATTTTCAAATTGAACTGTGGAGATTTCATTTCGACAATATTTGTCACCATTTGATACTCGTATTTGAAATTCGACAAAAGTGTAAAATCGATCGATTTCGATAGCAGTCTCAGTGCAGTTGCCCACTTAATGAATTCTTGCTGATTGTAAAATCGAATTTTCACCCTTTCAAATGATTTGCTGGTTTTATTATTTAGCTCGTTTTTGTTGTTTTGATTGTTTTTTAATAGAATTATTTCAATAATGAAAATCTTTTTATCACGGATTTTGACATTGAGACGAATTTCGTTGCCTTTGATGGGGATTTTACTCGAAACATTTGTTGTTTTTATTATATTTATTCCCTCATTAGACAAGACAGCGGAATGTTTTTTATATAGACTCAGTATATTTCTTGGATACTTTATCAACTCGATATTACCGGCGATTTCAATATGTTCCATTTCGTCCTCATTGCAACTTTTACCGATGAGATCGAAATGCAACCGATCTAGCATCGAGTCGATTTCTTTATCCAAATCGTTGGGAGAAAGATTTGCGGTTTCAGAGTTCGTATCGTTAGTTGAGAGTTTGTTGATGTGATGTAATATTCCAGCTAATAGATATGTTTCGTCAGCGGAGCAATCGGTTTCTCCCGATATCACACTCCAATATGATTGGTGGAATATTTGATTGATTCGTATTTCATCGTATTTCTCATTGAACCAATAGTAATTGTGATATTTGTATCGAAGCCGTAAAAGGACATTGTTATAATCACCAACTGCTTGCTCCATTAATGTCAACTCGGAAATCATCCAATGAAAAGGCGAGTTTGCGCGATCTTTGTAGGTTTTATAAATTACAATGTCCTGTTGCTTTAGTGCTTCGGAAAACGATTTTTTCGGACTATTAGTCAATTTTGAGTTTTCAAAACTTTCGTAATACGATAAATCGGTTTCGTTTAGGGAAAGATCATCAAATATGGAAAAAAACGATACCGGAGAAACGAGATTAAACGGAGACGGTTCTTCGAGATCGTTTTGGGAATTTCTTGTCAGATATATTGGTTTTGTGAAACGTTTTCTATGACCGGTAGTGTTGAGGCCACTTGTTAGAGTCGAGTCGCGATTCCGATTCGAGGATTGCCGAACATTTTGTTGGCTCACCGATTGAGAAATTCGACGACGATTCGGAACTGGAGTGTTGCTGTCGAGTTTTTTCAGTTCTTTCCACTGCAATGATAACTCTTCATGGTGTCGGATTCCGAATTGTTTGCAAATGATTTGATTGGTTTGGAAAACCGTTTTCGAGAAATCCAACAGCAATTGGCGGATTTGTAAATCCGGTAATTGGATGTTCAATACGTTGAATCGACGAACAAAATTGATTTTCGAATATGGTTGGAGTTTGAATTGGGAAACTATGTTGGATTTCGGCAGAAGCCAAAGTTTTTCTGTCGGATTCCAAAACCAAAACTCCGACCAATCGTATTTCAAATGAATTTTATTGATAAGATCTGTTGCGACTTTAGAAATCGTTGCCGTTGGATCAACTCGGATATTGTGAGTTGTATTCAATTCTTTGATGAAAATCGATATGACAAACGAGCTAATTCGGTTGGATTTCAAAGAATCTATTGACATATTTTCTTCATTAATTATCCGATATCTGGGAAGATCAAATTTAATGATTCCATCGAACTGTATAATTGATTTTGATGCATTGTTAAATTTATTCTATGCTTCCTGTGTGTATAAGTTTCAATTATACAAACCTTTTAAATGACTTGTATACAAAGAGGCCAAAGGTGACTTTAACGGTACGTTACTTTGTTTAGTTGTAATAATTGCTAATACAGACATTTCTTTATAAACTTAAAATTACATTTTAGACACAAATCCAGACATTATTTTGCGAAATAAATGTTCATAAATTAAAATTTCAGCGAGTTTGTCTGTTTGCAATACATGCACAAAGATTACAGAATTATTTCAAAATTACGTAAGGATTTACATATCACATTAATAATTCTATTTTTCAATAGCCCTACACGCACAATTATTAATATCATTGTTAATTTTATTTTCAATAAATAGTATGAAAAAACAATTACTAACTATAGTTCATTTATACCATGACAAATGCAAAACAAATCAACAAGGATATTATATATTGCATTATAAAAAGTAAATATTCTTACCAATTTATCCGAACAATTAACTATCTAAATATTTCGGATAGAATAATTAAACAACAGTAAAACATGTAATCTTAATCATCACTCACAAACATTTAAAAGAATGTTGTTTTGAGATAAAAAGACATTTTTATTTAGGCGATCATCATGAAAATAACTATTTTAGATGATAATGATAATGATGATGATGATAATAATAACACTTAATTCAAGATGGCCGCCAAATCACCAAAATGTAACAATATCAACATCAGTCAACTTTACAAATAATTTTGAAAAGTTGATTATTTTTTAACAAAGAAATGTCTCAAAATTAAAACAAAGTCAAAAATATGTTAAATTTTAGAACAACAATTTAAATTATTAATTTGGTTTAAAAAACTACCATTGGACTAATTTTTATAAACTTCCAGAAATAGAAATTAGTCATACACTTGGAATATAGGAAAGCGGAAACAATGAATAAAATTTGTAAAAACTCTAGAACGGGAAACTCATTAACGCGCTAACCGCCATTTACCACTTGCCAACTTACATGATATATCAAGTTCCGAACAATACCTGTATGGAGAAAATTGCACAACCTGAAACGCTGGCATCCGATTTTTCTAATAACACAGCTCTCATCTTTGTCGCCGGCTGTTCGGTTGACACGAAAAATATATAGACAGTGGACCAATATCTGTGGAGGATTTCAACTTAACAATTCTCAAAAACTCCATGTTGCGGTTAATGTGTTAATGATGTATATTGGGAGTATATATTTATTTATGTTGAATACTTTAACCCATCAGTTACCAAATAGGAGTTGTTACCTTGCTGTTCACTAGTGTGGGGTTTGTGGTAATTGACCTTGACCCCATGCATATAACTGTCCTTGCCCTCCAATGGTTACCCGTTGTTAAGCAACGTTGGTACTGTAACCACTAGTTATGAGATCGCCAAAGGTGAGCGCTACGAAAGAACTGCTAAGGCCTGATCTCAAGATGGGTTCAACGCACTACCGCTAGAAGGTCTATGTGCGATTTCTTATTCCGGTCCTTTCCATATATGCCTGACACTCTTAGCACTTAATTTATCATCCGAACCACTCATGACTTCATTTTAACGAATTTAAATTTATTATTAATAATTTGATGGAATAAACAATTGAAAACTAGAAATTCTACTACCATTTATTAAAATATGCGATTATAATTTAAAGCAATCTTTGGCTTGTGCGGCACGACGCTTGGCGCGTTCCGCCTTTCCCGGTTGACGTTGGGTAGGTTTCGTTGAGGGTCTGGTGGCCTCAGTTGTCTCTATATAGGCCAACTGAGCCGGCGCCAACACAAGTGGGTAGGTTACGGCATTGCCCTCCTGGCAAGCCGATAATGCTACTTCTAAGCTGCGGATTTGTACTTTCTGAGTTTGATGGAGTTGTTTTTCTTCGGCCCACCCACGTTGTGCAGCGGTCACTTTTTGATATAGGGACTTCACTTTTGCAGGCTCCACCCACGTTGCCTTAATCTGATGGATTTCTCTCGTCATTTGTAGCAGTTGTTGATCTAGCCCCGCGTTTTCTCTGCGCGATTTTTCTAGTTCTCTGTTCAGTATTTTGTACGGTCCCATATCTACAATAAGATAAAAATCATTATCAAAAGATACACTCTGTTCTGTAAAATTCCCTTATCTATGTCTACCTTAAATTGTTATGAGAAATCGGAAACTCAACTACTGGAATAAATCTACTAGGTATCCGTCCGACCGTGCTATAGTAATTACTTTAGTTTCCTATTTTATTGTCGAATAATTTATGAGCAAGGGAATAAAAACAAAATTCAAAATTTATTTCCATGACATTTAATACCACTTTATACTTTGGTAGTATACGTTTGAGCTCTGTCTTGGACGCTCACGAGCGTATGGGTGATCTTGCTTCTCTCTTGAATGTCTACCATCACTCCGCATCTCACTAGGGAGTATCTTTCTCGGGATTACTACATTTATGGGCGTGGACTGCTCGTCTAACCTTGGATCATTGAGTTCAAAGGAGGTGCCGTATGAAGTGGCATACCCGTCCGTGCTCGGGATCCTTCCCGCAGCAATGTCCGCGTTTACTCTGGCCAGGTGGCACCTAGCCATTTTTACCTGCCAGTTCGTTTGCTTCTGATACTCCTCGAGGCGAGCCAGAATATATTCGGCGTGGCCTCGGATTTCTCCAGCTGGGTTGCGGCCCGACTCCCTTTTGATCGCGACGTAAGGGAGATCGGCCTCCCCAAAATCCTTCTGATGGCCTGTTCTTGACTCTCTCACGGGAGAAATTGAAAATCCCGCGTCCCACATCGCTTGCCTACATCTGGCAGCTATTCGTTTTATTCGCGGTGAATTTTAATTTCCTGTTGATTATTTGCATTTTAAGATTTATCCGTGATTTTGGTCATGCGCAGGGTGCTACGTTTTATTCATTAATCTACTTAATGTTTTGTGTCATTACTTTGATTCATTCCTCTTTTATCTATACTAGTTTCTTGACATCAATAACGTTTCAACTTTAAAAGTATTAATATAATGCACGTTAATATTTTCATTTTTTCATTTTAGACTTTATTACTCAGATTTTTGGCACAGCAACAATTTACGATGCTTTCCACGTTCCCTTCCATTATTTGACCTTAGGATTGTTTATGTTGATGTTAGAATATTACGAGTGCCCACTGGACTACTCGGTGTTTAAGATTTTAAGCGGATCTGAATAATATAATTTAGGTCGATTTTTCGGGAGATGGGTGACGATGGAATAGCCAAAAGACTACTCCTTCATCAACCCATTTTCCCCTATAACAGATAGAATTGACGTTTGGGTTACTGTGTTACTCACGCCGGAACCTTCACGCGCACAAGCTATTGGCGGATGAACCGCACTTACACAGCTTGAATTGATATGTATATTTTTCTTTCTTGCAGTGTTGTATCGGCTGTGGACCGGAAAAATTTCGAATAATGTAATTATTTTTTTCAAATATATTTTCTGGCATAACATCATAACAAGCTTGGCATATAATTAACATTTCATCATCATAAGCATAACATTTCCCATACAAGCGTCAAGCAGGGCTTACCGTGAAGATACTTGTACACTGTATGGAAAAGTTCAAACCGATTCAAATAATAAATTGGCGAGAGTTGTTGTCGTTACAATGAGTACAAAGTTCTCGGTTAAAACAAGTTTTTCGAGTCGAAAATAAGGTTAAAAATCTGTAAAAATGAATAGGTATATATACCTGTTCTGTGACCCTAACCTCGCTTGTAAATTTTAATGCAGTAAAACAAAATTTGACCTTGAGGTTATTTGTCTAATCTAATTCTAATTTTATTATTTTCATGATTTAGTTTGACAATTTGTTTCTTTAATTTTTAATTGAATATTTCCAATTAAAATTATTTAATTTTTCTTCTACTTTTCATGAACTCTTGTTCTTTTAATTAAATTGTCAATTTCCGGTCAGATTTTGGTGTTTTCTTGTTATTTCTGTGTTTATTTCGCGCGGATCTTGTTGCATTTTGTTATTATTTTACTTTATTTTTATGTTTTCGATTTTTTATTTTAATTATTTCTTTCTCGTATTTTAAAGTGGTTATTTGATGTTCTATGGGTCTGATTTTAAATCGGCGTGTTATGTTTGCGTGCTATTACCAATTCATTTAAACAAAACTCTGTCCTGGCCCAACACTAGCATTGTCGGTATTCATGTTCCCTTGTTAACAAATTCAAAACATTTTATTGGGCCAATACACAAATGGTCTTGAAAAGTATTTTAAACGAATCAGTAATGGTGATTACAAGGTACCTTAATAACTTTCCCTAGCAAAACAACGCAAAGGTATTTCTATCAGAAGCGTGCGTAGGAAAAAGATAATCATTAGGCACCTATTACAAGTGATGTTGGAATTGTGTTCTAATCGTCAGTAAAAGATGTGCCATATCATCATGACTGTTAATACACTGACACACTTCTGGATTCAAGAGTTACCATACAAGGTTTCGTGTCCTATTATGATTTACATTACTGGTGGGTTTCTAGGTGATTGGATTTTTAGACTATATGGTTAATACCCAGACAACCACCGATGTTACATTCACATCAGACAACATTCCAAAGTGATGTTCATAATCAAAATTCAATTGTTTTTTGGTTGCATGAGCCGTTGGCGCTCCATTTCTTCTCGCCCTGGTCTTGTATGAGTCTTCGACTTCCCATGAGGTTCCTTTGGACATGTCCGTTCCTGATGGGCAACTTGTGCCGGGGCGAATACCAAGGGGTACGTGACAGCACTCCCCTCTTGGCTTGCCGTTACTGCTACTTCTAATCGTATAATTTGAACTATTTGTGCTTGATTCAGGGCCTTCTCTTCCTTCCACCCTCTTTGAGCCGCGGCGAGTTGCTGATAAATTCGTTTCACCCGGGAGGGTTCTATCCATGTGGCTTTGGTTTGCTGGAGTTTGCGACTAAGTTGCACATATTGCTGGTGCAGGTCGATATTTTCCCGTCGCAGCTTCTTTAGCTCCAGTACTATCTCTTTGATTGCGTCCATGGTTGAATTTATGGGTATAATTAATGAATTGCATTAGCTACAAATTTATAAAATAAAAACTGATTTAATTTTAATTAATCGTATACCGAATTACTGAGGGCGATCTTGATTAAATTATCCAATTACAACATCATCACAATCTCAATTTACAATAAAGTTTTTCAACCGAACAACATTAGGGTTAACGACTAAAACATTTATTTTTATCATTACAAATTTAGTACAGATTCATTTTGTAATTCTATGACCGTAATTTCTATGCGTCGTTTCGCGCGTTAGAGGACGTCGCGAATAGGCATGCTACTTGCTCCTTCTATCGGATAGTGTCTCCAGAACTTACCAAGTCAGCTGGGTATTTATACTAGGTTCCATGGTGAGAATGAATCAGGCGACTCTGACCTATACAATCGCGAGAATTTCATTTTATCCATGGTTCGTGGCCGCTGCTTATTGGCCAAATTATAGTTGTTACTCTCCAATTTATTCTCTACGAATGATTATTGCTTTGAGAAATTTCGATGATTCACTTCACTAGCAGCAGTTCTGAGCGGGGTGTGGGTGTGCGTTAATGGTAGATCTCTTCTATTTCTGCTAGTTGATGCACATGGAGTTTCGGGAGCTAAGTAGTGTGCGACTATTCAAAATCACACGGTGGATTAATTTAGCATTATGTAATATTTGATATTTATTAACTTTGGAAGTTAACGTGGAATTGGAATTTAACTGTCATGACTTCCTCTCTGAATATTCTAATTATTTCGGTATCTCCCATGACACAATGATAAAGCCAGTTATATTACGTCACAAATTCAGAGTTGTTGTCAGGTTATACCCACATTTCAATTCCTTGATCTCAATGACATTTCTCAAATGCATTCAATGGTAAACGATCGTGATCCTCTAAAACACTAAATGAATAATTGAGTACAACTGGAATTTATCTGCGACATTGGTTGAGTGGTAGTTCGTGCTTAACATTTCCCCTGATAACTATACTGATACATGTGGCATGCGGGTGAACTTTACAATTTACTATGGCCGTTTTGTACATTCGTTGGATACTGCTGTTGTGGACTATTTCCCTTCTTTGTTGGGATATGATTCCTTGGAATTTTCAGGTAGGTTTTCGGTTTTTTCTCTAATTATTATTCTATACCTTTTTTAGGGTAAATTTTATGATAGCGAAATTTGCTCGTAATAGACAACTCACTCAACGGAAAGATCTTTTGCATCGGATTCGGAACTCTTTTAGGAACATTCTAGCGAGGGATCCGACATATGGGCTCGCGGTTATGTTACCTAGTAAACTTGGTTATTAATAAATCAGTTCGTTAGTTGTATTGTTATTTCTTTTATGTCTTATGTAGTTTAATGGTTGTTATTGTTTGCGATTATTTATTCGGGGCCTTTTTATGCCTCTATTCTTGTCATTTGTTAGGATTGGTTGAAGCGGGGGAATTTTTAGCACCATTAAGTTTCGAAATTTTAAGGTTGTTACTTCGTGATACTCGGCTGTTATTTTACGGGTTCCAAATGATTAGCTCTAATTTATTGACTCAACTTTTCAGGGTGGATCCTCTTATGCTTCGCTCCTACTCGTTCTTGACTTTACTTAATTCTTAAGTGATTAATTTATTGTTTGTATACTAAAATTCACTATCGTTATTAGATTAACATTCTATATTTTTATCGGTTTTAAAACATAATTACTATCCATGCCATTGGGTATGGTTTTATAATTTTACCTTTGATTTTGAGAATTATATGACCGTTGTGATCGTTACATCGATTTCCGCAAGCCCCCTTCCCATTAACCAAAAGTTGATCCTAAGGTATATGTGTGTTCATGTTAGATTTTAGGAGTGCCAACTGGACTACTCGGTGTGATGATTTTGGCCGATGTGTTTCAAATTTTAGGTCAAATTTTCGGGAGTGGGGTGAAAAGGAGGCAGCCAAAAGACTGATTCCCGATCTCCCCACTACCCCTATAAGCAAAAATGATTTGACGTTCGAGCCCGTCGTTACGCACGGAAAGGTCTCTCACGGGCGCGAGCTATTGGCGGATGAACCGCACTTACACCGCTCGATAGGGATGTCTGATTTTAATTACTTGCTGTTGTGTGGCTTTGGGCCGGAAAAATTTCGACAGTAGTATAACAAATTCACTTTTCTCGAATAGTATAATTGTTCATAATATACATCGCATAGTTTCATCATTTATATGGCACACTCATAAAAATCACTCATGTTCACTTCGATAGTTCCTGGTAAATAATAGTTCGAGACTTTTGTTCCGGACGCTTTGTGATTCAATACTATTTTTTTTCGGTTAAAAAACGCAAGAGTTTTTTAAGAGAAAAAGTGATCCCTCACAAGTGATTAAATTTATGCGAAAATGAATTGGTATACATTCCTGTTTTGTGACCATAACCTTGCGTGTTAAATTTAATGCGATAAAGCAAAATTTGATCTTGAAATTATTTGTTTAATCTAACTCTAATTTTTATTTTTTTCTCGATTTAATTCAACAATTCATCTCTTAAATTTTTAATTGAATTATTTCTAACTAAAATTATTTTATTTTACTTCAATTTTTTCGTTAAATTTTTGTTTTACTTAAATTTTCTATTTTCAGTCAAATCTTATGTTACTTTGTTATTTTTATGTTATTTTCGCCCGGATCTTGATGCATTTTGTTATTGTTTTAATTTATTTTTATGTTTTTTGATTTTATATTTTAATTATATCTTTCTCGCATTTTAAGGTGTTTATTTGATGCTTTATGGGTCTGATTTTAAATCTGTATGTTGCTATTTCCAATTCATTTAAACAAAACTCAGTGTTGGCCCAACATATTATAATTTGCTCATTATTTAGTGTAAATTTGTAAGTATTTGTTTTATGATTATTGCCCTTACCAAATATTTATATTAAGCAAAACAGAATTTTCATATTATTTATTACTGTTATTACTTTTTCAAGTGACCTTATTGATTTACCATTATAATTTATCAGTGACCACATCAATCTCTTTCACCATCGCTATTGAATGACCGGTTAAGTAATCTTATTCATTCATTTTTTCTTACATAAGTATGTTAGACGTAATCTGCTACGCCGTAATGCACCGATGATTCGGTTCATCCATTAACGTGAATGATTAAACAGCTGTCTACTTATCATCCAGTTACTACGCCATCAACTGGTTTTAGCTGGTATAATTCGTTCATATTTTTCAGGTTGTGATTTTACTACGGAATTGATATGACCCGACTAAACTATTTTTCATTACGTTAATTCATTCAACAAACGGTAAGAATAGTTTCTTATTAATTTTCAATTTTAATGGAGACTCTTACCAATTCAGAAACTTTAGGTATTCTCTTCAGATGTGCGATAGTATCAATCAGTAACATGGGCTATTAAAATTTGAAGGACATGAAGCTATACGACTGAATCGGATGGGTACGGTTTACTATTATTCAATTTTATCAATTATTTCAGATTATTTTTAGAGTAAAAATCCTTTCACATGCTTCCAGATTTTATTACATCGTTAATTTTGGAAACTTCATTCTGTCCCCGCGGATAGCACATTCAAAAATCCAATTGGAATTATCAGCATTATTAACTTGGTCTATGTGTACACTAAATTCTAGCTCTGGGGTTAATTTTACTTGGTAAATCGTTATTTTTACCTAAATATTATTTACGTTTCTTGTAAGAAAAGTTAATGATAAAATTTATATTCAGATATAATAATCGCGTAGAGTTCTACTTATCCGGTTTGACTTCGAAAACTATTTTGTCTTTAGGATGCCGGCAGTGATTCTGGGTTTGGAATGAACGGTTTTACTTTGATTTTTAATAAAATTTATTCGTTATTGATTTTGTTTACTGTTAAATAATTTGGGTAAATCTACCTAGCGGCTGGGGTACTCGGTTGAATTTAAATGATTTCTCTTAAAAGTTTCCTAAACCTAACTCAACTTTAAGTTATGGGATTTCATTTTGTTTACTTTACGTTAATTATTGAATTCATTTATATGAACTCTAACGTGGATCCTAGTTATTTATAAACATTAGTTTCTATTTAATTTTTAACTCCTTATTTGGAGATGTTAAATATCAAGGTTACAACTCGACTGAAAAATCTTTAGTGCGATTCTTGATCTTTTATCATGTTACGTTTTCTACTATAATTTTTAACAGTTCACGTTAGAAGTGTTAGTTCAAGGCGCTTTGACTCAATAATATTCGAGTTTAATCAAATTTAGGTTTTAATTCATCGTTAGATAAAAGTTTCGTTGTAGCAATTTGAGCTATTCCCCACTTTCCATTCCTGCATTTTGACCCTAAGGTATTGATTGTGTTTATATTATATTTAAGAATGCCCACTGGACTACTCGGTGTTCAGAATTTTAGCCGTCTGTATGATTCATTTTAGGTCGAGTTTACTGGGGTTGGGCGAAAGAAGGATGAGCCAAAAGACCCTATCTTCGATCTCCCTTCACCACTATAAGTTATCAATTTACGTTTAGATTCGCCGTTTACCACTAGCGAATCCTCACGGTAACACAGTTCCTTTGCAGATAGACTGCGCTTATATGGAACCGTTGATTGTGTATATTTATTTTCTTGTAAGATGTATTGGCTGTGGGCCGGAAAATTTTCGACATGAATTTTAGTTAAGATATAATAAAACAGAATATTTGTCCGAATACATATAATTCGTCATCCATAGGTATTACATTCATAGGCATAATTTTCAATATTCATATTCATAAGTACATTCATAGGCATAATTTTCAAAATATTCATGTTCATAAGTACATTCCTAAATACATTTATAGTGCAATTCATTAAAGGTTCCTCACTTCGTCAAATTGGAATCCTCGTAGAAAATCAGTTCTGGAAAAGTAATGTCTTTCACTCAAGCTTCTGATATCACACAAAGCGCTTCAGTTCAAGAATATTTTTGCTAGTGAAAAACGGTATGAGCTTTTCACCAGGAAAAAGTGATTGAAATGATGTAAAAATGAATCGGTATATATACCAATTCTGTGGCCCTAACCTTGTGGTGGGTTTCTGGGTGTTGATATTTTGAAACTATACGGTTGTTACCCAGACAACCCCATACAAATATCTTTCGCTTACCACCCGGCACCCGTTGCTAAGCAGCGTTGGAACTCTGTTCGAGTGGGTGGATCGTTCCCAAAAAGTGAGCGCTATTGCTAATGCTATAATTGACCGAACGACTCATGGGTCCAACGAGCTGCCGATAGAAGACCTGTGCTCGATTTCGATTTTTAGGTCCCATTATTCTCTTATCTCCTTCAAATGTTAACCTATACTCTCTTATCATTTATCTTTATGTCCATTCGCTTAGTCCTCCTTATCATTGTCCATATTGATGATTTTTCTATGGCCTGTAAACTCTTTGTTATGTTAAAAATCCATGCAATATCTCTATTACCCTTCTCCCTTTTATAACTACTGTCTACTATTATTGTCACTAGCGTTATCATTGTTCCTATTATATGTGTTATCTTTGTTGATTGTTACCACTATTACATTTATTATTATTCTTATTACTATAATTACCATTACATTTATTATTATTACTACTATTAGTATTATTACTATTATCATTATCATTATAAGTACCATGATTATTATTATTATTATTATTATTATTATTATTATTATTATTATTATTATTATTATTATTATTATTATTATTATTATTATTATTATTATTATTATTATTATTATTATTATTATTATTATTATTATTATTATTATTATTATTATTATTATTATTATTATTATTATTATTATAATTATTATTATTATTATTATTATTATAATTACCATTATCCTTACTATTATCATTATTATTATTAAGTTTTTAGTAGGGATCCTTCCTTATTCCTCAGCTTTATAAAATATTTTTCTCGTATCAAAATTTAGCAGTAATCCATCTGTATTTTCCAGTTTTCGATAAAGTATTTTTGTTAATTCAAAAAATTTTAGCAGCGTTCCACCCTTATTTTACGGTTTTATCCTTATTCTACAGTTTTTGATGAAGTATTTTCATTGATTCGGAAAATTTGAGCAGCGTTTCGCCCTTATTTTACGGTCTTATCCGGATATTCTATCAATTATTGAGCCGTATTCTACTTTTACTTTGGTATTTTTGATAAGTATTTTAATTGATTCGGAAAATTTCGGCAGCGTCCCGCCCATATTTTCCGTTTCAATTCAACATAATTTATTTAATTCTTATATATTATTTAAAACCTTAGTTTTCATGATTTTAGTCGTTCGGATTAATCTTTTTCCGATGGCTATTCATTTTAACTGTTGCAACGATTTCGCAATTTTCCCCGCTACCCTTTCCCTCTCTTTGTCCTTAAGATCTATGTATGTTCATGTTATATTTAATGAGTGCCCACTGGACTACTCGGTGTTAGTGATTTTTAGCCGATTGTGGTTCAAAAAAGATTTCTGTAGATTTTTCAGGAAACGGACGGCGAAGGAGCAGCCAAAAGACTACCCTTTACCTTCCAATTTCCCCTATAAACGGATAATATTGACGTTTCAGCTACTGCGTTCTCACGCCGTAGCCTTCACGGGCACGAACTATTGGCGGACTTACACCGCACTTACACAGTTCGATATTTATGTATAAGTTTAATAACTGGCAATTTGTTTTGGCTGTGGGCCAGGAAAAAAATAAAAGTTACCGTACCAATCGGGTAAAAATCTCGAATGCATAAAACCGTTTATTCATATAATTGTTGGAAGTTCATAATTGGCATTGCCAGTTCACAGCATCATAATTCATTGTTCATAAATAACATTTTCAATTTGCAGCGTCATTTTTTTTAATCAATACGTTCATAGTGAAGTCAACCATGCGATTCGAATTAACCGTCACGCATATTAACCAAAATAAAATTGCTGAAGTTAAATCTCAAAGTGAGATTGAAAATCAATACTGAAAAATAAGATTAAAATCTGTCAATACATATCAGTATATATATCTATAATTTGGCCTTAACCTTGCGTGTTATTTTTATTACGATTAAACAAAATTTGACCTTGAAATTATTGGTGTTATCTAAATTTAATTTTTATTAATTTTTTAATTTAAATTGGCAATTTATTTTTAACATTTTTAATTAAATTTATTCAGCCAAAAATATTTTATTTTTATTCATTTAATTCATTAATTTTTACTTTTATATAAATGGTCATTTTACTGTCAAATTTTCTTGTTATTATGTTATTTTTTATGTAAATTTCGTGCGGTTCTTGATGCATTTTGTATTTATTTTATTTTACTTTTATGTTTTTGATTTTATATTTATTTATATTGGTGGGTTACAGGGTTTCGAATCTTGCTTATCTTTATGGTTGCCCCAGTAACGCCATACAAAATGATTCTAGCTGCCACTTGGCACCCGTTGCTAGGCAACGTTGGTAATGTGTTCAAGTGGTGGATTGCCCGCAAAAATTGAGTATTATCGCTAGTACTGTAATTGCTCGGACAACCCTCGGGTTCACGAGCTGTCGATAGAAGACCTGTGCTCGCTTTTAATCATTTGGTCCCCTTACGTTTAAATTTCCATCGTCTCTCTAACTGTTTACTGACGTTAGTTTGGAAACAAAAATGGGCGGTGCTTCTTATTTAAACCCTTCTACAATGTTATTTCAAAACCCTAAGATGATATAGCTACAATAAGATGTATACAAGAACTACAATATATATAAACGATGCTTTATTTATCTATTAAATACATAGATTATGAGGCTCCAGACTGGTTGGAAGATCGAGCGGCTCGGCGCTTAGCCCGCTCCTTGCGTCCAGGTCGACGACTGGTTGTTGATGGGGTGATCGGAATAGTGGTCGCAGTAATAGTTGACGTTATAGATGGGGTAGTGTTCGTTTCGCGATAAGCCACTTGAGCAGGGGCAAAGACTAAAGGGTAGGTCACCGCTGCTCCCTCTTGACAGGCGGATAACGCTACCTCTAGCCCCCTGATTTGAGTTTTTAGGCCTCGTACCAATTGTTTTTCTTCCCATCTGGGCCGCGGCCAGTTTTTGGTACAGTGGTTTGACTCTCGTGGGCTCTACCCATGTCGCTTTAATTTGCTGCGTCTCCCGGACTATTTGGACGAGTTGGTCATGGAGTTTCTTATTGGCCTGTCTCGCATGGGTTAATTCATTTTGGAGTAGCTTCACCGGGTCCATTTCTAGAATAATAAGGGTTGAATTTTGTGATGACTGTTATAGTGATAAGTGTATTTAAACTTAAACATATTTATGAAATGAAAACTACAATAATAAAAGAAGAGAAAGAATTTTTAGATCTATAATACTAATATTATACCAAATAACAAAATATTCAAATCATTAATTGTCATTGTTTCGATGATCACTCGTCTGCGAGGAATCGCTTGATCCCTTCTTCTGGGGAATAACCAGGGATCACAAACACTGGTCTCTTGAGATTCCGGATTGGTCTCGGTGAAGGTGGTTAACTACTTGCCAGACGTCCTGCCGCCAGATCATCTTTGACGTTGGCCAGGTATTCCGTGGCTCGGGTTACAGCTGCCTCGACTTGGTGCTGGTGTTGTAGGAGACCCTCCAGGAGCTCTTGGGCCTGAGTTAGGATGTCCTGGGATGGGTTTGGCTCATCAGACAGTTTCCTGAACTGTCTCATAAATTCCTCCGGTGATATATCCTCTTGCTGGTCGTCTTCAGGCACGTCAGGGCATCGCTCTCGATACACCCGATTCCATGCCTGCCTCCATTGTTCCACGATATGAGCGGGGAGTTCAACCATAGCGACGGATTGTTCTGAATAGGAAAATTAGTGAGATTAGCATTGTTACTCAGTATTTCTCTTGGCATTTTAAATTGGGACGGTGATCTGGTGGTTCGTAATTATGTAATTATTTCTCGTCGTTAAAGAAAACTGGATTAATTCAATTTGAACGTGTCTTACTGGCTGGTCTGACAATGAATTTGGAAAAGGGGAAGAATGATACTTCAAAACTACTGGATTACGCGTTCTCATGCCGCAAGGGTCCGTTCGAGAAAATCTTTATGGATGTTAGAAAATGAAAGATGCAATTCTTTTATGGCCGTATCTTATTTTGCGTACAAAGGGTTTATTCGTTGTATATATTCATAATATTCGGTTAGATATATATTTAAGTATTAATATAAAATAAAATCAATAAATAATGCTGTAAGAAAACCTTTCAACATGTCATTTGGACATTTATTAATTTTCTGAATGGAACCAAATTAAGTGGACTATCTTTTACGAAACAATAACTTGATAATTAAACATTCATATATTTTAAAATACAATGATTTTAACAATTACCGTTTAATTATTTGAAACACAAAACAGTTACAAAGGTTACAAATTCATACTTAATGTCTGATCCATTGATCAATTAAAGTACCTGGGTCGAATGATAATGATAAATTGATTTAATGATTCGGCTGAGGAATTTACAAGAAGGTATTTGTAACGATCATCAGGCCAGTATCTTTATTTCCGCCAGATAAATATCCGAGAAATTCTTTTCTCCAGAAATGAATCGTTGACAATTTTCTAATGTGATCAGAACGGGATTTTTTGTTTAGTAATTTCTAATTAAATATTTGCGGCACTGTTGACCTATTGAGGTTGACGAAGGTGCGTAGCCAAAAAATTGATTGTCGTGTTTAATGGTGGAATGACAGGATTTTTGGGGTTTGTCTGATGCATGAACACTAAGATACGTTAATAGGTATGGCTTATTGATTCACGGCCTTCAATCCGGAGAGTTTACTCACTAATGATATGGTGTTGATTCTGGGTCGTTCCTGTGGCTCAAACATGATTATAAATTTGTTATAGAAATTAACTAAAATTTACTTAAGGGGGTTTCTGTAACATTTGGGGATTGAAGCTCTAACTTCTCGTCTGAGATATTTGGCGCATACATAACTTGATAAAGAAAAATGATATATGGTCTATTATTGACGATAGATATAATGAAGAATATACAATTGAAAATCAGACGGGCAGGAAGTGACTGCCACTTGTAACTCGACTATGATAGTGAATATTTATATCGCCGGAAATGTCAACGAGTAAGATTGTTTATTTTTCAACTTGTAATTTACGAAATTTGTTTTAGGCGAATGAACTTTTAAGATCGCGCGTTCGTGGATTATTTGGTGATTTACATGTTTGTGTTAATTTGAACATTTTCTAGCAACGTTCTTAAGGAAAACACCTGCATCATGCCTTCGGAATTTTCTCTGTTGGGGATTTTATTATTTAGTATTTTACCTGTTGGAAATTTTTCTTATCGTCTCTCGAGAAATTCAGATTACCTCACCAATGTTGTCGAAAAATCAGCGGTAAGCCTTGTATGGTTCGATATTTAATGTGATACTAATGTAAATTTTGGATGTCGTCTTGATTGTTCTATCGTATTAAAATTTTGTGTACTCTTGATTTTCTATCGATTAGGTACTGATTTTCATATTTTATGGTCTATATTTGGGTTTTGCATTTGAAATTTACGCCTTGGATAATTTTAAATGAAACGCTATCATCAATTAAGTCACTTTCGTTTTAAGCTATGATGAATTGATCAACAATTTTCTATTAACACTTTTCTCATTTTCTTAATAATGCCATCAATTTTTCGTTAAAATAATGATGTAACGTTTTAGTAATGACTTCTCGTTGATGGATTGTGAAGCTATTGTTAAGCGACGGGTTTGTACTTATTTTCCATTTATTTATTTTGGCCTTTGCTCCATTAATTTAATCCAGAAAATCTCCTTAATTTTAACATATTACTTTCGATTAATAAATTATTCTACTTCAAATCAATGAGTTATTCTACTTTTAAAGTGATGAATATTTAATTAATAAATTATTTAATTTTACTTTAAACTTTGTTTGGTCAATAAATTACTTTAATCAGTACACTACTTTATTTTAATCGATTATTTTACCCTTTTAATCAATGAATCAAAGCTTTACTTTATTCTTACTCAAAGATTTACTGGATTTTTATCAGAGCATTGCTTTACTTTTATTCAAATCAATTTAATGTCAATTGAAGAATTACTTGGTTTACCCCATGACTTTCTTTAGTTTACTCAACGAATTAGATTACTGTTAAGCAACGAATTTACATCATTTAGCTTTAATCATTAAATTAATTTAGAGAAAATGAATTATATCAATTTAGCTCAATAATTATTCTAGTCAATTTAATTTAATCAATGAGTTATTTATCTTAAACCAATAATAATTTATTCGAATCAATGAATTACTTATTTTATTCCGAAATGTAAATTCGATTTAATTATACCAATGATTTTTATCTAATTTATTTCAAACTATTAATCCAAATTAGCTATATCAACGACTTCAATTTAATTTATTCCCTTTCCCTTTAATAGGCCTTAGGCGCATATTGTGTTTATATTATATTTAATGAGTGCCCACTGGACTACTCGGTGTGATGATTTTGAGCCGTGTGTGAGATAATTTAGGTCGATTTTACAGAAATGAGAAACGAGGAAGCAGCCATGAGATTTCTCCCTTATTTCTCGTTTCATCTATACGGATAGTATTGACGTTCCAACCCTGCGTTCCGCACGCCGGGTCTTCACGGGCACAGATCATTGGCGATATCCCACGCACTTACACGAATCTGAATTGTATGTAGATTTTATTTACTTGCGATAGGTGTTGGCTGTGGGCCGGAAAAATTTCGACAGATTAATTAATATTAGTAAATGCATGAAAAACAATTTTGATATTATAAATATTTATTAACATATTAAATAATCAACATACAAAATTACTTGTCCAATAAAATCATAAAAGCATAAAAATGCATCTCCCCCCACGCCGACATCCAAGCAGAGCTCTACCGAGGTTGCGAGGATGTGACGTGGAGAGAGAGCTACAAATAAACTAATTCTCACCTAAAATTGAAAGTTCTAAATATAGATTTTTAAACAAAATTCTAGCTCAAAAATGGCTTTGAAAATAGTTTCAAAAATGGTTTTGAAAATGGTTTTATGGTTAGTAAAACGGTTAAATTTAATGTGAAAATGAATCGGTATTTATACCTATTTTCTGTCCCTAACCTCGCATGTTAAATTTGATGCAGTAAAACAAAATTCGACCTTGTTATTTTCTAGTGAATTCTATTCTTTAATTTTATTATTTTTCAATTTATTTTAATAATTTTTCATTTAGAATTTTTATTGAATTATTACTAATTCAAATCTTTTGATTTAAGTTTCATTTTCATGAACTTTTATTACTTTATCAATTTTGTCGAATTTGTTGTGTTTTCTTGTTATATTTGTGTTGGTATCGTGCGGATCTTGTGCGTTTTGTTATTATTTTAATTTATTTTTTTTTATGTTTATTATTTTATATTTAGTTCTCTTTTTCCTCATATTTGGTAGGGTTTAATTGGTGTTTAATAGGTTTATTTTAAATTTGCATGTTATGTTTGCCTGTATGTTACCGATCCATTTAAACATTTTCCAAGGCCATTTGTGTTCTGGCCCAACAATATTCTCTCAGATTTTAAAGTGTTTAGTTGATGTTGTATGTTATATTTTAAGTTATCTTGGTGCTGGGTTTTCGTGCTGTATTACTGATACATTTAAACAATTCTCAAGGCCGTTTGTGTTCTGGCCCAACACTTGTGTGTTATTTTTAGTGTGATAAAACAAAATTTGAACTTGAAACTATTTGTGTTATCTAACTTTAATTTTTATTATTTTCTTAATTTAAATTGACAATTTATTTCTTAAATTTTTAATTGAATTTTTTCCAACCAAAAATATTTTATTTAATTTTATTTTATTCATTAATTTTTTTGCTTTAAATATAAATTGTCATTTTTTGGTCAAATTCTTGTTATTGTGTTATTTTTACGTAAATTTCGTGCTGATCTTGATGCATCTTTGTTATTATTTTAATTTACTTTTATGTTTTTGATATTATATTTAATTACATTTTCCTCATAGTTTAGGGTTGTTTATTTGGTGTAAATGGGTCTGAATGACCTGATCGTCTTTAGAATATTTTTTCTTATTTGCTTGGCTTTTCCTGGAAAGGCCTGATCAGTGAAGCATGGTGCTGTAATATATGCCCTAATTTCTCAATTTAATGAATAATTTTAATTATTTCTTTCTACCCTTATTTTATGAAAAATTTCTCATTTAATTATTAATTTATCGTCACAACTACTACATTTTGTTTTATTCAACTCCTTACCTTTCTCTTATGATCATCTTATTCTTTGAAACTGTTATTGATAATTCAACTCCCGAAGCATTTATTTATCTATCTCCTCCCAGTGCCACCTTCTATATAAATCATTCGCATTACTCTCGGCCAACTTTTTCGTATTGGGCTAGTAGGTTACAACGGTCAAATGCCTTATAGTTCAGCGCACAATGACCTGAAGTTTTCGGCAACAGTTATCCTATTCGTCATTTCTCCCGGAGCCTGTTAACGGTCTGAGAGAAAATGCCTTTAAGCTTCGTGTACTTTGCTATCACGCTAAATCCAATTTTTGAGGGAAAGGTAATGGAAAAATTCTTAATAGGCACTGCATGCAAAAACCTGTTAATAGTCTGAACCTCTTTTGAGTACATTTGAGTTTAAAAACATGAGCATTTAGTGAAAAAAAGCTGAGTGAAAACAAAAATCATATAAAGAATATTTATTATGTCATGAAAATTACCATAAAAAATTTAAATTATATAAATGCAATTCAAACTAATTTACCACTGTAAAAGCTTAACGATTTCCGAACTACTGCTGAAAAAGTGACAAATTATGATCAAGCTTTTAAAATAAAATTTTCGCGTCTATTTATACTGGTTTTGTGTCCGTGTGTTTGTTACTGTCTCTAGCATTGCATATACGCCCACGCCTTTCCGTGCCTGCATCCCATTTTTTCTTACTTTTACCGTAATTTTTATGTATCTATTTTTTAGTAACAGTATTTAGCTTAAATTTTAATTAATTTAATTGAATAATTTTTATTATGAAATATCTTAAAGAAATTCATTTTCTAAAATTTTAATTAATTCTTTTCCATAATTTTTTTCAATATCAAACATGGTGGATTGAATTATAGATCTTTCATTTGTTAATACAACCATAGTTTAAGCTTTTCCTTAATTTTATTCTTTCACCACCACGATGGATTTCCGATTCAATTTTGTGGTGTTGATGTATTATAAAGATTTTGTCAAATAGGATATGAAGAATGAATTAGAAGATTTCATCAAAACAGGCTCAAAATTATCAACTGATTTAGCCTTTAACCGTACAGTGGGTTTGGTAAGTTGGTCAATTGTTTTCCAGTGTAACTTGAATTATTCTACCTTTTCTTGAATTTCTGGATCCCGTGTATTGTCCGATTTCTTTCCTTTGTTCTTTTTTATTTCCAGTTTTATTATCTAGTTATTGATTCCGTAATCTGTGTGTAGTCCGGTGTACTGAACATTAGATCACCGCAAAGGCAAGCATGATCTGAATTACAAATACTTCACAGTCAGTATCATTTGACTGTTCCAATTCAGTGAACTTAATTCTTTCTTCACTGACTAATTGCCCAACATTTCCACATGGCCAAGAAAAAAACCAAAATGAAAAATATAAAAAATATACGAAAATCAAGAGAAAAATGATGGGAAAATATAAAAATATAAAAATTAAATTAATAAAACACCCTCAAAATTGCCAAAAAATGTAGTGGTTTATTAATTATATTTTATTTTAGATAAATATTTTGTATTTCTTTGTTTTTTAAAATTTTATTTAAATGTGTATTATTTATTCTTCTAACTGTCTTATGTTACTTTGTTTTATTTGGTGTGAGATAATGAATTTTAAATGATCTTGGTATGGTTTTCATTCTATGTATTTTTGACGTCTTTAAAAATTTATTAATTAAGATTAATTGATTAATTAATATTTCAGCTCTTGCCTAACAATATCTTCCTATTTCTATACTTGTTTGACCTAGTTTGATCTAGCGGGCTCATACTGTTGGCCTAAGACCCAAAAAAATCAAGTAATTTAAAAGTAATTAAAATTAATTAATATAATTTAAATAATGAGATTGAGTGTTCTACCTACACATGCACTGCATACAAACATTTAAAATGAAATAAAAATATCAAGTATACAGGAATAATTAATACAACACCATTTAAAGCAAATAATTTATAAAATATAGAATAACTCAAGACAGCGACAAGCACAAAAATAATGCAACACTAATCTCAATAACTGACAAGAGAAGTTAGAACGGACACAAAATTAGGAAGTTGGTGACCAAAAAACAGCATAGATGGGCGATTTCAAGAATAAAAAATAAAAGACATAATTTAACAAAAACTCAAATGTATAAAGAGTAAATCAAGGCAAAATAAAAATAAAAAAACAATATAAACCTTGAGAAAAAGGTTAAAAAATGTTTTGGAGTGTCATATCCAGGCCTACATTGACTGTATAAGTAACAGTTCTTCACATTGTTATTCGCAATTTATTTTATGCAAAAATTTTAATTAACTAAATTTTAAATCAATTTAAAGAGCATAAATTTCGAGAATTCACACCAATCTTCACATCCAAAATCTTCTTTCATTTTGTGACCGGTCAACTGCACAGGAATAATACTCCTGTTGGGCTATGAGCCATCGTTAAAACAAAATAAAACGACTATGAAAAATCATGTTTAAGAATTATGAGAATGGCTATTATAACACAAGCACGCACCGCAAACAGAAATTAAAAATATAATAAAAACATTAAATAAAACAAAATAAAAAATAACATAATTAATTAAAACAAATAATTAATAAATTTTGCACGCAAAATACATAAAAAAATAAAGTAAAAATATAAAACCGCCAAAACCTTGCAAAATAAGGTTTAGAAAATACACAGGCGGAGGAGGCGACCAGAATAAGAATCAGCAAAAAAAAATAAAAATGCAAATTTAATAAAATTAATATTAAAAAATTAAGAAAAATAAATAACAAAAGAGAAAAATATAAAATTAAATAAAAGCCATCATAAAACCCGAAAAATGGCCAAAAAAGATTCGAAATTAGCTGATTGGTCGCACACACGCACGAAAACAGTATAAATACAATAGCCATTGTCATAATATTTAACCTTAAAAAAAACTAAATTTGAAATTTTTAAAAAATCTGAACTTTGAAATTTTTGGTAAGCTTGTTACTTTGTTTAATATATTTTTATGTTTATGGTTTTCACTTTTGAATCTTTATCATAGTATCTGCGACAGGTCCCCCTAAATTTAATTTTATATATTGATACATTAATTGTGGGGAATGGCAAAGCAATATTCGATTCCGGCCGTTAAGTTGGCAGGACGTCGACGTGTTGCTTTGTCACAAACCACCCTTCGGTGTCTGCCTAGTCTGGTCAGGTCTCGTTACACTGATCACGGGGTAGGACACCGTCGTAATTCACCGAGGCGGCCATTTTCAATGTTGGCCGGAGCGGTATGAGTAAAATGCGGGAAGCTCGCTATACCTAGGGGTTGACATTAATAAATGTCTAAGTAGGGAAATAATGCTTTTTAAATGCCTGTCGAAAATTCACTACAGCACGGGAACGACTAGGGTTGAGCATAGTGGTGGGTTACAGGGTTTCGTCATTTGTTTAAATCGTCTTATTGTTGCCCCAGTAACGCCATACAAATGTTACTTCGACTACCACTCGGCACCCGTTGCTAGGCAACGTTGGAAATGTGTTCGAGTAGGTGGATTGTCCGCAAAAAGTGAGCACTATTACTAATACTGTAATTGCTCGGACAACCCTCGGGTTCAACGAGCTGTCGATGGAAGACCTGTGCTCGCTTTACTCGGTCCCCTATGTGAGAAAGTTCAAGATCAGATTCATATTGACCGGTAGAGATAGAACGATGGTTCGATGACACGGTGTGAGTACTCGTGATGATAATCTTATATAAATCATATCTTATAACCTGTTACTTGGGATTCGTTTAACAATGAATACAAATTTATTTATTCAAACAAGAAATGAACAAATGTATACAATATCAGTAAGTTAATACGATTGGCTTGGCAGACGTGCAGCTCTGCGTCGGGCACGCTCCTTGCGTCCAAGCCGGTGACTACTTGATGGGACGGTTGATGGATTTGCAGTCTGCGCGACATTATTGAGGGGATCCCGGTACGCCAACTGCGAAGGGGCGAAGATAAGCGGATAAGTTACCGCTTCCCCTTCACGACTGGCTGCCAAGGCGACTTCTAATCCCCTGATTTGTGTTCGGAGACTCTGGTTGAGCTGACGCTCCTCCACCCAACCCTTTTGAGCGGCGGTGAGCCTGAGATAGAGAGCCTTTGTCTTTTTCGGGTCCGACCAGGTTGACTTGATCTGCTGAGCTTCTCGGGTTATTTGCACTATCTGGTCGAGAAGGTTCGCGTTTGCACGTCTAGCATGGTCTAGTTCGGTTTGCAATAGTTGAGTGGATGTCATCGCTACAATAGAAATCTTTTAATTTCTTTATTAACTCAAATAAATCAAAATTCTGTTTACTATAAAACCTAAGTTACGAGAATGAGTTTACAAACAAAGAAAAATAAACGAACAACATTTTTAAATTTTGAATTTTAATAAAACTAATGACACAAATTGTTGTCTATGCTTCCTTTGTCCGAAGAGTCAGGGTTCCTCGAAAAATCTCCTGACTCCTTCTTCCGGGGAGTAGCCTGGGGTGACAGCCACTGGTCGCCTGGTGTTGCGGGCCGGTCGGGTCGGGTAAATATCTGCGATGCGCCCGACGGAGATGTCCTCTTCGACATTGGCTAGGTACATCCTGGCCTTAACTACGTTCAGGTCGACCTGCCCTTGTATCTTTTCCCAATGGGCGAGAAGGTTCCGGGTGTGGTCTCGGATCTCCTCCGCAGGGTATTGCTGGTTAACCCGCTCGTTCGCCCAACGGGGGTCGTTCTCCATGCCCAGCATCTGCAAGGCCGTCAGATGTGGTCTCTTGGATTGAGGTTCCTCGAGGCTTGTTGTCGGTCGTGCACGCTTCCAAGCGCGACGCCATTCTTCTGCCACATGGGCGGGAATCCCCTCGAGAGGCATTGGCTCTTCTGAAATATCATTATAGTTAGGTGAATAGGCATACGTATTTTCAAAGCAACTTATATTTATCGTTACTTGGCGTATTAACGACAAGACAGTGTTTGTTGTCGAATAAGTATTGTGAATGAATAATTTACGCTATTCTCATGGTGTAATAAAGGGTCGAAGACAAATATCGACTTATTGATGTCCCGCACGAATGTTCCTAAGGCTATTCAAGTCGTCTGTGGTAATTTAATAACTGGCAACTCAGAGTTCACGAGGAAACAAAAGGTTAGTTGTCAGTCTAAAGTTTGGGTAATGGAGACATTGATTGCTTTAAAAATTTACACTATGAACACTAAATCCATTTAATATTTACATAATGAAAATAATTCCTTATTTATAATTTAATGAGATAAAGTGTATTTTGAAATTCATGGAACCAAGAATAATTATTACTGGTTATCTAGAAGATTATCGCAATTGCGGATCGAAACCTTTACTAAAATAACAATAAAATTTTACACTGTGATAATTAGCAACCTTTAATCTACGCGATGTATACAATCAATGATTTATAGTTCGTAAAATGATGACAATTCTTGATGAAATAACATAATCTTTAATTCTAATATTCCTAAATACTCCTGATTTTCTATTTCAAGATTCGTGGGGAGCAAAATTAACCCTTAGTTTAAAATTTGTGGAATCAGGTACCTGAATTTTATGATGTAAGAATACTATCGATTGCATTTTTAAGTAATTAATTTTAACTTATAAACGAATTTACGAAAAAATATAATGGCCATTCCCCCTTTATCAAGATTTATAAATTAGGAAAATAATTAAAATGAAATTTTATAAACTACCTTGGATTGGCGAACTTGATTCCCTGGGTATTTTCCCTTCTATTGTTCGATTCATATTCCAACGATAATAATAATTGAGAATCAATAACTGTCTAGATAGAAATCCAACCATATAAATTAAGGTAAATGCGTGTGCTTCCGCTGTTATACAGCACATTCGTATGTGAAAATTGTTTACGGTAACCCAATCTCGAAGATCAGATTAATTTATGAATTAGAATTCATGATTTCCGGTTGGTCGTAGCCTTTATTCAATTTATATTTCAGGTTGGTTTTAATTTTGATTTGTTTGTACTTAATGTCTCCATTTTCTTAGTATGCTATCCAGTTTTACTTAGGCTTACATATATGAAATTCGAGTGGCGATGAGAAATTCAGGTAGGTTTATTTTATTTAGTTGTGTTATCATCAATTTACTTTAGGGAATTCTGACGTTGGTTCAGCATTGGTTTGATTTGACATGAGATTATAGGCGATTGTTAGGATTTGGAAGGTCTATCGATTCAAACTCTATTTTGGACATACATGCGTTCCCGATCGGATTTCGTATCTATGTTTTGGAATTTTATCAAGTTTCATTTGGTTTTCTAGTGGGTTAGTGATTTGATTTC
Organism: Schmidtea mediterranea; assembly: GCA_022537955.1. Lineage (NCBI taxonomy): Eukaryota > Metazoa > Platyhelminthes > Tricladida > Dugesiidae > Schmidtea > Schmidtea mediterranea. The sequence goes on from CM039681.1 coordinate 48,396,261, forward strand.
TTTATATGATTTTACCGAGATTTTAGGGATACTTTATGGTTCTGTCAATGACTTTTGGAGGGATAATGAATTATCGTCTCGATGGATTTTTGTGATTCTTTGTGGATTTAATACCTCGTACCTTTATTATGTTTCTGCTAATAATTTCAATTATCAACTGAGTTGTTTCCTGAAACTATCTTATCAAATGCGCTTGTCATACTCATGGATGCCCTCTAATCTTTGAATTCTCTACCTCAGCGTAGATTCAGAGTAAATTGATTTTGACCTTATTATTATGTATTTAATAATTTTGTAATGGCAATATTATTTTATGGTTTTTCTCTTTAATTTCACTTTAATTTATAAATTTATAGGGAAAATAGTCGCGTTGAATCTCGAATTTAGAATTAATTTCTTTCTTTGGTTAGTAATTTATATAATGATGATTAGCAACTAAGAATATTATAGTCAATTTAAATTTATTAAGTAAATTCAATTCATATCAACGATTTCATTTATTTATTTCCCGTAACCTTTCCCTTTAATTGGCCTTAGACGCTTTTTATGTTTACATTATAGTTAATGAGTGCCCACTGGACTACTCGATGTGACGATTTTGAGCCGTGTGTAGACTAATTTAGGTCGAGTTTACAGAAAACGAGAAACGAGGAGGCAGCCAAAAGACTTCCTCCTTATTTCTCGTTTCTTCTATACGGGATAATACTGACGTTCCAACCCCTGCGTTCCGCACGCTGGGTCTTCACGGGCACAGATCATTGGCGATATTCCACGCGCTTACACGAGTCTGAGTTATATGTTGATTTTTCTGACTTGCGATGTGTTTTGGCTGTGGGCCGGAAAAATTTCGACAAAAGATTAATTAATTTTTTTTTTGAAAAACAAATTTTTAACATCATAAATATTTATTAATATATATTAAGAGCAAAATACAAAATTACTTGACCATAACAATCCATTCCATTAAAAAAGTTGCGAGGATGGGACGTGGAGAGAGAGTTCCACATAAAACTACTTCTTACCTAAAAATTCGAATAGATTTTCAAATAAAATTCAAAAAGATTTTTGATTCAAAAAATGGTGTCAAAAATGGTTTATGGTTCTTAAGACTGGTTAAAATGGTTAAATTTTATGTGAAAATGTATTGGTATTTATACCTATTTTCTGTCCCTAACCTCGCGTGTTAATTTTGATGTAGTAAAACAAAATTCGACCTTGTTATTTTCTAGTGTATTCTATTCTTTATTTTTATTATTTTTTAATTTATTTTAATAATTTTTTATTTAGAATTTTTATTGAATTATTTCTAATTCAAATTCTTTGATTTAAATTTCATTTTCATGAACTTTTATAAATTTATCAAATTTTGTCGAATTTGTTGGGTTTTCATGTTATGTTTGTGTTTGTATCGTGCGGATCTTGTTGCGTTTTGTTATTAATTTAATTTATTTTTATGTTTATTATTTTATATTTAATTATCTTTTTTCCTCATATTTTGTTAGGGTTAATTGGTGTTTTAATAGGTTTATTTTAAATTTGCTTGTTATGTTTGCATGTGTGTTACCGATTCATTTAAACATTTTCCAAGGCCGTATGTGTTCTGGCCCAACAATAGGAACGAACGAATAATTCAATGGAACTGAAAATCTTTATGATTTAACTAATAAACATATAGTCGATAAGTGATAGAAACGAAATAAACGGGTTGAGAATTCATTACAAATCAAAAATGACCGGAGCATCAATATTTTTCATTTTATCTAAAACGATCATTGACCATCAATTAGCAACAGATTTCGCCAACGAGCAACTCGCCGCCAAGAGAAAAAACTAAGTTCGAATGTGATAAAAATTTGAATGGTTGAAAATTATTAATTATTGTTACCTTTTATTATATTTATTAATGTAATTATATAAATTTTTAATAAGAAATTCCCCATTCAGTTCTTTCCGGTTGAAATTTGCACATTTATATTCTCGTCGCGGAGCCAGAAAACTTTTTCTATGAATTCGAATTACCGTATCCCCAAGCTTTCCCAAGCCAAAATACCGGCAATTGTTCCTTCCGACTTAAGCATCGAAGAATCCAATCACCTAGCTTGCCAAAAGCGATACAATAAATTATTTACAGAACACGAACGCACGCTCGGTACGTGGTTCGCCCCCGAGGCTGTGAAAGCTCTCCATAAGCAGATTCACGGGCTAACTAGGTGCCCCGAAGACCTTATTGCTGAGAATCGAGCTCAGCGGATTATTATCAATAACCAGAGTGCCGTCCTGGTAGCCTCTTTTAATGAAGCCGAATTGACGAAGCGATTAACTGGCCGTGATTTGGCAATAAAGTTGAATATAATTCCCGCCAATCACATACCCGAAAAAGCCACAACTGGTCCTCCACAAACTCCGAAAACCAGTAAGAAACACAATCCCAGCAAAAACCGACGTCGCCGTGAACGGCGCCGAGCTGAGGGAGTCACTCTCCCCAAAATGCAGCCCAGATCCTGGAGGAAGCAGCCATGCTGGTTGCGGAACAGCATCCCCAATGTGTCAAATCTGACGAAACTTCGCCAAAGTCGTTGGCTCCAACGGAAATTTCTCCCCAGATTAACGTCAACAAAGTAGACGAACTCCAACTATGTTTGGATAGAGCTCCCGCACAAATCACGCCAATAACAACTGAAGAAAGCAGAAAATCGCCAACTTCTTTCGGGTATTGGACCGACGAGTTCGGGGATGAATTGTGTCATTCCATGACACAAGTCGGTACCGCTCGAGTTAATCCACTCCGTAAAAGAACATTCCCCGTGGATATCGATGAGTGAAGCCGAGATATCCGCCGGAGAACTGCGATTGGACCCGACTTATAATAACTATACCGCTTATTTATATATTTTGTTTTGTCTTTTGTTTTGTTTAATTTGTAAATTTTTAGCAAAAATAAATTTTATATTCTTTGTAACTTTATTGTAATCTTTGAATTTCTCTATTAATAGATAATGAATGAATGTCTATGGGTTTGTTTGGATATAGAATCGTATTCATGAAGTTTAATGCGTGCAGGAAGGGTGAATGGAAAAGTTATTTAACGAGGAATGTCGAGAAAAGAATAATTATAAATCTTGTAAAAACCTATTTGTACTTCCTACATCGAATATCTCGGTAGTGAAAGTGTGTCTGCGGGTTGAAAAAAATGTTTGCACCTTAAAAGACGTTATTTTCCTTTACATTAAACGAAGAAGTTTGTTAAAGCCAAAAAACCGCCGACCGAATAATTAAACGAAGAAATTTTATAAAATTTTTAAATCTTTACATATTAATTTAGAATTAGAGTAGACAATTTTAAACAAACTTTCGAGATCAAATGAAACTCGTTTTCTGTATACAGAGATTCAAGGAATTTGACCACGAAATTTTCGATAATTAAAGAAATTAGATTTAAAAGCCCTTTAGGTGATATTTTCGTCGGATGAATTTCTAAATTACCATAGTTAAATTTTATTAATTTAATATTTAAAGTTAATGTTAATTAAACTAAATTAGTTAAAGACAAATAAGTGGCCAAGATCTTGGATAAATAGGTTTTCCGACGATAATTTGCATCGATGATTAATATCTAACTAAATGAGACCTTAGGAGAACTCCACCCCGGACGTATACATGGGACAGATGGGAAAGTGTGCGTCAATATTGAGAAAAATAGAGGAGTGAAAGAGACATAAGTCCTTCTATCGGCCGTCAGGAACCCGAAAGCAAGATTATCACAAGGAGTAGTCTTGGAGACGGGGCTCACCTGCTTGTGGACTCTCGGCTGCTGTATACAGTACCAACATGAGCTTGCTCGTGGGTATACAGTGGTAAGGTACAAATTGTGGGGTGTCTGGGTAAGTTAAGAATGACCCTAGCGGAGGCAAGAGTTGGTTGCGGAGATAGAGGAAAATGAGTGAGAGCAAATTAATACAAAATTAATTCTACCCAGTTCGCCAACACTCCCGTTAAAAATTTTCTAGTGGATTCTTCTCTCCGTGTTTGTGAAAAACAATGATATTAATCTAAAATTTGAAGTTTCTCAAATGGTGTTCTGACAAGGCTAATGGGTAGCAGATTTCTTTCAAAATGTCTAGTTCGAATAATAGAACAAGTAACACCCCCAGCACATCAATATCAAACTCGTCGAATAATTCAGAGATCCAAATATTAAGATTAGAAATCGATCACCTAAAATCAAAGTTCGAGATCAAGCCGAATGTCATTTAGGAACTGAACCATAAGATTCAATGCTTGATAAAATGCCGGATGCTCTTATCATTCCCCTTGTATATCTCAATGTTCTTTCCTCTCAATTATCTCATTGTAAATAAAACATAATTGTGGGTTTTCCTATTCTCTTTGTATTAAAACTTTTATTCTAGTGTTGCCCATGTAGTTTCTTGTAATATATGTAATAAATAATTGTAATTGTATTAGGACTTAGTTTAGTTGTGTTTTTTTAAATAATTAATATACAGTAAGACATTACTTAACGCTGGTCAACTTAGCGCGGTTTTATTGTAATAGTGGTCTTCCCCGAAATCCTAAGTAATTTATTTGGATTGTTTCTTCCTGCGGCGTTACACAAGCGTATTTTTATTATTTCAAGCATTTGAAACCGTTATTATAAGTAACACACTAACACCCCACTTAACGCTGTACTTTGATGGAACGTATACCTCGAATAAGCGGGGTCATAATGTATTTGTAAAGTAGAATTAATCTAATGTGAGACAGATTGTTGATTAATGACAAATTAAACAAATAGAATGAACCAGGCGAGGAAGGAAAGATATCATAATGCGTAAGGCCTTCTATCGACAGTAAGAGGAAATATTTTCGCCAACACTGTATAGTTCCAAACGCTGATATCGCGCAACACGCACTCACGAGCACAGTGGCGGTATTCATTAGTCTTGTGTTGCAGGTTTTAAGACCCTAGTGCTAACACTACTTTTAAACTCAATTTAGTATAGATATCATGCGTTTATGAATTATATATTTAGTTAAACTATGTAGTCGTTTGACATACTTTGAGCAAGAGGGCTCCTACTTTTAAAGTTTTTGACATACTTAAAATTATTAGGAAAGTCCTCCGCAGAGGGTTAAAATAGCGGGTTCCAATCCAATTACTCAAGCTCAACAATGACGACCAAGTAATGTTTCTGACAATTAACAAGGAAAGTGAAATGGTTGCGGTTAAAGGCGAGATTAATTATTTACAAGCTGTCCTCTCTAAAGAAATGTAAGCCGGAGCTTTATCGAGAGAATACGTCCAACTCCATTATCAACTTTAAGATTTAATTTCCTGTATTAATTAATTCATGAGAAACCTCTTAATTTACATCATATTACTCGTAGCAAATAGAATACATTTATTCTACTAAAACACTAATTTTTTGGAATTATCGGATTTTTAGAATCTAACTGAAATTTTTATATTAAAGTTCCTCTATAATAAACGGACATATGCATTTAACATACAAAAATTAAATTGCTAAAACAGGACACCTCTGAAGTTCTTTATATTCTTAATATCAATCGTCTTTTCTCTGATAGCTTACTACGACCGGCTGTCAATAATATATTAATATAAAAGAAATTTTTGGGCAAATATTCATGTCAATGTTATAAATATATAGACAATTAAATTTTTTGATCAAAATAGCGCAGTACAAACATGTCCAATGGTAATAAAAGGAATGTATAAAATACATCCTTCATTACACACATGGTAAAAATAAATGTCATCTTTATCGTCCCTCGCAATCATTGAAAACAATGTTGCATTGCGACAAAAAGATAATTATTTTAGGCGATTATCATGAGGAAAAAATAACTTTAGATAACAATAATGATAATAATAATAATAATAATAATAATGAGAAGAAGAAGAAAACATACAAATCATGATAATCGCCAACTCTGAAAATTTAAATAACAAAGAACTTTTACAGAAATAACTTGAAAAATATTATAATTAAGAATTTATACAAATAAAACAAAATCATAAATATTTAAATTAATTAAATGACAATTTTGAAGTATATATTTTAATTTTTATAAAAATTTAAATAACTTTTAAATTTAGAAAATTTAGAATTAAATATAGAAAATTTGCATTGTAAATAAGTTATGAATAAACTAATTTTATGTCTCTAATAAATTAAATAAAGTTTCAGAAATAAAACCAAGCCATTAGTTAGGGAAAATAAAATCTGATAAAGGAAAAAGGATTTTTATTGTAGCAAAATAGAGATTAAATTAATTATTCATAAAATAATCTAAACTATTAATGATGATTTTATTGAATTTTTTGGTTATGGTTATGAATAATGCATATAAATTAAACCGAGTCTAATATTAAATAAAGTCCTGATCCTCATTAGCAAAAGAACAAAAACAAGTTATTGATAAAATAAACAACTCTTATATTATGTTTTAATAATTATTTAAACTCAAAATAAGGTCAAACTTGATTAAAGTTTATTTTGAATATTAAATTATTTTACTCATTAAATTATCTTTATTGATGAAGTTGCAAATTGCAATCGATAGAGGCGGTACATTTACAGATGTTTGGTATAGAACGTCTTGCAATAAAATAGGAACACTGAAATTACTAAGTGAAGATCCTGAAAATTATAATGATGCCCCGTTTGAAGCTATCAGACGAATTGTGGAAAAGGTGAATTGTTATAATTACTAATTTAAACTTGAAAGAAATGTTTTTTCCCAATCTAGGAAGTTGGAGTTCCACAGCAGTCTAATCAAAAAGTCGATTTCAAATACATTGAGTGGATTCGCATGGGTACAACTGTCGCTACAAATGCTTTGCTGGAACGCAAAGGAGAACCGTGCGCTCTGTTAATTACTGAAGGTTTCAGAGATTTACTATATATTGGTAATCAATCTAGGCCAAATATTTTTGATTTGGTAAGTTTTTCACGCTTGAATTGCTGCTGCCTTATGACACGCCAATCTTTTTTCGATATTTATTTTACATATTAATTTATTAGTGGCATTATAAATTATTTAGCTATAACATTGATGACTAATGAAACATTTAATAAATACATAATAACTTTTCCTGTAAGTACAAGTGTGGAAATGAACTATTTCTCCCTTCCTGCACATTTGCCTTTTAAATTTAGGGATCAGCAGAATACGTAAGAGACAACACAGACTAATAGAACTTATTCAAGCGATCGAAACCAATAAGATATGTAATTTATCGAGCGTTTCTTATTGTGAATGTCTTTAATAATATCTTTGACGGATTTACCATTAGGCTAAATAACACCAGGCTTCAAGAGACCTCTAACTTATAGAAAACACATTGGAATTCAGATCCGGCAATAAAAGCTTGCCAAGGTGGCTGTCGATTTTCATAGCCTATTTACATTTTTAATCTTTTGAAAGCGATAAGACAATATCGATCACTTACTGGATCTCTTAGTACGACACCTTCATTATCTTGAGCATCTGAATCGCTTTCAAACAATAAATTATTTAACTCCCACCACGTCCATTTCTCAACCGTTATTCTTAAATGTCTCTGATCCATTCTTCTGCTTCGTCTGATCTCTCTCACACTTGTAGCCGATTTTCTAACAATTGATTTTTTAGCTTTCAGGCAGAAAAGTTAAGGAAAGAGCCTAATTTTTTTTGTTAATTTATGTTTATTATATGATATTACTATGATGCAAATGTGTGGCTATTGTAAAAAAGTATTTGTTAGAGCCCAGCCGAGTCAAGCAACAATATTATAGTCGCCATGAACAGTTTGCATGAAACTAAAGGAATTGACGGTGCCGACAGTAATTAAGACTCAATAGTAAACTGCTTTGGCTGGCAAAAGGTTTCAGCGCGAAAGAAAGATGAAAAATCTTGTTTGTCGAACAAAAATTCAACATTTAGTTGTTATTATTTCACGAATTGAATATCACAAATACCAGGTTTTAGCACGCTTACTAAAACAATTTATTTGACGGTCTGAGTACTTGTGCACTTTTTTTAATGTGTGTTTACAGATTATCAAAAATATTCACAGTAATAACAACACAATCACGTTATTAACAAATTTATTAAAATAATAATAATAATAATAATAATAATAATAATAATAATAATAATAATAATAATAATAATAATAATAATAATAATAATAATAATAATAATAATTATAATAATAATATTAATACTAATAATAATAATAATAATAATAATAATAATAATAATAATAATAATAATAATAATAATAATAATAATAATAATAATAATAATAATAATAATAATTTACTTTTTCATTTTACCTACAAATAAAAGTAATAGGTCTAGCACTCCTTACCTCTACAATATACCGGAGACAGCAGGGGTAACACTTATGCATTTCTTCATTATTTACTTCATTTTATTTTGAATACCATTACCGGAAAGACAAGAAATATAATTTAAAACCTATATAAAGCTCAAATCATTATGCACTTTTATAAATAAACATTTGTTTAAATTAGCACAGTATTTGTTTTGTAATGTTCGTCAGTGTAAATGTGAATAGATATGATTGTCAAAGGTTCACAGCTGATTGTTTATCATTGAGATTATCAATTGAAATTGCTATTTGATGACTGACTTTTTAAAGATTTCGGCAGTATTTACCGTTTTAGAATTATGTTATATTTAACAACCAGGCCTCTTCAATGCGAAGAATATTTTTTCATTTCAAAAACGGAAACGTCTCATTTTATACTAAAGTGACCAAAGGAAAAATTAACGGTATCACAAGTGTAGACATCGAGAGGGGTTTACAATGTAAATAAGATTACATGATAACTACTGAAAAACTCGAGTCGACTTATTAAAATACAAAAGTGAAATTTTAAAAATTTATCCAAAAAAAAAACAAAAAAAATTATAAAAAAATAGATGAAAAATAAAATTTAATTTTTTAAAATCATGTGCCATTTTATGCTTGTTGCTTTGCATCTTGTAAGGAGTTCAGAACCTAGAATGGTGTTAGGATTTTTTTGGATTATTGTCACCTCATAAAATAGGCCATCTATATTCAAATTCATCTTTTCTATTAGCTTTCAATATAAAAAAACTACAGGTCTGGTCTCTAAGTTTCTGCCATAATTTTCATTACAACGTTACCATCTTCGTGAAAGCTTGTTGATACCATCTTCGAATAATTTTGTTGGTTTTGAATCAATCCACACTTTAAACTCTCTTTGTACTTCGGTAGCAGAGAATAAATTCTTATCACACAATATCATTTTCATGGAATGAAAGAGATAGAAGTCTGATGGTGCAACGTCAGTTTATTAAAGGGGGGGGGGTGAGGTAAAATATTCAGACGCAATTGCTGTAACTTATTTGTTGGGATTGAAGAGAGATGTGCTCTAGCATTATCTTGTTGTAGGTAGAGACAGCCATCCACCATTCGTATTCTCTTTTTTTCACACAGCAGCATTTAATTTGTTATATAAGTCCACAATAATAATCAGAAGTAAAGGTAGTATTGGGAGGTATAACACCCATTAAGATCACAACTCTAGTATCCCAAAATACGGCGAACACTGATTTTGCTTCCAGCACGTGCTCAACCCCTGCACCACTGCAGGCATTGTGACAGTTGCTACCACTGCTTTCCCAATAAGCCCAGCACTCGTCTACTGTACTTAAACGAAGTAGAAAATTGTTTTTGTAGTATATGTCCACCAATTTCTGACAGATAACAATTTTTTGCGCCTTGCGTGCACTTGGTAAAGCATGAAGAATCCAAACATTGGAAAGCAAGAGTTTGCTCATTTGAAGTACTTGAATATCACATTTAGTTTTACGGCGAAATATTTCTCTAGTTATAAGTTTATTGACAATGAAAACATTTTATTGACATCTACTTTTAACTGTAATAATAATATTTGTTTTATTTGACATTTTATCAAAATAATATTTGCTATAAGTCTCTTGTATTTTTATCTGAATATGAAATTATTTATAGATAATTTATTGTTTTATATTTTTTGTTGTTATTCATTCTTTTCAACTTCTGTCCCATTATTTATTTCCAGTTCAACCTCTTGAAGTTAAAAGCTTTCAAAAAATTGGTATCAACATTTTAAACTAATTAATTATGTCACCAATTTTTAGGCAAAGTGCTATGACTATGAATGTTTTGAATGTTTTTAAATAGTTTAATGTTAAATCATGTTTGTGTATTTTTTTAAAAAAAATTTTAAATTTTAATATTTTTAAAATAATTTAATTTATAAAATATTACATTTTTTTAAAATTATAATATTTATATAAATAACATTGTAAAATTAGTTAAAAGTATTTAAATTTTCCTATTTATAAAGTTTCTTATTTTTTTTCTCTTTTTTATTTTATTAAATTTATTATAAAAACTAACATTGTTGACGTCAATTTATTTTGAAATTCCCTATGTCAACATTTATCAAACTTATTCAACCCCATCCCCTATTTTGTTGACATAATTTATGAACGTCGCTTTAGATGTTCTTAAATCAAAAATAAATTGTTATAAAAATTTTAAGTTTAACTTAGAATAATTAAGCAATGAATAATATTAATAATAATATATTAACTCTTCAAGTGCTTTGATAGATTTGTCACCAAGATTAGCCCTAACTAAGAAGCGTTCCGAAGTTGGGAATCAGTTCCTGAAATATAAATCAAAGGCGACAGTAAACCGAGATAAATTATTGCATTAGAAAACATTTACATACACTCATTCATCAACCTTTGTATATTTGTTTGTTTTAATGAGTAAATCTTCAAACAAGGCTTTAAGTTTTTATTTATATAAGAAGTACCGAACTGAGATTGTCAAAATAATTTCTTTGTATGTTTTTTCACACGATTTGTATGTTTTAACACATCATAAAATCAAAATGCCTGTTTAGGTTTATAGTCGACGTTCGAGTCAAATGTTTTCTTACCGACACCGCAGCCATGATCAAAACTCAACACTAGTGAAAGAACTATGTACGATTGAAACTTGTTTGCCATTAGAAATTACATCGAATATTACAAACACATTTTATTTCAACTTGGTTAGTCAACTGTTAGCCATTTTGTTTTGCTAGAGTTTATATGAAAATTTTTCTTACAATAGTGTTTTATATTTTGTTTTTAATAAACTAATATTCGAAATCATTGCAATACTTCAAATATTGAGTTCCCTCCAGAACAACTGAATTTCGACTCCATATTTGTTTTGTTTATTGAGTAACAAACTTCTTTATTTAAAATCCTGTTTTTGTATTAATAATTTAATAATTCTATAGTGTACATTCAATATTTCTATGAGATATATAAATTAACAAAGTTTACATTCTTTAGAAAATTGAAGTACCAGAAATGTTGTATTCGACGGTTATTGAAGTTGAAGAGCGCGTTATTCTTTTAAATCCTAAATGTCAACTACCTGTTCAAGGAATCATATCAAACGGAAGAAACGAAGAAAAAGTAAAATATTAATGAAAGTTGTAAAAAATAAAATAATTAATATTTTATCTGTCTCCAATTTTTTGATCCATTCATTAATCTTTTGGCCGTGGGGCATTATTTCAGTGAATTCTCCGAAAGAGCAAAAACATAATTTTCTCTATGTGGAAATATATTTTTCTGATACAGATAATACAATTCTACAACTGAATATAACAAAATTAATTTTCGGCATAGTTATATTTCAAAATTTTGTCCAGTATTCTTTAAGGCTTTGGTTTTCAAAGCGTGTTCCGCGAAAAAATAAAATGTACAGTTCAATTAAAAATTGTTTGAAAATAAAATTTACACACACCATTCGGCTTTGTGTGAATAAGAATATCTTTCGGGCTAAAATTACTTCTTGGAAACATAAAATATTAATTTAGAAGAAGAAATGCGTGTGGCGTTATCATTTATTCGTCCCAATATTGCTGAGATCTGTAAAGATCGCCAAGCTTATGTATCGCATTAAGTATGAGATTTTTTTAAAAGTATTTTAATTTTAATTGTGTTTTCAATATCGATCATTATCGATACATATTTTATTTATATACATATTATTTTCTAAAAGTAGCACTTGGACGCAGGGGGTTGTCAATCACACACTGCAACACGATTCCGTTTCTTTTTTGCTCTATAATAACGGAGTGTTTTTACTAATATTAATCTGTTTTTATTGCTCTTTTAGTTTCAAAAAGGTTAGCAACCTACGCCCCCTGTTGTTTATACTGTATTTTAGATGTTCCGTCTAAAAATATATCAGAGGTTAGTTTACCTTGACTTCAAAAAGTTTGAGAACCAGAGCTTTAAGGTTTCACATGGCAACAATACTCATCCATATAATTAATAAAATATTTTCGATATTTTTTAAAATTTCCCTATTAAATTTATTCCTGTCGCCTATACACATCTCATAACATCGTCATTAACCGATATCCTCCATTTCTTTTATGACCTATTTATTCTCGTTTTTTATTCAATTAATTCATTTTAATGAAAATATATTTGATAAAAATTCGAAAAAAATTATTGGTAAAGACAAAAGACAATCGTTGCAAATGTTATAGCTCAGGAAAGACTTCTTCATATGAACTTTTAAGGACTGCATTTTTTCAACCTCCTTCTGATATTAAATGCCGATTTCACATGGATTGCTTGAGGTCGCTGAATAGAGATAGAAATGTTATGGGACAAAATCAGGGCTGTATGGAAAATGGGAAACATTTGAGGCTACAATTCTGAAATGGTGTAAATTGGTACATTGTATTTACACGCAATACAAATCGCAATATATTTTCCTTTCTCATATATTTCCTTTCGCAATATATTTTTCCTTCAAGACTTGAAAATGCTCATTGCTGAACCGAACAACGTTCACATCTTTATTGAAGAGAGTCAATTGTTAATATTGTTATGATTATCACTTTTAGAAAAATTTAATTTTATCCTATCTTCGTAATTTAGGTTATTGTTCAAACTCCTCTCAATGAAATTAAAATTCGAAATGATCTTCAAAAGTTGCTCGATTCTGGAATCAAATCCATAGCTGTAGCATTAGCGCATTCATACATTTATCCATTTCACGAAGAAAAGATAGGGAAAATAGCAGCAGAGTTAAAATTTAAACAAATATCCTTATCATCACAGATTATGCCCATGATAAAGTTAGTGCCGAGAGGTTTCACGGTTACTGCAGACGCCTATTTGACACCATGTATAAAAAAATATATAGATAGTTTTAAAGAGGGTTTCATTGGACTGGATGATAATTCTCCAATATTGTTCATGCAATCAGACGGCGGATTATCACCAATGAGCAAATTCCTGGGTTCAAGAGCTATTTTATCTGGTCCGGCCGGCGGAGTTATTGGATACGCTAAAACAACTTTCAACTCAGATAAATGCCAGCCAATTGTTGGATTTGATATGGGAGGAACATCGACAGATGTTAGTCGCTACGGAGGTCATTTAGAACATATATATGAATCAGTAACCGCAGGAATTCCTATACAATCCCCCCAGTTGGATATAAACACTGTAGCGGCTGGTGGAGGAAGTCGGTTGTTCTTTAGGAAATCCGATGGAATATTTTTAGTTGGACCGGAATCGGCAGGTGCTCATCCTGGACCAATTTGCTATAGGAAATGTGGTTATTTGACTGTCACTGATGCAAACTTAGTCCTCAGCCGGATACTCTGTAAATATTTTCCGAAAATATTTGGTCCTAAAGAAAACCAGCCACTCGATTTTGATGCATCCTATAAGGCCATGAAGGATATTACCGAAGAGGTCAATGATTTCAACAGAAGTCTCAAAGGTGAAGATTTTAAATCGATGTCAGTGGAACAAGTGGCACTGGGATTCATTCACGTTGCAAATGAGAGTATGTGTAGACCGATACGATCGCTTACTCAAGGCAAGGGTTATGACACTTCAAAACATATATTGGCATGTTTTGGAGGAGCTGGTGGACAACATGCTTGCTCGATTGCTCGAAAGTTGGGAATTCGTAGAGTTTTCATACATAGATTTAGTGGAATATTATCAGCATTTGGCTTGGCTTTAGCTGACGTTGTTTGTGAACGTCAAGAACCTTGTGGGTTGCTTTATAACTCGAATAATTTTTTAAAAATTATTAAAAGAATTGAAAACCTACAGGAAAACTGCATCGAGGAATTGGAATCTCAGGGATTTAATGAACATAACATCCAGATTGAACCTTTTTTAAATATGCGCTACAAAGGTACAGACTGTGCCTTGATGGTGAGTGGCAACTCTCGTACCGATTTGAAAGGCAAATATGACCATTTTGTTTGCTCGTTTATTAGTAGATATAAATCCGAGTTTGGATTCATTTTAGAAAATCGCGACATAATAATTGATGATATTCGAGTTAGGGGGTCAGGCTTATCAGGAATAGATATCAGCAGAAAGGAATATTTATCTGATCTAGACTCAAATCATTTGAAAAGTGAAGAATTCGTTGATGTTTACTTTGACAATGGCTACATAACCACAGCGGTTTACCTTTTAGAAAAGCTCCCTAAAAACTTATTTATTTCTGGGCCAGCAATTATAATTGACAAGAACTGTACGATTGTTGTGGAACCGGATTGTGTATTTGGTGTCAATGAAGAAGGAGACATGGACATCAATATTGGTAATAGTTCCAATCTTTCAGAACAACGAACCGAATATGATACAGTCCAATTAAGTATTTTCTCACATCGTTTTATGAGTATAGCTGAACAAATGGGTCGGGTGTTACAACGAACATCAATATCGACAAATATTAAGGAACGTTTGGATTTTTCATGTGCTTTATTCGGACCTGATGGAGGACTAGTGGCTAATGCTCCTCATATTCCTGTGCATTTGGGTGCTATGCAAGGAACTGTTCAGTATCAAATGAGATATTTGAATAATAAGTTTTCACCCGGTGATGTCATTTTAAGTAACCATCCTCAAACCGGTGGAAGCCATTTGCCGGATTTAACTGTAATTACACCAGTATTTCAAAAAGGCTCCGAGTATCCGATATTTTATCTCGCAAATCGAGGTCATCACGCCGACATTGGGGGCTCAACACCAGGTTCTATGCCGCCCCATTCGAAAAGTATTTATGAAGAAGGTGCTGTCTTTAAAACTTTCTTTCTAGTAAAAAATAGCATTTTTCAAGAAAAAGGTATGAATATATCAATCAGCGTTAAATATCAATTTATATGATGTTATTAGAGGTCATTGAAGCTCTTCAATATCCATCGAGATATCCTGGATGTAGCGGGTCCAGGAACATATCTGATAATATCAGTGATCTAAGAGCCCAAGTTGCGGCTAATGAAAAGGTTTGCTGCTTAAATTAATATTTCATGTTTTCCTGAAATAATATTTCCATAGGGTCGCTTTCTAGTTTCAGAGTTAATCAATGAATATGGACTTGAGGTTGTCCAGTCCTATATGGGATATATTCAGGTATTTTATTACTTTCTCATAATTTCAAATTCATGATTCCTTTTAACTTCATTGTCAAGGGAAAATCAATATTATAAATCGTGGTGCGCCTAAAAGGTTTCGGTTCTACCCCAGTTAGAAATGGATTTTTTAAAGTTTTTTGCCATGATTTTATAGATGATTTTTTGACTGTTTGGTGGATGATATATTATTGATTTTTATTTTTTTAATTTTAGGTGTAACACACAATTATGTCAATGCAAGTAGAAGTCGTGAATAAATTGGAGTATCAAAATGCCATTTGGTTATGCCTTGGTCAAGGCAGCCAGAAAATTATTGAAAATTTGTCACGAACCTATCGTAATAAATGTCCTTCATAGTCTACAATTAAATTTTGGGTTGTAGAATTTAAAAGTGTGAATGATTATTGCCTGTTTAGATAATTGAAAAAGAGGCTCAGAGGACAACATTTCATAGATGCAGATAGTTTACAAAAGGTAGTCGAGACCATTTTTGATAGGTTTCCATTCTCATTTGTGTTTGGAATCAAGTAGAAATTGGTTTGAGAAAAAGTGATGTTATGCTAAAAAAGTTATTGTCTATGAGTTTGCATATTTTTAACTGAAGTAGCCGGAAACCTTTTTGGCACACCACATACTAGAAGTGTGTGTTGAATCAATTGTCAATAACAACATGTTAGATATTATGAGAATGTAATTAAGTTATTTAATTAAGTTACAATTATTTGAATTAATTTAATGGGTTGTTCGGAAAGACATTTCCATTTTTACCAACCGAGGACCAATTGTATTTTCACAGCCAACTTTGCAATCATTATATATTTTGACATCTGATATAGTAAGGTTTGTTTGTTAAAAATTTTGTTTGATTCTTTGCAACAGTTTTTGGAAAATCGATGGAAAATCGAAAGCAGCATTTTCGGCATATTTTACTCTTTTACTATTGCTAAGGTAAAAATGCAGTTCAAGCAAGGTGAACATTATGTGATGTGCATGGAAAAGATGTATTGGCCAAACAATAATGCCAAAATTGGTTTGCAAAATTTCGTTACGGTAATTTCGATGTCGAAGACGCACCACGCTCTGCAAGGCCCGTTTGAAGTCGATGAAGACAAAATAAAAGCATTGATTCAGTTTGTCGAATTCGACTGTTCATGATTACGTTAAATGTCTCGGTTTAATTTCAAAGCTTGACACATGGGTTCCACATGTTCTTACAGAACGAAATTTGCTTCGTCCCATCAACTACTGTAATTTGCTTCTCAAACGTGAAGAAAATGATCCATTTTTGAAGCGAATCAATTACCGGCGACGATAAATGGGTTGTTTACAAAAATGTTAAGCGCAAGAGATCATGGAGTAAAAAAGGTAAACGAGCTCAATCCACTTCGAAGGCTGATATTCACCAAAAAAAAGTTATGCTATCTGTTTGGTGGGATTTCAACGGGATCGTTTTTATGAGCTTCTACCGGACAATACCACGATTAATTCTGAAATATGTACTGTGATCAACTGGACAAATTGAATGATTCACTCAAACAGAAAAGACCAGAATTGATCAATAGAAAAGGTAGTGTTCCACCACGATAATGAGAGACCTCATACAAGTTTGTTAACTTGCCAAAAGCTTTTACAGCTTGAATGGGATGTACTATTATACCCGCCATATTCTCCAGATTTGGTACCTTCGGACTATTACTTGTTCCAGTCTCAGCAAAGTTTTTTGGACGGGAAGATCTTCACTTCAAATCAGGACGTCAAATTTCACTTGGACTAGTTTTTTGCCAGCAAAGATAAGAAGTGTTATGAGAGTGGAATCTATCTCCTGACCGAAAGATGGCAAAAGTTATTGGACCTAAATGGAGAATATATAATTTAAGAAAATGCTTATACACTCTAAAAAAATCATGTTTCATTTTCACTAAAAAAACGAAATGACTTTCCAAACACCCTGATAATTATTAAAAATTAATTAAAGATTGATTAAATGAAATTCTTTGCAAAGATACTGTTTGTTGAATTACTTATTTATACATTACGACACTGAAATAATTTTTCTGGATATTTTGTTTGAATAATATTATCAAGCAGAAAATTATTTGAATTAATAAAATTTATACGATAAAACTTTTAATTATGGATGCCATTAAAACAAAAGGTACTGTAACAAGTATATATTTTAAATTATTATTTACTACATTTACTATATAGTAAAAAAAATTAGAGTATATATCTGTCGGAAATTGGTTTTGTTTAACCGCAAATTTGTTTTTTTGAATCAGTAACAACAACCTCGGACGTTATAAAATTTTCAACAAATTTCCTAAAGTTCAATCTGAAATTTCTAGATCAAATCAGCATTTTACAGCTTACAGTATTATTTTCACTTTGAGCTACAGAGCTTAGACTTGTTCACATTGTGTGAAATTGTTTGTTCCCACCAACACAAACCTACACATATGTCTAATGTACCGATGGTCAATGAAATCACCATTACTGGATATGAGATTGACTGTGTGAAGATGGTAACACCAAAAATGCTGTGTCAGCCAAATGTTAATATATTCACACTATTTGTAATGAATTGATATGTTTTGACTTTCTTTGTAATCATCAATTTCTTTTCAGCGCTTATAATATAAAGCAAATACGAATTAAAAATTTAATATAAAAGGGCAATTTATGACGGTTATTTTTAAGGAGCTTGACAATTGTCGAAAAAAGGACAAAAAAGTGAAATTGGAACACATATAAGAACAGCTCGTGTTTGCCTCTAAAATATCATTAAACTAACTTACTTAAAGTTTTAATCTTCCTTAGGTAACTGATCATTTAAAAGACTTACTGACACTCCTAATATATTTGGGTGATAATTTATGGAACAACTCTAAAATGTTTGTCGGTCTTCGTCACACATACTTCATAAATATAATTGGTAAATAAGAATATAAATTCTTTTTATTTTTCCATATTCTATATTCCATACTTATTGAAATCCCGTAAAACTACAAAGTCTTCTTCATCAATTAAGCAATAGAAAAAGTAATAAGTACCAAAGGTATAAAATCAGCTTGAGTTTAGCTAAATCAAGAAAATAAAAACAATTCTCTGCTGTTTGATACTAAACAATATATTTAGTCTCCTGTAAAATCTTTTTATTGTTTTTGCCTTTGACCTACTTTCATTTTCAATTTTCTTTATATTTATTTGTTTTCAAACTTTTGATCAATAATCTGATAAGAAATGAAGATAAAGGATAAAGTCAGTCTTATCGAATGTAATGTGTGTAATTTTGTAACTACCTAACATAATTGTTTTGATATTATACTTGCATCCATTGTCAAGGATAATGCAGAACTTGCTGTTAGAAGCATGCTAAAAGAAATTGGTATAGCGACATTCTCAAAATATGGAGTTAGCGAATTGTCTGCGGAAGATTTCATGGATACAGGAACAAAAATCAAATTGAAAGTATCGATAGATAATGATGAAGGAAGTGCAATATTTGATTTCACAGGATCAGGATATCAAGTAATAATTTTTACTTTTTTATACTTTTTAAATTCTCTTAATCCTTAAATTCTCTTTTCCATATAACTCAAAATTTCTACATATACATACCAATGTTCCTTGCGCCGGTGCGTGGCCGTACACTAATTTTTCGAGAATTGCACATTTATTTTTGTATTCCGCACACAATTGGGTTGTTCACCATTAGATTGTGCACTTATTTTTTAGTTTTAAACACGAGCAGCTTCTACTTCAATTTTTGTACGATTAAATAGAAGCGCTTCTCACGGAAAGACAAATCCAAACATAAAATCATACAATTAAAATAAATAATTAGTGTCTAAAATATACATAGTCAAAAGTGCCTACTCGTAAGCAGTCATTGCTTAAATGTTCAGAAAATCTTAGTTACAACACTGGTCTTCGGGTATGCAATCAAGTGGTTTTATTCCACGTTTACCTATCATCATTATAAACACTCACGATGATATCTAATAATTCCGATATACGTATATTCATCTTTTTCTTTCGTATTTACTCTTCTAATAAAATTTATTGAACTAACCGTTTCAATTTTTCACAGACAACTGGTAACCTGAATACCCCCTCAGCGGTTATTCACTCGTGTTTAATATACTGTTTGCGGTGCATGGTAGGACACGACGTCCCACTGAACCAAGGATGTCTCAAACCAATTAAAGTATGTTGTTTAATTTGAAAGGATTATTTTGATTATTATATCGTTATTATATCAAGATTTTACAAACTACTTTGTGAATTGTCAAAAACCGACTTTCTGTAGTATAAATTTACCATATGCTCACCCTCATTCTCCTTGTATTTTTAAACTAAAATAATATGAGATTAGCGCTAAACATGATATAATTTAAAGGCTTTTGGTGCAAAAAGATACACCAAAACATTAGATAGTAATGTCCCATCCAGATAACCTCCCATTGCCGAGAAAAAAGTTATTAACCTAAATTTTTAAATTTTCCTAGTATTTTTATGTAGGCAACAGTAAATTAGGTCACTTTAACTTTTAAACTGTAAGGCTCACATAAAAATCATATGTTGCCAATCCTTCTTAAAGCAAGCCTGTAGCGGAGAGTTTTTGAACGGAGAGCTTAGAAACAAAAATCATGATTTTACATTTTTTTATTACATGTTTAATTTTAAATTATTTATTTTAACATTTTCATTATTAAATTTAATAATATTGAATTAATTATTATATTTTTATTTACGCAAAGCAACATTCCAAATTTCCACACGACCCTTTCATTGAGACTTTATCAAATGCCTAAGTTATTATGAATTACCGGTACAAAATATACAATGTTATTTCAAAATTTTATTTTAACCGTTAAATGGGCGCGTTCGCATAAACTTAAAGACAAATTTAATAGTTTTTCAAACTCCCCTAGTTTGAGCTTTTTGACACATAAACCAAGCTGCACTGAGATAAATTTTCTATATTGTAAAATTAAAATCAATAATCTTATGACATAAATACATACCAACTCACCTTAATGTTGTTTTTTAAACGTGCAGTGAGATAAACCATACACTATAGAAAATTAAAGTGGTAGAAAAATAAAATAATACACATAATAAAAAAGACATGCAAACTTTCAATATGTGGTCAATTTGTGTTGAGATAAACTCCTATAATAACTTAATTATAGACATTTTTGAGACATTTTTAGAGAAAAAATGGCGGAAAAATCTCTAATTTAACTTTTGAGAATTCTGCTCCTAATTTGCTTGTAAATGAGGATAGACCTTCGTAAAATTCATTTTAAAATGAAAATCAAATTATTATTATTATTAATTTTTTATTAATTCAAAAAAATTTAACTAACTTTATTTTGAAATAATTCCAAAAAATAAATCATAATAATATAAATCATCTCCTGAATATTCCTAAAAATTATTAATAATATGTATATAAATTTGTAGAACAAAAGTCACATTTAAGAGCGTGAATAATGATCACATTTTGTTATGAAATCATAATTCAACTTTATAAATTTAACTTTTATAACTTAAAAAATCACTTACTTAACAGACATTTCAAAAATGGTTGAAATCTACTGTTTTTTTTATCAAAAACAAAATTGAGTAAGTTGATTTACATATCAACTTGTATCATTAGAGAATTTATCTCATTGAATTTTGGTGTACTCCATCTTGAATATATATTTTGTGCACACATACTTTTTAGATTTAACATAAATAATTTTCGACTTATTTTTCTTACAATATATCCGCTCTTCAGAATCTTTCATTCGCCACTATCATGGCCCACGAGTTCCTTAGCCAATTAAAGAATATGTTATAGAAGACCTGAAGAGGAAACTACAGGAAACTGCTTTCTTGACATTTGATCAAGCAACTCCACTCCATACTTGGTGTTATTGTAAAATGAAATTGTTTCTGTAAGACGCTTACCATTATTTTATTTTCACAGATCTATGTTTTAAAATGATTTTAAAACCTTTCTTTAGTAAACTGTAAGCACATAATTTTTGAATTTGTAAAATTTTGTAGGAAATCGGATCATGTTGTCCTTCTAGATTTTATGGGGTTTTGTCAATTCTATTTTGTTTACCCGCATAGTTTGTTTTAATTAATTTATTCGCAAGTGAAAGAATCGTAAAAAAAGTTGTCTTTAGTTATATTTTGTCCAGGGTTCAAATGTGGCTGCGAAAGATCTTACGCGAGGAATTCACTCAGAGATGCGTTGGGTGGTCATTTTTCAGTTTTACTTAAATATGGGATACCATTTATAAAATATATGCTCTGACGTCCGATGCTAACCAAAATGTTATAATGTTTAAAATACGATTAACCAGTTTAGCTTTAGTTGAAAATAGTTGTTCATCACTTGTCATATTCACATTAGGTTTATAACAAGCTTGAATATTTTCGATGAATTTATTCCATATAGTAGAAATTAAATTGAATGTCTTCTTTTTTACTCGTTGACGTTGTTCATTTATTTTATCGACATGCACGAATCGAAGGATTATATAAATGTATCTCTGGACATTAGTAGAGAGGTGTATGCTCTTTGACTGAGCGAGGAATGACTCATCCAAGAAGTAATGAGTCATCACGGGGAGTCATGATTCGGATGAGGGTGAGTCAGACTACAAAATGATGCGTCATAATCTTTGTTATGACTCATGTTATTTGTTTGACACTTCTTCAAATGTATCACACTTGAAATATCGACGAGTCATCATATTATAACAAAAAAATTTCCAAAATTTTCTAAGTCAGAACAAAAAACCTCCCTTATGCATTTGTTCTGAGTATTTTTTAACATAGAACATATTTAAACAAAGAACGTCTTTGTTATATTTTTAAGTTTATTTAAAAAATATTATTATTATTATTGCAATGACACTAAGAATTTTTTATTATTTGACTATGAATCAGTAATGATATCGATGTTTTATTGAAATCATTACTGATTCATAGTCAATTAATAAAAAAAATCTTAATGTCATTGCAAAATGATAAGCAATCACAGTTGAAAACCAATAAGTTCTTTTATTATTAAAATTTCTTTATTATTATTATTATCATTATTCTGATTCTGAGATATCCGTATAAATTAGTACAGTTTCTAACAAATACAAATAATGCACTAGCAGTGAACTTGCCTTTGTTAAATATGAATATCTATTTTTGCACATCAAATTATTTTATTAAAATCAATAACACAATTGCTAACTGATTAAAACATTTATTAAAATAATACATATCAAAATCGAAGAGCAAGTCTAGCACCTTCTATTCGCCATATTGGAGAATGATAGTCATTTACATCATAAAATAAAAAGAAATCAGAGGTGTAAAAAAAGTCCTTATAATAATAATAGTAATAATAATAATAATAATAATAATAATAATAATAATAATAATAATAATAATAATAATAATAATAATAATAATAATAATAATAATAATAATAATAATAATAATAATAATAATAATAATAATAATAATAATAATAATAATAATAATAATAATAATAATAATAATAATAATAATAATAATAATAATAATAATAATAATAATACAATACTTTGAATAGCTTTTCTGATTTTAAATATAATAGAAATATGATTAAGGCTTTGAGTTTTAGATATCTTCTACGTTTGAAAAGTCGAGCAAAAGTATACAAAAGCTAGTTTCTCTTTTGAATAAAAACGGATGTTTTAAGGCGTTTGTAGAATAACTGACTAAGAAAACCATTGATCGCCTTATGATTGATCATGATGAAAATAATGGCAATTATAGCCCACCTAATGACGGTGAACCCATAAAATCGCATGTTTTTGTAATTCCATATTCGAAAGGTAATAGAAATTTTAAATTGTTTGTCACAAAATCATTAGGCAATTCAAATTTATTTAAAATAGTATCAAAATCGTTAAAATCAATAAATATGTTTAGTAATATATCTCAAATCCCAATAGGTTTAGTTTCTGATCTAGTGTATAAATATTCATGTATTGGGTGCAGTGACACATACATTGGAGAGACTTCCCGTCATCTTCGCACACGGGTTCAGGAACATAGCCAATTGAGAGGTGTGAGTAATATTATTGAGAATAGAAAAATGTATAAAAGAACAACGGATTTAAAAGATTTTAAAATTTTATATTAAAACTTCAGTAATAAGTGGGAAAGAATTTTTTTGTGAGGGTTTGGTGATTAAATCACAATTCCCTAAAATAAAAGTTCAATCAGCAACAAATTTATTGAGATTACTTAATTAAATAATTAAATCGTAACTATTGCATCATTATTGTTTACGTATATAACATTTAACAAAGATTATGATGGCAGACTGATGATGAGGATAATTTCCTTGAAATATATTTCTTTTATTTGGTTTTCTTGAGTTTTAATTATTGTTATATTTACAAATTGTTATATTTACAAATTATATTTCGACGAGAGCGAACCAATGGTCCTCTTTATGGCCACAATTTGCGATTGTAAGTTCAAATGGTATTTTGTAATGTGTATCGGTCCTCTTTAGGGCCATGATTGCGAAATAAAATAGATATTTATTTAATGAAATGTCAAATTGTCAATTGCACCCTACAGGCAAAGTTTATAAGCACAATCTAAATGTTTACGATATGGACATGTCATATTCGATGGAAAGCTCTTTTTCATTATTGAATATTTTATTAATCGAAGTGAAGGAAACTATTTTTTTTCAGTAATTTGATCTTCTATTCAGAATCATTATGTACATAAAAAATGGTGACCAGACACCTCATCATACGATTCATCATTGCATAAAGTGCATTTATCTATTATCCTACAACAGAATTCATTACAGTAAAACACAAAGAAATTACACACAAAACAAATTTAATGCCAAAACAATAATCTGATAAGAAATTTCTTTGCAAGGCCAGTTTTTCTGTGATCTTAAGATCACAGGCATCTTAGTGATGAAATGTTATGGTGATGAAATACTATAATGATGAATTGCTATAATGTTCAAATGTGCAATGATGAATTGCTATAATGATGAAATGTTGCAATGATGAAATGTCTCGTATGATGAGGTGTCAGGGAACCATTACTAAACATATTTATTGATTTTAACAACTTTGATACTATTTTACTGGTTCTGTAAATATTGAGCTTAACGAAAAAATATTTTAGAAAAAGTCTTTTATTTCTATTTTTATTTAGGTAATAATTCCTGAAGATAGCTTTTTAAATCCAACCGAAGATGCTGCTGTAGTTGGTGGTAACGTGCTAACTTCTCAAAGAATAGTCGATGTTATTTTTAAGGCTTTCGGAGCATGTGCAGCATCCCAAGGTTGTATGAATAACGTCACTTTCGGCGACGATGATGTTGGCTATTATGAAACAATAGCAGGTGGGTCTGGAGCTGGACCTTCATGGCATGGTCGAAGTGGTATCCATACGCACATGACAAATACTCGAATTACTGATTTGGAAATTCTCGAAAGTCGCTATCCTGTAATTCTCGAGAGGTTTTCATTGAAACGTGGCACTGGCGGCATGGGTAAATTTACCGGTGGCGATGGCGTTGAACGATGGTTGAAATTCCGAAGTAAAATGATGTTAAGTTTGTTAACAGAAAGGAGAGTTTTTGCTCCGTATGGATTAGAAAATGGTGAATCCGGTGAAAAAGGCTTAAATATATTAATCAAATCTGATAAACCTTCAAGAAAAATTGACGTTGGAGGGAAGGTATCGTTAGAAATTAATCCAGGCGATGTGTTAAAGCTTCAAACTCCAGGAGGAGGAGGTTTCGGAAATAAAGATTCTACAACAGAATTAGATTCAAAACCTCAATGTAATAGAAAAATTTCCACAATGAAAGGAAGTGTTCATAACTACCATTTGCAACAGTTTTCTGCTTAAGGTTCTTTTGAATACAGATATTTTTTGATTATTTTTCATTTAATTTTATAATATTTTTATTTTTATTATTATTATTATTATTATTATTATTATTATTATTATTATTGAAAAAAATGTAAATAAAATGTTTATTTGTATATCAATGATCAAAGTTCGTTACATGGTCATAGTAATCCACCCGTTTAAACATTCGACCACAATTATATATTGGACAAGGTAATTCAACCAAGGGGCATTCTGAAAAGTGGAGTTTCAACGAATTGTGAAAGGTTGAAGAACATTGATAGGGGCACTCGCCAGACCAATTAGAGCACATTCTATCAGTAATATTTAAATGATTTATGTGGAAATTTCTCAATATCCGCAATGGAAAATAATTTTGACAGTGAGTACACAGTTCCAGTTTCATTGGACACTGATTAGATAAATGTTCCTCCTTCTCCAATAACTTCATTTCTTTACCACAGTCCGAGCATTGATAATTTGACCAAGAACAGAATTCATTCATATGGCTTCGTAAATTTGACATTCTCAAAACACAAACGCAACCTTCATTTAGGCATTTCATTTTGATCTTTGACATTTCCCGATTGGATTCGTTGTCTCGTAATATGATGTCCACATTGTCCAGCATCAAAGATCTACATTTTCGGCATTTCCTTTCTTTTGAAATTGCAATGAACTTTACCAGACATCTCTGACAGGTTCTGCAACCGCAGTCAGTTTTCGATGGGTTTTCCAGCAGTTGTTGACAGATTGTGCAGAAAAACGAAGGTGGATATTCACTTCCCAGTACTTGTTGAGTCAATTCTAGCTTATTCATTTTTGTTCTTTCAAGTAGATCAGATAATGATTTGTAAGGCGAGCTACATTTATATAGTGTTTTATTTGTAACTAAATTTGCTCATTTATTTTTTCTCATTGAACCAAAACCAACGCAATAAATAAACCAGATCCAAACGTAATTTATTAATAATAATAATGAATACATTCATTGCAATTTGCAACAATTATCATTTGACAATTGTCTCAACTCCAATTGCATAAACTGAGACAATAGATAAATCATGAGCAAAAATCTCACCGCCATAAACAAAGCACAATAAGCCCAAAAGACATTTTCATAAACATTCAGCTCGAATAATATCACTTCTTCTTAACCTTCTTTAAATTAATTGAAAACATGACACAAGATTCTCACAAGATTGATCAATAAACACATTTATCACCGTTATAAACTATCCTACGCAACGCGGAAAAGCCAGTCAAATTCAAGTTTATTATATTTTTAAATTAAAATTAAATTATTTTATTACATTAAAAAAAATTAAAATACAATTCATACATTAATTGTGTGTGGCCACAGCAATTGAACCCCGCTCTGCTACCATGGATAATTTCTGTCGCGAGCATTGTACTTTTACTTTTTACTCCGATCGGTATCCTGGTATCAAATCTTATCTTTGGGGTTCATTGTGTCTCGATTTTTTGTTGCATTCCCAATCAATCGTTCAGTATCTGTAAATTCAACATAATTGAGAGTTTTGCAGTTTCTTTGATCATTAGCCATTATTTTAGCGGACATTTCTTAATTGAACAAAATTTCCAAAATAAATTGATATTAAAAACCAGTAATAAGACGATAATTAATTCCAAAATTTTATTCGTAATTAATTCCAAAAGACAAAATTCACAAGATAGTTTCAAAATCCAAAGCAAAATTAACCATCAAAGTCCAACTTCATAAACCATTCAAATTAAAATACATGGAATTCCAATTAAATCATCCATTTTTAAAAAACACAAAGTTTTCAATAATCACTTTACCAAATGTACTTAACCGATTAGATTAAACAAAAACATAATCTCAAAACAAAACCCACAATTTTCAAAATTAAAACTGTAATTTCTTAATTAAATCAAACACTCTGGTTTAAAAGACAAATCACTGGAATTTTTTCAGAGAATAAAGCAAGAACAAGGAAGACAAAAGAAATATTTTCATTTCATTATTTAAGTAAATAAAAATACATTAAAGGCATCAATTTTGGTAGCTAATCTAATTGCAAAGGCTAGATAGCTATTTAATATCGTTGAAGAATTGATCCTGCCTTACATTAGAGATATTTTCCGTGAACATTTTGGAAAAGCATCAGCTAACAAGATTTCAAATGTGCCCCTGTCGTCTAGCACAATATCTAGACGCAATGAAGAAATTTCTAATGACGTTGAGGAATATTTGTTGTAAAAAATCAACAATTCGCCTTTATGTTGTAACATCAAATCAAAAAAAGCAACAAAACAAATTAAATATAAGCGGTACACTTCGTGTTTCATTATCTCCTATTAACCCCAGATGGAATCTTTCGTTGAAGATAAACAAGCACAAGGTTTTCATTAATTAATAAAATATGTTAATATTGATTTTTGTGATTTGATAAATTAAAGGTTTAAATTAGTTTTGTCAAAAAAACCTTGGTGGTCCGCGACAAATATTTTGAACGCTGAGCGTTCCTTGGCCAAAAAAGGGTTGTGGACCACTCGTATAATTGACTAAAAACGATAACATTAATCTTTTGAAAGAATTTTTAGTATCACTTTACTGATTCTCTGGGCCCAGCCACACATTCTCTGCTGCTCCATGGAAATAATGGATGTTTAATTATACACATTTTTTACTGTCACTGCACATATACTCGGAAACTTCTTTATTCATTTTATTTAAGATGCATCACTCTGCAAATTAATCAGCATCACAATTATATTGATTATTTAAAACTATTATTAAAATTATTTTCTTTTTATTTAGCTATTCATTTAACGATTTTCATGTGATTTTAACATAATTATTATTTAATTATTTATTCTCATTTTATTTCCTAAATTTTGCCATTTTTGTCATAATTACTTCGTATATAAGTACTAACAATTCTTTTCCTAGTTAATTTGATTATGATCCTTTGAATGTACGACCAATAATCTTTCTTAGCCTTTGATATCATAATTTTATTCTTTTACTTTTTTATTTTCTTTTACTTTTATTTTTTTGACTTTGAACTGGCAGAGTTTTGAATGTAGTATTTCTCTCTTAACTATGTTGCTACTTGCATGTTCTTGCGTTTCTTTATTTAACCTCTTAAGTGGTTTATTTTGTCAAATGAAATGCGCTCCTCAGCTGCGAGTTTTATTATCCGCTAGCGTATATAAACGTCTTGGGCATAAAACCATATGTTTATACGTATATTATATGCAAGCGAATATATTCGTCTTATGCGTTTTGTAATGCATATGTTGATGACGTAAAACCACTTACGAGGTTAAATTATACGCATTTGTGGATCCTCACTTTGTTATGAACTTTAATTTGTTTTATTTGATGTGCGAGTAGCATATGTTTTCATATATAGATAATTGTGACTCAAAATCACCATAAATAACAAATTGTTGTGTTATTGTCTTTAACCAGTTTTGACTTCAAAATTTTTTATCTTTGGGTAAGGTAACTGATTTTTCTTGCATAATCCTTGAAATTTTTTCAAAATTTCCTTGCTTCCAGAATCCATTTAGACACCACTTGCAACAATGTTGAATATATAAATAAAAACGTTTATGACAATTCATTCAACGATTGATGAGAGAAACTGAGGTATAATGATAGTTTTCAGAATATTCAATCAAGAATAAGTGAACTATTTCCTGTTTGTAACTTTCGACAGATGAATATTATCCATATGTGTATGATTCATTTTTCATAGTATTTTTAGATATCACATCAATCGGTCTCAAATGATTATAACTATAGTTTATTTTCTGTAAAATATTTATCCTATTTTTGTTGCCTTTGAAACGTCAGATAAAATCTTTTTATATTAGCGGCTTCGAATTGTCATAGATTTAATGCCACATACATTGGAATGACTGCTCGTCATTTCCGCTCTCAAGTTCTCGATCACAGTCGACTTATCGAATTGATTGATATTAAAAAACGTATTTTTTTGCTTCAGGATGAAAATAAATCTAAAATAGTTTTGTTTAAAAATTTATTAATATTTTATTAAGAATTTATTAAAGTTTTGTTAAAATGTCGATTTTATAAAATTTTTTTTAAAAATGAAATCGTTTAAATCTTGAGATTTATAAAAACAGAATTTATTATTTTTGGTAAAATAGTTTTAAAGTTGTTGGGATATTAAATATTCGTCTATGGATAGATCTCTCGATCCGACTTCTCGTGTTCAATAATCAATAAGACAAAATCCCAACAAAGAAATCTTTATTCACAAATATTCTCCACAAGATACAATTATTTGATTTTGGTAGACACCCTAAGGGTATCACTCAATAAGTCACTACCATCTGATTTACTTCTTTATCTGTTTATTACTTTCAATTCATTTTCAAATTAATTAAAAATTTCTTCTTCGACCAACTGGCAACTTATTTTGTTGTCAGTTCCTTTTATAATTTTGGGTTGCTATTAATTTGGATTACTGCTAGGGAAACAATTTTTACCGGTCGGACAATTTATTGCCCATTTTGCTAATTCTGGGAAACCCATTACGCTGACATTCAGCTCAATGGCCCTTGATTAATGGGTTCGTCGGTAAATAATTTAATTAATTAGTTTGTTTTTGAGCTCCCGTCCCTTCAATATACCTCATATCAATTTAATAGTATTTTATTCGTCTTCAAAATCAAATTTGCCACTGGTTACCACTTTTCCCACACGAAAAATATTGATTTTTACTTTTTTCAAAATTTTAATTAATTTTAATTGATTTTGATAATTTTAATATTTTATTATTTTTATTTATGTTTTATTATAAACCCAACATATCTTCTCCCTTTAATTAGAATTCGTACTCGAATTCAGATATTTTGTTTTTAGAGGACTGTTTATAAACACCTTAATGAGTGATTCAATTATATATATAGGTTATTTAAATATTTCCGAATTTAAACATTTCTATTTATGTATTTTTTTGGAGCTATAAAAGTTTTTGTTCTTACTGATAATAATACATGTGATATTTCTCCAAATAATATATTAAATTCATATTACATATTTTTATTTGTCAATAAGTTTAATTTGCACAAATTCGCCCTCTCACTGTAAGTAGACCAATTAATTATTAATAATGAATAAAATAATTAATAACAATAATATCAGATAATATAATAAGCCCTTACTGCAAAGTAATAATTATACTGATAAAAAAAATTTTGTTTAACAATTTTTTCCATTTCTTTATTTTATGTTTTGATTTGCGCTGCTACCAGGAAATCACCATTTCAATCAATAGCAATTAACAACAATAATAATAATAAATTAAAATTTAATTAATATATATATATATATATTTAAAATTATATTTTATTAAAAATTATCCCTTTTTGGAATTAATTATGTATTTTCCCCTTCTTTATGGGGTAATAAATTTTTTGTTTGATAACGGATTTGCGAAACCAGTCATAGCACATCAGCAAGATGAACAATAACTCATTTAAACTGTTGCATGTTCATACATGCACTCATAGCGATTCATAGAATTAATCAGTTACAAGAAACCATCAACCGATACAGACAGACAAATTCGACAGCAGGCTGATGCAGTACTGAGATTTACCAGAGGCATCCCTTTAATGGGAATTTAATAATCAATCATTTTTGATTTTCCCTTTATTGGGGATTTATTTTTCCTTTTAATCCCTTAATGGGACATTAATTTTCACATTTCCCAAAATTAATGGGACTTTTAATTTTCCAATTTCTGGACCAATGAGATCAATCCAATTTTAATGCGATCTCATAGGTCCTTTTTATTTTTGTTTCCCTTTTCTTTAAAGGAAAATTTCCCTGTTTTTCTCACTAAAAAATTTTTGTTTGATTTGAATATTATTATTGATTAACACAATTACAGTCTAAATGATCCATGCATGATGATCAAATAAATAATCGTATTTCAACACTACATATTAAAGACTGCCTGAGCATTGCATAGATTTAATATCTCGATATTTATGTCTTTGTTGGTATTTCTCGTTTTCGTGGCTCACGTAATTTGTAAGTTTTCGACTTTGATTGTGTTCTTTCTTTCGTATATTATTTTTTTAGACACACCATTTTCCGATTAACGAGCTAAAATGTGTGTATACTTCGACAAATGTTTGAAGGTATTTGAGAAATTTTATGAGTAAAGACACCTTATTTCAGATATTACACAAATATCAAAGGTTCACTCAGAATTTTCCATTTTAAATCAAACCTACGTAATCAATTAAAAGAGGTTTACTATGCTATAATTTACTTATTTATTTATTTTTTTTGATATAATTTTTGATTATTCTAATATTAGATAATAATGCCAACCATAATATATATTTTTTGATAACATATTGATAGTAATACTTTTTAGTTATAATATTCAGAATTACCTATCTTTACTCACTTAGTTTATTGCCTCATTGTGCTACTCGCACACTATGCATTAATGCAATAATTCTAATGATAATAAATAATATTGATGAATATTTATTTTGCTGCTTTCTTTTATTCATAAAAAATGGGTTCCATTATTTTAATTTTCATTATTTTATTATTATGTTATGGGTTTCAGGTTTATTTATTTTTCCTTAATGCCCTAATTTGGTGTGTTTGTTGATTTGATTATAATAGTGATAATTATACTAGTAGTACATACAAAAACGTTAGAAGAAATAAACGGGATAGTATTTAGTAATGTGCAATCCAGATAATTGAAAAAGTAAGGGTCCCCCATTGGATTTTCAATTTTTTTTTACCGAAGATCCCCGCCCCCGTGTATGTGAGTAAAGTAAATTTTTTAGAATATTCAAGAACGATTAGAATAAGCGTCAAAAAATGACGACTCTAGAGATCAACAATTCTTGTCGAATGTCAAAATCGGCTTGTAAAAATCGATTTTAAAAGTTTTTAAAGTTATGTAATAATAGATTAAAACAGAAATTGATATTACATGATCGTCCAGTAAAACAAAACTTTACATAATATTACATAACAGTGACGTAATCGACGATTTAAACAAACCATTAAAATTACATAATCACAGATTTAAAACAACTAAAATTTAAAAAAGGGGGGGGGTCTTCGAATTTTTTTTTGAAAATCCAATGGGGACCCTTACTTTTTCAAGTATCTAAAAAGCACATTACTACCTACTACTATAATAATTTATCATAACTTATTATATTATTATGTTAACTTAATTCATTTCGAATAAATTCTTTATTTTTTTGTCAATGATAACAATATAATTTTACTTTATTTGTGTCTTTTACATTTACTTAATTTATAAAGGCATTGCATTATTTTGGGATTTAATGAAATTGGGGTTTTGGTGTTAAAAACATTTACCTTATAAATTTTTGGGGTACTCCCGTGGCATTTTCGGTCTGACAAAGACAATCAAAGACTTAATAATTTATTTATAAATAAATACAAATATATGTTTTTCAATTAATATTTCGATTAAGTTTTATTTTTAATGTGTCCGTTCCACATTCATATTTTGAACATGGTTTCTTTCCTCGTAAATTTCATCTCATTGTACATTATTACGTCTTGTTCGATTAAGGTAGCAATGTCGGTATTAGTTGTTGGCTGTTTCTATTAAGTATCAGCGTTTATTGAACGGTACTGGTTCTATTTAAGTTTCTACTCTCTGTTCCACTATTGGTAGAAAAAACACTAAAATCTAATCCGTCAAGCACATTGAAGATTGTGTCGCCATCTGATATTGTACTGTCATCTCCATTTGCAGTATTAGATATTCTTCGCATTTCATTTGGCTAGTACCCTCTTGACCTCTTGATTCA
This sequence comes from Schmidtea mediterranea, assembly GCA_022537955.1. Lineage (NCBI taxonomy): Eukaryota > Metazoa > Platyhelminthes > Tricladida > Dugesiidae > Schmidtea > Schmidtea mediterranea. The sequence goes on from CM039681.1 coordinate 48,429,575, forward strand.
TATTCCGCCAATGAATATTTTTTTTGAAATTACCTTTTGTGGCCATCTTACATGCTTTATAAATCCGTCGAATGCTCTTCGCATCTTCCTTTGCTGAGTGGAATCCTGTTTGCGTTGTCTCTCAACATATTTCATCCATCAACGTTTGGAGTTTGAACCATTGTCTCTTCTTTGTTACGCTTAGTTTTTCAAATACTGTTGCCGCTGATAAATCTCTTATCCCATAAAGTTTTCATACCCAGATTTTTAAGTACTGTATTTCGGCATCTAAATCATGTCCAACTAATATTTTTCCAATTGCCAACTTTTGGATTTCCCGCATTTCTGTGTATTGATCCAATTGATTCCTAGATGTGGCTTCATTAATCCCATGATAGAATGAGACATAGTGCTGAATTCTTACTCTTTGAGTAATATAAACATCTTTTAATATTTTCCCTTCATAATTGATTATTGCAATTGACAATGGAACCTTTTCCCGATCTTCAGACATGCCGTATTCAGCATCAATAAATAACAATTTACTACGTATTTCCTCCAATGTCATTTCCTTTCGAAGAAATGACTGTTTTTGTTTTATCATCTCTGTAGAAATTGGCATTAATCCTGGCTCATCCATTATTAGCTCATTCTTTGGTACTTCAATTTCTGCATTTCTTGTTCACACTTCTAATACTATTACAGCATCAATATTCGGTGCTCGGATTAGCTTCTGCATCATTTCTTTCTTAACTGTCAAATATGTAAATCTGTCTTTCTCTTCCC